>NW_020769545.1:0-22640 GCF_900518735.1 Pseudonaja textilis
CTCCTCCTCCTCCTCTTCCTCCTCCTCCCCCTTCTCTAATTCTACTTCCTCTTCTTCTTCTTCTTCTTCTTCTTCTTCTTCTTCTTCTTCTTCTTCTTCTTCTTCTTCTTCTTTCTCTAATTTTTCTTCCTCCTCCTCTAATTCTTCTTCCTCTACTTCTTCTTCCTCCTTCTCTCTTTTCTCTTCTCCTCTTCTCGTCCTTACTCCTCCTCCTCTTCCTCCTCCTCCCCCTTCTCTTCTTCTTCTTCCTCTTCTTCTTCTTCTTCTTCTTCTTCTTCTTCTTCTTCTTCTTCTTCTTCTTCTTCTTCTTCTTCTCCCTCCCCCCCTCCTCCTCTTCTCTTTCTTCCAGGAAAAATACAGTCCAGTTGCTTGTTGAAGAAGCACAATGAGGAGCTGAACGACTGAGAATCGCCAGAGACATCCATCCGTTCTTCTTGCTTTCTGCCAAGTCAAAACTTTGGGGGATACCTCCTTGCCAGAAGGGAGACCATGTATGTGCAACGGGGAGCCCCCCCCCCAAATTTCCTGCCTCTGATCTTTGCCAGGTATTCACCTTCTCGGGGCTGTCTGGGAAGAACTTGGTGGCCCTTTGGGGACTGTTGTCCACAAGGATGACTCTTTCAGTTTCTCAACGAGTGAGAGACCATGATGCCAATGCCCCCCCACCCCCCCCATGGCCTATGAATTTGAGTCTTGACTTTGGGCCTTAGGTGACTTCGGGCCAATCCCCAAAATGTGCTGAGTTCTAGTCTTGCTTTAACCATGAAAGCCAGCTGGGGGACTTTCAGGCAATCACCAGGAGACGGGGAGTTCTAGTCCCGCCTTAGCTCATGAAACCCAGCTGGGTGGCTTTGGGCCAATCACCAGGTGACGGTGAGTTCTAGTCCCGCCTTAGGCATGAAAGCCAATTGGGGGACTTTGGGCCAATCACCAGGAGATGGTGAGTTCTAGTCCCGCCTTAGGCATGAAAGCCAACTGGGTGACTTTGGGCCAATCACCAGGAGACGGGGAGTTCTAGTCCCGCCTTAGGCATGAAAGCCAGCTGGGGGACTTTGGGCCAATCACCAGGAGACGGGGAGTTCTAGTCCCGCCTTAGGCATGAAACCCAGCTGGGTGACTTTGGACCAATCACCAGGAGACGGTGAGTTCTAGTCCCACCTTAGGCATGAAAGCCAACTGGGGGACTTTAGACCAATCACTAGGAGACAGTGAGTTCTAGTCCTGCCTTAGGCATGAAAGACAGCTGGGTGACTTTGGGCCAATCACCAGGAGATGGGGAGTTCTAGTCCTGCCTTAGGCATGAAAGGCAGCTGGGTGACTTTGGGCCAATCACCAGGAGACGGTGAGTTCTAGTCCCACCTTAGCCCATGAAACCCGGCTGGGTGACTTTGGGCCAGTCCCTCACTCTCTCAGTCCAATCTACCTCCCAGGACTGTTGTTGTGGGAAAAAACAAGGAAGAAGGCACATTGGGTAGGTCCGCTGCCTCTGAATTATTTGAATCATTGGTAAAGATCATCGAGGCAGGTCACAAATAACGAAACGAACCAAGGCGCCCTGTTACTTGGCTTCTTCGGCTACCTGAGAACCAGCACAAAGGCCGGCGTGTGGGAGAGGCTGCCTAAGAATCCGGATATGGCCGCGATCAGAACGAAGGGCATCAGGAAGTGGCCGCAGGAAGAGCTGCAGTGGCCGGGCTTAGCGTAGCCGATGGCTCCGTTGACGAGGATGCAGTTGCATTCGGTATAATTCTGAACGGAGAAGGAGAAGAAGAAGGTCAGGAGAGAATCAGGGAATGTGCAGAAGAACAGGAGGGACCTTGGAGGTCTGATAGTCCAACCCCGGCTCAAGCAGGAGACCATAGACAAGGCGTGTCCTTGGCACCTTTAAGACTTGTGGACTTCCAACTCCCAGAATTCCCCCAGCCAGCCTTGTCCACAAATTCATCAGTCTTAAAGTTCCCAAGGATGGACACCTATAATATCATTTCAGACAACTGACTGTCCTATCTCCTCTTAAAAACCTCCAGTGATGGAATGTCCACGATTTCTAGTGGCAAGCAGTTCCACTGGTTAATTGTCCTCCCTGTTATGACGTTTCTCCTTCATTCCAGCTTGCTTCTCTCCTTGTTGAGTTTCCCTCCATTGTTTCTTGGATGCTTCAGAAGAATAAGTTGACCCCTTTCTTTGCCGTGACAACCGACCCAAGTACCAGAACAGAATTATTCTGTCTCCACCTACTGATAACTGCCTTCCGGTCCAGAGGTGGGGATTCAGCAGGTTCTGACCGGTTCTGGAGAACCGGTAGCGGAAATTTGGAGTAGTTCAGAATCCCACCTCTGAGTGGCCCCGTCAACCCCATCTCTTCTCTGCCTCCCATCGAGTCCCAGCTGATCGGCTGGGTCTCCTTTGGTTGCCCTGCCAGGGAGAACGGAGCTGGAAAGCAGGTCAGCGGGGAGGGGAGGGAAAGGGGATTTTGCAGTATATCCTTCCTCTGCCTCGTCCACCAAGCCCCGCCCACCGAGCCACACCCACAGAACACCACACCCACCAAGCCACGCCCACAGCTGATCGGCTGGGTCTCCTTTGGTTGCCCTGCCAGGGAGAATGGAGCTGGAAAGCAGGTCAGCGGGGGGGGGAGGGAAAGGGGATTTTGCAGTATATCCTTCCCCTGCCACGCCCACCAAGCCACGCCCCCACAGAACCAGTAATTAAAAAAATTTAAATCCCACCACCGGTCCTTTTGTTTTTAATATGTAAATGAAGATTCAATCCTCCAGGCCAAAAATATCTTTAAAAAAGGTTAAATCATGACAACTAGACCGAAGTTTGTGAAAACCGAGACGTTTTGTTATGCATCCAAGTAACTTCTTCAGTCAAAATGATCATTTGGGGGTTGAGAGTCAGAGGGTTGTTGGAATGTACAGACTCTTGGCACAATGACTGCAGAAGGTTTCCCCCCCAAAATGAAATGCAATCTCTCTCTATATATATAAAAGCGAAATACCCCTCACGCATCATCACAAAATCTCCAGAACCGTAAAGCTTACAAACTTGAAATTTGGCACGTATCTTCCTCTCGGCTTCTCAGGGCTCACTAAGAAAGGATTTTTCCAAAGGACCCTCAGAGCATTAGAGTATTTCCTATATTATTATCATTGCCATTATTATTATTATTATTATTATTATTATTATTATTATTATTATGCTCTGATGCTAAGGAGTTCTACTCCCCCTCCCCACCTGAAAAAAAGAAATCTCTTCCAAATGCAAAATACAAGCAGAGAAGACAAGTTTCAGTTTTAGTTTTAGTTTCAGTTTCAGTTTTAGTTTCAGTTTTAGTTTCAGAGCACCAAGCAGCTTTAGTACAGAACATTTAAGCTAAGCTACGGCCAGGCTCCTTGCTGTCTCCTCCTTGCTCACACAGCAAACACTCTTTCAGTTTCCAAGCAGCCCTCCACTCTGTTGCACACTGACAGGACGCTAGCCAGATGAATACCCGTGGATGCTGGTAGGCAGAGGCAGAATTCCACACACACACCCATTTTCCTCCCCCAAAACTAAGCCCAACGACATAATTTCGTAGCGAAGCACGGGTATCCAGCTAGTATGTAAATAAACGTAAACGTAAATGCAACAAAGGTGCATTCCTTTTTAGTCTCCTCTTTCCAACCTGAAAGTAGGAAGAAAACTTCTACACACCACAATGGCCTTGGTGATGGGATTGATGTTGAGTTTGGTGCAGCCCGCAAAGCAAGGGGAGATGTATTCCATGCGGTCCTGCCCGCAAACCGGGTTGAAAAAGGAAAGTGAACAATTGCACTTAAGGTTGCAAGTTGTAATCAGCTGCCAAGGTCCAGAACTATGAAGGGAGAAAATATATATATACATATATAGTTAGAAATTCTGTTTATATATAGCACCACAGAGCAAACAAAGAGCACAGTCACCATGTGCTTTACTGCTCAACCATTTTACTGTTAACAAGAAACAGGAAACTCTACTTAGAACAAAAGAGCATAGAGTATATACCATAGAGCCAAACGTGTAAACACTGCCATCTACTGGCTGAAAACTACTGTAGTTGTTACACAACAATATATTCCAACAATGAACGCCAACATATATCACCTAATGTGAGCTACGTTTTTGAGCGCCAACGCATGGCAAGAGGTGGATTTTATTACCTCCGCTCATTATCTTAAAAAGAAAAATTTCATTTATTGACTGTATCAGCTGATTTAATCTGCAAATTGTTGCAAGCGACCAAGTCAATGTTGTGGTTAGCTGGCAGCAGGTGCGGATGGCTAAGGAGAGCGAGGACTCAGGTGAGGGGCCAGGACCATCAGGGAGTGGACTGCTGCCTTCAGAGATTGTGGGGGCTGGCAGCAGCAATGAGGAGGTTCCCGAGGAGCCTGTGCCAAATGCGTTTGTGCGCAGGATTGCTCGGAGGAAAGAGCAGCTGCAACATCACAGGTGACTCGGGAGTAAGGCTGCAAGGGAATGGCTCCTCCTTCAAGACGATAAAAGCCAGCTGTGAAGCAGACATTCTTTGCAGGAAGCAAAAACGTTTTGAAACTCAACCTTGTGGACATTACAGTTGGCATTTGAAGACTCTGGTGTTGTAAACTATTTCTTATCTGTTATTCTTGGCAGCCTCACACAGTTTTGGCGAGGCTCGTGCTTATCAAAGTTAATTAGTTTGCAGCAGCCCTTTAACTGAGGATTCGTAAGACTCATTAAAAGGTTTCTGTTCCCTTTGGTTCGTGTTTGTTTTATTGGAAAAGGGTTTGGGTCAGAACTGTTGGAGTCCACGAGTCATAAAAGGGTCATCCTTCCCTCCCGCTGATCTAAATACGGGTAGTCCTTGACTGACATAGGTTCGATTTACGTACCTCTAAACAATCATGGAAATATAGGTGGCTCGTGTCAGGGCTCCAGCAGTTCCCCCCATTTAAATCCTGAGTCTCGAGCCAAACTTCCAAAATTTCAAAAGGATTTATTGGGAGCAAACATGTCCGGCACTGCCTGGGTGCAGCCGACTCTGAGATACATCATTCATTGTCACCCTTGACCCTGGTTTTCCCCACAAACCCTTGGGTGTATCGAAATTCGACATATCCATAGCCCAGAGTCATCAATCAAGTTCTCCATTTAGAATTTTGCCAGGCAGAAACTTCGGTCACCTAGTTACTATCTTTGAAAAACTATTATTTATGGAATGCAGTTTTGGTTTGCAAGCAGCTGCACTGCTGCCCCCTCCCTTTTTTTGTTGGCAACTCAAAAAAGACCATAGAAATATTTTACGGGTTGACATTCGGCTCCCCTCACTTCTTGAAGGGAACCTGTACTTAATGACAATGGCCTTGCTCAGTGACCAAAATCCGGGTCTCAGTTGTGGCCGTAAGACAAGGACTGCCTGTACAACCCCGATGCGAGACCGCACCCGAGCTTGCATTACCTTCCGGAGTAATCCAGCCCTGCGATCATCTGGGTGGGACACCCCAGGAAGAGTAGGGGGACATCGAAGAGGGCACAAAAGGCCATACTGATGATGCACAGGATAGTCGCCTGCTGGAGAGAGAAATTGCAGCTCTTTATGATGACACCACCAAGAATGATGCCCAGCATGGCTCCTGGGATGTTGACGGCTCCTGCGGGTCATAGGGAGAGAGAGAGAGAGAGAGAGAGAGAGAGAGAGAGAGAGAGAAAGCACAAAGTGAATGTTTAGGAGTGCCCCAAAGAAGAGCTGGTCACTTTATTTTCCAAGCTGGCAGAAGCTGGGACAAGGAACGGGAGCTCACTCTGCGACACGGCACTAGGGATTCGAACTGCTGAACTGCTGAACTTTTCTGATCAACAAGCTCAGTGTCTTAGCCACTGAGCCACCGCGTCCCTTTGGTAGCCCTTATCTAGTCCCAAAGGTGTTTTTTTCAAGAAGCCCCTTTTGGGACAACCATGACCTGGATGATTGAGAATCTCCTTAGACGCCTGGCCCTTACCTAGGATCATGTTGGCCACTGATGCGGAGAGAGTAAATTGCTGCTCCAGGAATTTAGCCAGGAAAGTGGATAAACCAGCAATCATGGCTGAAAGGTTAACCATCGCCAAAACCACCATGACGAAAATCGGATTCTTCAGATTTCTTAGCAGGACCACCGGAAACACTGCAAGAAACAAAGGGGAAAAAGAAGAGCAAGAGAGATAGATAGATAGATAGATAGATAGATAGATAGATAGATAGATAGATTAACCACAAAGATAGGTAGTGTCAGAATTCTGGCGATCGCCCTAATTAAATCATGAGCCTCGGCCTAAGCTTCAAAAGAAACCAAAATATTTATTAGGAGTAACATGTCCGGCATTAACCTGTATGAAGCCAACACTGGCATATGTAATTTATAGTCCCCTGCGACCTTGTTTTCCCCCCCTCCCCCCTGGGTGTGTCATAAATCAGATTCTCCAATGAAGGATTTTTCCCGGGCAGAAGATCCGGTAGCTTAGCTACAATCTTTGTAAGATAAGTGTTTGTGATAATAATCACAAAACACAGCCAGAGACAGTGAACAATGTGGAAGAGTTTTATTATTAAGCTTTTGCAGAAGGGAATTCTACTCATGGCAGAAGACATTTTTATATACAAGCTCAAATATACAGTCTCTGCTCCTTTCCTAGGTTGACAATTTATACAAGCTACGTATATCTCCCTACGCCACACCGATATTATTCTTGCGTAGCACCTGTTTCCTTATCTTTGGAAACTACCCTTGTTCTCATGGCTTCTTCCTGTCATGTCCATCGAAACACTGTGGATCATTAACCAGTTCCGCTCAGGTCAGAATGACCCAGCATCTCCTTCTCATATCCTTATGCCCAAAAATACAACCCGCATGTTCCAACCACAAACCTGACATTTACTTTAGAATGTAACAAGTTACAAAACAATACATGTTTATTAAATGTAGTTATATAACTGTCTAATACTCATTTCATAGTTCAAAAACATGGATTCTCTTCTGTTCTTCATCTTCTCAGGTGTAACTGACAATGTACAGTATATATTTTCCACATACAACCGTGTTGAAATGTACTTCTGGTTTTAAACGGCCACACGGCTCCTTCAGATTTCCTTCCCTTCCCCCCTTGTTTATGGCAACTTGGAAACAGGCACAGGAATGCATGACGAGTTGACAGGTAGTCCTTGGCTTACAACCACAATCGAGCCCGATATTTTTGTCGTGAAGCGAAACGTTTGCTAAGCGAGATTTGCTCCCCGTGTCTCAACCTTTCTTGCCACAATTGGTAAGCGAATTGTGGCAGTGGTGAAGTTAGTCACGCCGTTGTTAAGTGACTGTTCATTTAACACTGGTTCAAAGTGACAACGGCGCTGAAAAAAGTTGACTTATGACCGGTTTTTCACACTTACGACCGTTGCAGCATCCCCGCAGCCACCTGATTGAAATTCAGAGGCTTGGCTACTGGCATGGACTTAGGACTGTCGTATGTCCCGGGATCACGGGATCCTCTTTCGCGACCTTCCGACAAGCACAGTCAGGGTGGGGCCATATTCACTTAACGACCATGTTCCTGACTTAATAACAGCAGTGATTTGTTTAACAATCGGGGCAAGAAAAAATGGGGCAAAGCTCACTGAAGAACTCTCTCGCTTAGCAACAAAAATGTTGGTCTCGATTGTGGTCATAAAGTTGAGGACTACTTGCATTTTTAAAATTGCAGGCATGACGTGTCTGTCCTAGACTTTTAACAATGCGGCCAGCCGTGGCAGTTACGTTGTGTTGAAAGGAAGTGGTTAGCGGGTGTCCTGTTACAATTATTTCTAGAAGGAAAAAGGAAACTCCAGAAATACTTAGGAGATAAAGGTGCTTTTTCAGGAGGCAACTGGACTTTCTGGTTATTCTTTGAAGACATTTCTCTTCTCATCCAAGAAGTTTCTTCGGCTCTGACTGGACGGTGTGGAAGGGAAGGATTGATACTCCTTGCTGACAGCTGGTCATTTGCATCCTCTTAGAGGGTCGTTGAGGCCACTTGGAGGTTTACCTGTGTCCTCTCAGGGTCACCTGAGTGGTGCAAATGGTTGTGGAGCCTCCTTGGAAGTGCCGAAACATCCTGCAGAAAGCACAGCTAACAGCCAGTCGGTTCAACTACCAGTTTGGTGAACCGGATGTCAATGGAATAACCAGGTTGCTCAAACCGGCTCAAACCGGCTGAATCCGGTCTTTGGAAGCGAGTGAATTTGGTAGAATCTGAGATTAAATCTATCCTGAGGCAACCTGGATAGGGGAGAAAACTTGCTTCTCCCCCTCTCACTGCTCCCTCCAGAGGGGAAAAAAATTTCTGTACTGCTCTCTCTTCTACACCCTGCAGATATCAAATTTTAATCATTTTTCAGATATTTTAAGTGCTTCCAGTACAGGGAGGCTTTATAAACGTGGCGTGGACAATAGAGCAACGTTCAGAACCTGGAAGTTAAATCTAGATTAGATCGCGAGCAATACTTTTTTAAAAAAACGTGTAAGTGAAATCTGGAGAAAAATGGGCAAAGAAATCTACTTTCCCCCTTTTTTTTTCCCGTTGCTGGGAATGTTCAGACAATTAACTTTCAAGTTTTGTAGGCCTGGGCTTGAACGAAGGGAATTTAATTGTGTTCCCCTGCCTTATCTTTGCTCACATCTCTCCTGCAGAAAAATTGCTTGTTCCCAAATCAAGGGCATTCAAGATCTGGCAGGATTCCTGACAGGTTCAACATCTCCGGACAGTCCTTATATATTCGTATACAGGCAGTCCCTGACTTACGACTGCCCTGGGGAGCAGCGTTTTCTGTTGTTAAGCAAGGCAGTGGTTGAGTGAGTTGCAAACTGAATGGATGGAGTTTTCGGGGTTGATCCTCAGGGTCACTGAGTGGATCAGTGAAGTTGTTCAAGGAATCATTAAACGGTCGTTGAGTGAATCTGGCTTCCTCCATCGACTTTGTTTGTTGAAAGGAAAGTCGCGAAATGTACATTTGCTTTTCTGTAATTCTTGAGAAAGAATCGGAATTGGAATCAGAATTAGAATGAATCGGAATCAAAATTGGAATTGGAATTATCATTATTAGAATTAGAATTATTAGAATTGGAATTAGAATTAAAATTAGAATTGGAATTGGAATTAGAATGAATTAGAAAAGAAGAATAAGAATTAGAATATTTTACTAATCGCCAAGTGCGATTAGACGCCCAAGGACTTTGTCTCTAGTGCAGAAGATCTCAGTGTGCATGGAAAACAGCAGAGTAATAATCATCATCCTAATAATTACACCAATAAGAAGGGGTAGTAGAGAAAGTTAATACTACAGCGGGGAATACACTTAGATATAAGAGTACTGAGAAAGTTTCCATAATTACAACTATCAGTGCCGCGGAAGTTAAGGCAACATCATGTCAAGGGTAGCTGATTGCTGTGGTTATGCCTCGAAGACTGTCCAGGGCTACGATTTACAAACACTCCAGAGAGATATTAGCAAGAGGAGTTGAAATATCCTAATTACTTGTCTGGGTCTTCCTCGAGAGACCGAAAGTCACAGCTGAAAGTCGGTTTCAGCTAAAAGTGGAAAAAGTGACACCCCCCCGCTCCCCCCTGCAAGGAAGTCTGTGCTACAGGTAATTCTTGGCATTTGGGTCACCACAATAAAAATGTAGAGACTCTGGAAAAAGTGCAGAGAAGAGCAGCCATGATGATTAGGGGACCGGAGGCTAAAACATACAAAGAACGGTTGCAGGAACCGGGCGTGTCTTAAGTCTAGTGAAAAGAATCTAGTCTACTTTTTGAGAAGCTGCCCCAAAGAAGAGGGAGTCCATTTATTTACCAAAGCCCCTGAAGGCAGGAGGAGAAGCAACGGATGGAAACTCATCCAGGAGAGAAGCAACCTAGAACTAAGGAGAAACTTGCTGAGAGAGAGGACAATTAGCCAGTGGAATTGCTTGCCTCCAGAAGTTGTGGAAGCTCCAACACTGGAGGTTTTTAAGAAGGGATTGGACAAGCATTTGTCTGATATGGTATAGTTAATAAACTGAATTATTGAGTCTGCCATCTGCACCTCTATGACTGTCTAGTTCGGTTCTGCAACCTAGCAGGACAGACACGGACTCCAGAGGGTAATTAGGATGGCAGAAAAGAACAATGGCTACCAACCTGCCTTCCATGGAGGACCTGTATACTGCAAGAGTCAAAAAGAGGGTTGTGGAAATATCTACAGACCCCTCACCTCCCAGACATAAACTGTTTCAACTCCTACCCTCCAAACGACACTATAGAGCCCTGCACACCAGAACAACTAGATACAAGGACAGTTTTTTCTCCCCCGAACGCCATCACTCTGCTAAACCACTAACTCCCTCAACACTGTCCAACTGTTTACAAAGTCTGCATTATTATTACTTTTAATCTTCTCATCCTTCCTTATCGCCCATCCCCTCCCACTTGTGACTGTATGACTGTGACTTTGTCGCTTGTATCCTTACGATTTATATGGACTGTTTCCTAGTATGATTTGACTGCTTATTGTACCCTGTGACTATTATTAGGTGTTGCACCATATGATTCTGGACTCTTGACGAATGTATCTTTTCTTTTATGTACACTGAGAGCACTTGCCCCAAGACAAATTCCTTGTGTGTCCAATCGCACTTGGCTAACACAGAATTCTATTCTATTCTATTCTAGTCTAGTCTAGTCTAGTCTAGTCTAGTCTAGTCTAGTCTAGTCTAGTCTAGTTTAGTCTAGTCTATATTCTATTCTATTCTATTCTATTCTATTCTATTCTATTCTATTCTATTCTATTCTATTCTATTCTATCTTCTCCTGCTTGGGCAGGGGTTGGACTAGAAGATCTCCAGGGTCCCTTCCACCTCGGTTCTTCTGTTAACAGGATAGAAGAGCATGCCTGGTGGGCATTACCCCCAAAACACCATTGGCCTCTAGGAAAAATTAACTACTGACTTTGTGCCAAAACAGCAGTTATTCCTAACTCCGTATCCCAAGAATAGGAAGGGAGGAATCTTAAATTTCTCACTTTGGAGCAAGCTGTATTTGCAATCAATACTCCGAGGCAATGTGTTAACACAAAAGAGTCCTATATTCTCTCTCTCTCTCTCTCTCTCTCTCTCTCTCTTTATACATTTGGAAGAACCAAGGTCCATAAATATAGGTTTTCTGCCTCGTGGCAACTGAAGAACTTTAAATCAAACTGTCCTCTTCTAATACGGATAAGAGACCTCCTAAATTTCGTCCCTCCTGCAATTTTCCCTGTTCTTTTTCATTAGGGCAATTTATCTTGGGCCCTTTCCTCTGTTTAAAATCTGTATCTTTGAAAAATGGAAGCTTCGGGCATTCATTTAGGACGGTGGAATTAACGTGTCAGGGGCGTTAATGAGCCTGGGAGCCAAATATAGGGATATATATAATTCACACTGGAAAAGAGCATGAATTATACATAAATAAAGGAAGATCCATAACCTTGGTCAGCGAGGAACTGTGCTGCTGTCCTGTGTCCAGAAAGCCAGAGAGAAATGGGAGGTTAAGGTTTAATCTATCGATTGGAAAAGATATACGGGTGTTCAAATTATGTTCTGGGAAATCTCCGCGAGAGGAACCCAGTGTTCGTTCTTTATCAGGATTTTATCTATTTGGCCTTTTTTTTTTACTATTATTATTTTAACTCGAGAAACGAAACTTCCAAGACCAAAAGTGACTTAGAGAATGAAAGAAAATAAACTTAAGGAGGAAAAAAAAAGAGCAGATGAGAAAAGACTAAGAAAGGACCTTCACAATATCAGCATGTTGGCTGTGGTGAGTTCAGGGGCTTGGGTTGCTACCGGTTCACACCGGTTTGGGCGAACCGGGTGTTAATTTTACATTTGGTGCAGCAAACTGGGAGTTCCGGCGACTGGCTTGCCCCGCCCACCCCGCCTCACCTCTCCCAGGAGTCACCCTTGCGGCCTGTTTTTGCTCCCAGGGTAGCGCAGGAGGCTGAACTAGGCCACGCCCACCATGACCCTGCCCACCCAGCAACCGGGTAGAGAACCGGTTGCTAAATTATTTGAAACCCATCCCTGGGCGAGTTGGCCATGGTGAGTTGGCTGCTGAGAATGGGCTGTGTGGCGCATTGTCCCTTTCCACCCCGGGGCGAATGAGGATTATTTGGTGAGGCCCACCCAGATCAATGACCGATGAAGAAACCTGCCAGGTGAGTTGACCACCTGGGCCAAATGTTCAGAGTACCGCAGTGTAAATTCAGTGCTACAAAAGTAAACGCAGATGGCTGAGACTTCATTTGACTTCTTTATAAACACACAAAGTAAATTTTACAATACCAGTTGTAGATTTCTCCAACAGGTTACAGGTTCAGAGCAGAACAGCAACTCGGGAGCTCAGAAACAGACGTCAGTTTCACTTGAGTTCATCAGGCGAGCAAGGAAAAGTTAGTTTCTCTTTCACTTTAGAGCTGATCACAGAGATGAACCACACCCAGGTTCTCTCAGCCCTCAATTCAGCTCTCATTGGCTGACTTTGTTACCAGTTCATGAATATACTCTTGACGCCAAAGACTTACTTTTAATGAATTGCATGAGGGTGAGGCCTTCCTCCTCCGTGGTTTTATTCTTAAGCTGCTCGGCGACTTCTTCCTTGCTCATGTCCGCAATGTTCTTCCGTCTGGCCTCATCCTTGGGAGGGAAGGAAGTAGAAAATTCAAAAGGGAAAAGGACCAGGCCACTTCTAGGAGACTTAGTCCCTAGGCAAGGGTTCTACAAGGCGCTTCCCCAAAGTCAGAAGTACTCCCTGCCACAAGATCCCAGCCTATGGACCTGGGTTTCTGAAGATAATTCCATTTATTCCATTGACTACAGATAATCCTCGACTTGTGACCACAGCTGGGCCTAAAATTTCTCTTTGCTAAGTGAGACAGGTGTTAAGTGAGTTTTGCCCTATTTTACAAACTTGCTTGCCACGGTTGTTAGGCGAACCACTGCAGCAGTTAAGTTAGTTGCGTGCTCATTCAGCGAATCTGGCCTTCCCCCTTGACTTCGCTGGTCAGGTCGCAAAAGGGGACCACGTGACCCGGGATGCTGGAACTGTCATAAACTACCCTGTTTTCCCGAAAATACGACCTACCCTGAAAGTAAGCCCTAGCTTGATTTTTACACGTGTGCCCAATATAAGCCCTACCCCCAAAATAAGTCCTAATTAAGATGCCTCCCACTCCAGAGTAAGTGGGTAAAAATTAAGCGAGGGTGGGGACAGGGTGGGTGGAGCTGCCCTACTACTTACCTTTGGGCAGGTGTAACCAGGCCTCACACACCCCTGCCAGCCCACTTCTTCTGCCACCAGCAAGGCTGGCCAGGCTTTCCTGAAGGCCTCTGGAGCCGAGGACGAAGTTCTGGATCGATCCAAAGCTCTGTTATTGGCTACAGAGGCCTTCAGGGTAGCCTTGCCGGCTGCAGGAGAAGTTCCTGAAGGCCTCGGACAGTGACAAGGAGGCCGGGGGGGTGACGCGTGCAAATGAGGTTCGTCTTCGCATGACATCCCCCCAAAATAAGAGCTGGTGTCTTTTTTTGATGGAAAAAATATATGACGGGGTCTTATTTTGGGGGAAACACGGTATGATTCGGTTGCTAAGGGTGTGAATATTTATCACGTGACCAGGGGGATGCTGAAAAGGTTGTGTGTGAAACACGGTCCTGAGTCCCTTTCTTCAGTGCCATTGTAACTTTGAGTGGTCGCTAAATGAACAGATGTAAGCCAAGGACTGCTTATATCAAAATGACTCTGATATTGCCGCTTCTTATTTCCCCCCTTTGACCCTCAACCTTTCTACTGTTCCCACGTAGTTATTGGTTTATCTAATTTGTATTCCTCGGTGGGAAGAAATATCCATCTGGTTCAGTTTCAAGCCAGGAGAAGAAGACGCTGGAAACATGGAGGCTGATCGGAGAGAGGATTTCACGGTAAAGCGGAATCACCAAACCCATGGTTCTGGTAATAGCTGACCAAATGGAGTTGAGAGGGGGTTGTATACCTTCTCTTGGGCTTTGCACTTGAGCTTCCTGTTCCTGTGCAAGAACGTGCATTCTATTGGCTGCTGTCAGACTCCCATGGGGCCATGTAGGGGTCACAGCTGGCTTATAAGCAAAGCACAAATCCTAGGTGATTGTCTGAGCTACGTTTGGTTGAAGTTTGGATTGCTTTGAGGACGATGCAATCATTCCTATTGTGGCTTAATGGCTTTGTTCTGGTTTGGATCTCAGGTGAGGGCTAATCCTAGTATTCTGCTTTTGTTTCAAAATATCCCTGTCTTGAATGGGTGACCAAATCTGCATTTCTAAAAAAAGGGCCTCCTCAGTCTGGTTTGGGAATAGGCTGGCAAAATCTTTCTTTAATACCTGCTTCATTTCTCCATTTCTCTCTTTGGGAAGTATAATATTCTTCCCCTTTTTAAAATATTCCTCAAAATATGTCATTCTTTAGGAGAGCGTGTGTGACTTCCCACACCACCTTTGTTAGTTTTGCCAATGTTTGCCAAAGTTGCCTTCCCCCCCCAAAAAAGGCAGCTGAATTTTCTTGGTGTTCTTTTCCTCTTTCGTTTCACATCCAAGGAGCTTCTCCAAAACCACCATTTTTTTTAAAAAAAGAGAAAACTTATTATGGGGCTTTTAGAATAAGAGACTATAGAAGGCAAAAGGCTATCTCTGCCTGTTAATGAGAAGCGAGAGATAGGAAGCCAGCCAGGAGTTTTACGGAAAGGCATCGGCCGGATTCGTATAAAAGAGGCTCTCGTGATGCTCCGAAATGGTCGCAAATGCTCTAAAAATAAAAGAGGAGAGATGCAATTTACGATAAACCGTTTTAGAAGATTTCAGCGTGTCTAGAGATGCTGAGCAGCCGCTAGAAAGGAGCAGAGAAAATTACATCATCGAGCGGAGATAGAAGGACCCCAGTCCCAAGCATACAAAAATGAAAACGTTCCTCAGCTGCGGGATGTCGGAGATCACACGAAGGGGCGTCGGGGACCAAAAGGGAACGGTGGAAGACTGGATGAATTCGCATGGAGCGCGGTAGAGTCAGTCAATAGGCTACGGGGTTGATGACCGCCTCGATGAGAAATGGGCCGAAGAACCGAAGGTCCAGCTTCTTTATCGGGCGGTCGACCTGAAGATGTTTTGTGGACAACCACACACGGTCTCCTACAGCCAGTGGAGACGTTGCCCGTCGAGAGCGATCTGTGAACCGCTTGTAATCTTCCTTGGCCCGTATCAGTTGCTGCCAAACTAACTGCTGAACTGAGTGTAGTTCCGAAAGGAATTCCTGAGTCTCGGTAACAGGGGAATCTAAGAGTGTCAACGGAAAGAACCGCGGATGGTACCCCACATTAACATAAAATGGTGTCATTTGGGTGGAGGTGTGCTGGGAGTTGTTGAATGCAAACTCCGCCAGAGGGAGATAATCAACCCAGTTGTTCTGCTGGTGGTTTACAAAACAACGCAAATATTGCTCGAGAATGCCAATGACCTTCTCCGTCCCACCATCAGTTTCTGGATGGTGCGCCGACGACAAGCACACCTGCACCTGTAACGCGGTCATCAGGCTTTCCCAAAATTGGGCTGTAAATTGTACACCGCGGTCAGAAACTACCCTGTCTGGCAGACCACGGAGACGAAAAACATGCTGCAAGAACAAACGGGCAGTTGTACAGGCTGATGGCAATTTATGACACGGAATGAAGTGGGCCATTTTTGTCAACATGTCGACCACCACAAGCACAGCCGTAAATCCCGAGGATGATGGTAAATGAGTCAAGAAGTCCATGGAAATCGCTCCCCATGGTCTTTCTGGAGTCGGCAGAGGTTGGAGGAGACCAGGAGGTGCACCCATCACGGCTTTCGCTTGCCTGCACGATACACAGGACATGACATAGGCATGGACATCATGCCATACTTGAGACCACCAAAAAGTCCACATTACAAGTTGAAGGGTCTTAAAAAACCCAAAATGGCCGGCTGCAGGCTTGTCGTGACGCTGAGTCATAATAAGGGCTCAAAGCTGCCCCGAGGGTACGTACAACCAGCCCCGATGCTTGAGTAAGCCCTCCTCCAAAGTCCATGGGGATTCGGGTCCAATCTCCCTATCCTCTGCTGCAACCAAGCATCTAGGCGCTGCGCCTCTTGCACCTGAGTCCGCAAGTCCACCGGTTTCTGAACTGCGGCCAAGGATTCTACTGGCAGCACTGTCTGTAGAGGAAGGGGGTCCTTGGGGCAAAGATACTCAGGTTTGCAGGACAGGGCATCCGCCCTCTGATTGTGACCACTGGGGATATAGGTCACAGAAAAATTGAACTGGGCAAAAACCAACGACCACCGGATCTGCCGCTGGTTCAACTTTCTCACCATTGACAAATGGTCTAAATTCTGATGGTCCGTCCGGACCTCCACCTTGTGTTGGGGCTCCTCGAGGTGATGTCGCCAAGCCTCAAATGCAGCCTTGATAGCCAGCAACTCTTTTTCCCAGATGGTGTAATTACGTTCAGGAGGAGTGAGTTTCCAGGAATAATAAGTGCAGGGAAAAAGAGTGACGCTATCCACCGGGGCTTGCAACAGCACTGCCCCAATAGCCATGTTGGACGCATCCATCTCCACCACAAAAGGACGATGCGGATCAGGATGCCTCAGGACGGGTTCTGCGATGAAGGCATTCTTGAGGGCCCCAAAAGCCTGTTGCTGTGAGGGGGCCCACTGGAACGGGACCTTCTTTCAAAGGAGCTGGGTTATTGGACCTGTCAGCTTGGCAAAACCTGGGATGAAGGTCCGGTAATAGTTAGCGAACCCCAATAGGCATTGAACGTCCTTCACGCCATGAGGGGGTTCCCGACTACATAAGGCCTCCACCTTACGCAGGTCCATGGCGATACCTTTGGGAGAGATGATGTACCCAAGGAACTCAATGGAAGTCTGGAAGAAGAAACATTTCTCCAGCTTCGCATAAAGTTGGTGCTCCCGAAGGCGTTGCAAGACCAGACGAACGTGTCGAAGGTGGCAGTCCCTGGACCCAGAATAGATCAGAATATCGTTCAAGTACACCACCACAAACCGATCTAACATATCCAAAAACACGTCACTCATCAGGTGCTGGAAGATTGCGGGGGCGTTGGTCAACCCAAACAGAATCACAATGTACTCAAAATGGGCGTATCGGGTGCCAAATGCTGTCTTCCATTCATCCCCCTCCCGCATCCACACCAGGTTATAGGCCCCTTGAAGATCGAGTGTCCAAAATTAGATGCCGAGGGGGCCCAGAGTCAACCTCCGCTAATTCAGGTGGGTGTTTGATATGTGCCCAGCCGAGGGTTTCCCCCCAGGTCGAGCCTGCCCCGTTTCCCGACTGATCACGCCGAGATTCAGGCACAGGCTTGAGCGCCCCACTTTGCTTTAGAGGACAAGAAATAGCGAAATGTCCTCCCCCCACCAATACAAGCACCAACCTCCTTGGCATCACTGCGTTCTCTCCTGGGCCTTCAGGCGAGGTCTGACCGCTCCTAACTCCATTGGCTCCTCGGCCATTGCCACGACACATTAGGTGACCCGGGGCGCTGTTAGCACAGGACGCTGTGGTACAGGTGTAGATGGCTGCTCCTGGATGGTACAACAGTTCTTTCGCCATTGGAGACGTGCGTCGATGCGCAAGCATTGCACCACCAGAGCGTCGAGGCTGGTTCCACTCGAACTAACTTGTCCTGCAGCTCATCTAACAGGCCATCCTGGAAGGCGTCCATTAACGCTGCGTCATTCCAGTTGGAGTCCAGGCACAAAAGCCGAAATTCAGAAATAAACTCTTGCAGGGGACGCCTCCCTTGGCGAAGGTCCTTAAGGCGCCTGGCTGCCGTCTGCACTCATATGGGGTCTTCGTACACGTGGCGCATGTGTTGCCAAAAACCCTGGTAATTAGTTAATAACGGGCTGTTCTTGAGCAACAAAGGTGTCGCCCATCTGGCGGCCGAGCCGGAAAGGAGGCTTATCACAAACGCCACCCGACCCCCGGTCATCTGGGAAATCCTCTGGCCTCATAGCCATAAATAACTGGCACTGTCCCATGAAAGCCGGGAACATCTCAGGCTGTCCAGAAAACTTATCCGGCACAGCCACCGGGCATTTCCGACGGGGAGGAGGAGCTGCATGAGCCTGCAGCAAAGCAAGCTGGGCTGTTAATTGAGCCACTTGCTGTTGTAGAGTTTGATTTTCATCTTGCAGCTGTTGTTGAAACTGTTGCTGGTGGTGGTCCATCTTAGGTAAAAGATGGTTTAAGTCAGGTACGGGACAAAAAATATTCTGTCTCACTTTTCTTCTTTTCCCAAAAAATGAAAGAGTACAAACTCACACAAACACAGGCAGGCAGGCTGGCTCGGACTTCACAGAGTTAATTCTTTGGAACTGATAACGTCCTTGGCATTCCAACACGCTCTGCCTGCCAAGGACGTTATCCGAACTGATAACAAGTAAAAAGCTACTTCCAGAAAATTACAAGGCAGACCACAAGAATCATTCACAAAGAAAACCTGAAGTAAGATCAAACTTTGTCCCGTACAAAGTTCCAGCCGACAACACACCCACTTTTATCCCCTGTGAGGTGTGGCTCAATGACTCAGCTCACTCTCTGACCCTCCCATGCCTCCTACGTTGCCGCTCACGTTTCTCCCTACGACGCTGCCTAGGATCAAGCCATTCTTCCTCTTGACTCCCTGTCAGGGGCTGCTCCGATATGCCTTCCTCCTGATTAATCTCAGGCTGTTCCTCTCGGCTGTCTGATGAAACCTCAGGCATTATCAGGGAGGAAGGCATTGCCAGAGAGGAAGGTCCTGGGGAGGAAGGCATTCCCAGTTCCTCCTCCTCATCTTCCGAGTCCTCTTCCTCTGACAGCACAGGCTCGGGAATCGGAGCCTATATATATATATATAATCTCCACCTCTTTGATCAGCGATAAAGGTTAGTTAAAAGCTAGGTTGTAATGTCGTGTATTAAGTTCACGACAGAAACGGGAGATGAGCACAGAATAAATGATAAACCTGAGAGAGGAAGGACTGGAGCCAGAGAGAACACAGAGACATCCAAGCAGAAAGATAGAGAGAGGGATGATGGATGTGATTGTGGATGCAGAATTAATCACAAAAAGTTCTGGACAGGGCTGCCATCACTCTGCAGAGGTTCGTTCCTATCCAAGGTCCTATCGAGAACAGCAGATGAATGATGGCACCGAACGCGGGAGCTCTCTCGAAAAGGTTTGAAGCCAAGCCAGGTAGGAAATCAAACCTTGTCCAAGGCCTCACAATGGGACCAGGTGTGACAAGTCAGGAGCAAATACAGTAAGTAGGTTTGTATTTACATAGAGTGGTTTTATCCCCCCAAACAGATATTGTGTTTCCCCGAAAAGAAGACCCTGTCTTATATTTTTTGGGCCACAAAAAAAGGCACCAGGTCTTATTTTCGGGGGAAACTCCTGACTAACCTCACTTGTGTGAGTTGTCCCCTGGCCTCCTTTTTGCTCTCAGAGGCCTTAAGGAACTTCTTCTTCTGCAGCCGGCAAGGCTTTCCTGAAGGCCTCTGCGGCCGATAAGAGACCTCTGGATCGATCCAGAGCTTTGTTCTCAGCTCCAGAGGCCTTCAGGAAAGCCTGGACAGCCTTGCTGGCTGCAGAAGAAGAAATGGGCCGGCAAGGCAGGTGTCAGGATGTGCAAGGCCTGGCTACACCTGTCCAAAGGTAAGTAGTAGGGCAGCTCCACCCCCCATCCCCACCCTAGTTTAATTTTTACCTGTCCACTCTGGAGTGGGCGGGTCTTAATTAGGGCTTATTTTTGGGAGGTAGGGCTTATATTGGGCACACGTGTAAAAATCAAGCTAGGACTTACTTTCAGGGTAGGACGTATTTTCAGGGAAACAGGGTATACATGCAAGTGCTTTGAGACAGGCTTGAACAAACAGCAATCAGCAATTTACGGCAGAGAAGCACCTTACCTTGTTCCTCACCTGGGCAATTGACCCTCTGCCCTTGGGTGAAATATGGCTGCTGCTGTCAGCCTGCTGCCCGTTTTTGGGGAAGACAGGGAAGGCCAGAGATAGAGAGAAGAACTCCAATGCGTGTGCCTGTGCACAATACACGTTTGTGAGTGTGCTGGGCTGGCTTTCTATGCACAGGTAGTCCTCAACTTACAACCATTCATTTAGTGCCCATTTGAAGTTACGACGGCACTGAAAAAAAAAGTGACTTATGGCCATTTTCCACACTTACCTCCATTGCAGCCTCCCCATATGTTTATCAGATCAAAATTCAGACGTTGGGCAAACCGACTCGCATTTATGACGGATACAGCTCCCCGTGGGGGGGTGTCAGGTGTCAAGTTTTACACTTTTACTGAGTAGTGAAATATGGTAAAATACAAAATGAAACAGTAAATAGAAAAGCAGTGGGGAGGAAAAGGGGCCCGAGAATTGAGGAAAGATAAGTAGAAGAAGAACCATGAAGATTTTGCCATTTCGGCCAACTCCATCAACTTCTGCAGTCATTCATCCAGGTGAGCCACTTTTGCGACAAGCAAAGTCAACGGGGAAGCCGGATTCACTTGAGAATCATTGTGCTGGTTATACAGTATATAGTTAATTTAGGAACGAGAGCTGGAGTCTTCCTTTGGCATATCGCTATGGGATGAAGGTAACCATCATTTCACTTAACCATCTTTTCACTTTCAAGTCTCCCGTCTTCTGGCTGAATAGAGACAAGCAGCCCAACGCTACAAAGGCTTCCATGCAAAGTTAATTTTATTGGGTTATATTAGGCATCCTCATAACTCACAATTATGTTGAGATTCATCTAACGTCCGATCTTTGCCTCAACAGTCGCCTCCATAGTGTAAAAAGATGGTTACTTTCATCCCATAGCGTTATAGCAAAGGAAGACTCCAGCACGATGCTGGGGTCCAGGTAAGAACGCTCCAAAACTCCCCCTTCCCAACCAGAGATCAATTCAGCGGCCAATCAGGATTACAGATGTGACCACGTGACATGAACTACATCTCCCAAGAGGCATGAACTACATTTCCCATGGAGCATTCCCTTAAGGGGGCAGCTCTCCTTCCTGCTTTGAGGTGGTCCGGTGAGTTCTTACCTCTTTCGGCATTTCTCTCGGGAAGAAAAAATAAGGGATCGAAGCGATGGCCACCATGCTGGCGGTAAAAATGAAGCCAAGCCACCAAGCCCCAACCCATCGTGGATCCTTGTTAGTGATGAGGACTTCCGCTGAAACATAACCAAAGGAGAGAGGAACTTGTGGCGGCTGACGGAGTCGGCCGCAGAGTCGGACAGTCGTGAGGAGGTGGGGGAGGAACCTGGGCCAGGTCTGGAGGCCAAGGAAGGCTCGGACGAGGGCTCTTCATCAGAGGCAGAGATGGGGCCAGGGCAGGCTAGCAGTCATCAGCTGCCTTCGGGTTCAGACAGCAATGAGGCAGGGGAGCTTCTGGTGCTGGTTCCCAGCCTGCGCATGCGCAGGGCTGCCAGAAGACAAGAACAATTGAGAAAGCAGGGTCGGCTCAGGAATAAGGCCCCACCTTGGAGATGATTGGCCCCTCCCATAAAAGAGGAGCGAACGGGACGTGAGCTTTTGCAGGAAGCAACTAGTTCATCTAGTCAGTTTAAGTTTTGAAAAGTTCTGTTTGACTCTGTGCTGAGTTCACAGCCATGGAAATAAAAAATGGGTTTTGCCGAAACTAAGGTTGTGTTTTATGCTTTCTGAAGAAGCCTAGATCAGAACAGGACTAAGCTCATTTGAAATCACCAGTTAAACTATGGTGGCGCTGAACTGGAGATCAGAAGGGCTGCCTCAGTTTCCCCGGCGTTTTGATACGTGGCAATCCCAAAGGTGTTTTTCCAAAAGGCAATTGGACTTTCTTGGGGTTTTTTTTTTCCACCTTATAGGATATTTTGCTTCTCATCCAAGAAGCTTTTTCAATTCTGGACTGAAGAAGTGAGGAAGCTTCTCAGTTGAGGAGCGAAACCCCTTTAAGGAAAAAAAAAACAATCCCAGGAAAGTCCGGTTGCCTTTTGGAAAAGCATCTTTGGGATTACCACAGTACGCAGCGCCAAAGACCCCACAGTCCTCCTCCTCCTCCTCTCCAGAAACCCCACTCTCTTCTAGCACTGATGGTGTTACCTAGTTTGGTAATAAAACGTCATTACCACCATCAGGACATCACCACCATCATCACCCTCAAAGAAGATGGACATACCGGATTTATTTTCTCAGAAATAGGCCCAGGTGGGTAGAAGGTTTGTCAACACACCTGAAGAAACTTTGTCAATGTCGACATACAAACGAAGCATAAACGATCCCAAGATGAAGGCGATGGCCGGACCGAGTGCGGTTGCAGCAAAAATAATCCCTGGGCAGAAGAGGGAAAAAAAGAGGATTTTTTTTTTGAAAGAACAGAAAATGTGAGACAAACAGGAAGAATGGAATGGAATGGAATAGAATAGAATAAGAAAGAACAGAATGGAAGGAATGAGAAGAATAGAATAGAATAGAATAGAATAGAATAGAATAGAATAGAATAG
>NW_020769545.1:43548-57927 GCF_900518735.1 Pseudonaja textilis
CTCCTCCTCCTCCTCCTCCTCCTCCTCCTCCTCCTCCTCCTCCTTCTCCTCCACTCTGCACACCACACTCCTTTCTAGCAATGATGATATTACCTAGTAGGGTAATGAAATATCTGTAGGAAAATCACAAGCTCAGAGAGCATCAAGGACCCCACATTTCCTCCTCCTTCTCCTCGTCATCTTATCCTCCACAAATGCCACCCACTTCTAGCACTGCTGATGTTCCCTTGTTGGGTCATGAAACGTCTCCAAGAAAACCACCCAGCTCAGAGAGCATCCAGGACACCTCAATCATCGTCGTTGTCCTCCTTCTTCTTCCCCCTCCTCCTCTTCCTCTTCCTCCTCCTCTTCCTCTTTCCGACAAACCCCATCCCCTTCTAGCACTGATGAAATTGCCTAGTTGGGTCATGAAACATCTGCAGGAAAACCAACAAGCTCAGAGAACACTAAGGACCCCACAGTTTTCTGTCTCCTCCTCCTCTTCCTCTTCTCCACAAACTCCATCCCCTTCTAGCACTGATGATATAACCTAGTTAGGTCATGAAATGTCTGCCAGATAACCACCAGGCTCAGAGAGCACCGGAGACCCTGCAGTTCAGCCTTGAGCTCCAGTGATTCTCTTCCAAGGGATATATATCTATGTTTCATCCTGAGCCCATCGAGGGAATAGACATCGCCTTGAAAGATTTGCAGCCAAATTGCAATTTTTAATAGGGCAGAAAGGGGGATTTATAATTATTCAAGATGTACCCGGAGAGGACGTTTATTCAACTTCATTTAAATGAAATAAAGCAAAGTAAGATTTAGATTTTATCCTGAGATCGTCTGCTATTTTGGGGGGAGTGGGCCCTCAAGGGTAAATACGCGTGCTTGGTCAGAACAGGTTTTTCCACCTCTAAAATCCTCTATTTTGTTTGAACTCCTTGCAGTTCATGGTTGCAAAATTATCCGGACATGCCCAAATTTAATTAGGCCCACATTTCGTTTCCTCCGCAGAAGTATCCGTAAATTGAGAAACGCATTGGTGTTTTTTCATCCTTTTTCTGCGTAGACAAAAGCGTTGGCAGAAAACCAACTATTTCTTGCGGCAAACTTCTCTTTTAAAGGTTTTCTTTGTTTTCTTGCAAAGAAGCTCTTCGCCATTTCAAAGATTGCTTTGGGGACAGAGGCGTCTTTTATCCTGGCCATTTTTCATGTTAAATCCAACTAAGCTCTCGTCTGAATTTCTAGCATGGGATTTTTAAAAGATGAAAGAAGGGGAGAGGCAGATAAACAGAACAACCTTGAGATTTTAGGAAGAGTGCAGAGAAGAGCAACCAAGAAGATTAGGGAACTGGAGGCTAGAACATACGAAGAATGGTTGCAGGAACTGGGCATGGCTAAGAAAGAAAGACCTTAATGGGTGAAATACCTCAGATGGGTGGGGCAAGCGAGCCAGCGGTGACCGAGCGAACAGGTCGGGGACATGACCAGCCAGAACTTACTATCGGTTTGGGGACCCATGCCAAATCTTTGCTACCGGTTCACGTGAACCGGTGCAAACCGGTTGTATACCACCACTGGGATGGGGCCTTGATAGTTTCCTAATTCAGCCCCCAAGTTTCCTTCCTAACAGGCTGACTCCTGAATATGAAGAGATTATTAAACCTCCCTCAGAAGGAATTAAGCACAGCTTTAAACTTAGTTCAAGAACGTCTGCGAGAACAGAACCTCAGAAACTCATCGGAAAAAGAAAGCGGATGAAAAGGAATTTTACGGGGAAGCAGCCGCTCTCTAAATGCAATTTGTGAGGGAAAGAAAATTGCCCGGCGACGGTCAAAGGCGGGGCTCTAACAAAAGGAGGGAAAATACAATGGGAACGAGTCATTGCTGAAGGGAGCAAAGGGAAGAGCGGAAGAAAAAAGAACCAAAGAAAACTGTACGAAAAGGGCCCAAAGCACGCGTCGCCAGGCAGTCAATCTGCCGATTAAATCTGAACAGCGTTAAATTAATCCAGGCAGGAGGGGCAATCTCCCCCCCGCCCACCTCCCTCTTTCAAATAGCTTGAAACCGGTGCTCTGAACCGAATGCAAAGCAATTTGTAGAGAAAAGAGAGGCGGCGGTTGAGAGGGGGAAATGAATTGACGGTGCCGAATCCATCCATCAAAACGTTAGACGTTGCCAAGGGTTGGCATAATTCGCCAGAGGGACAAGCTGTCCCAACGAGGGAAAAGGGAGATGGAGAGAAGAGACCTTTTGTAAAGGGTCCTGGTAGACTTTAGGAGAAACCCTCCCATACTACCACGGCTTACAATACTAGACAACACTGTATCAACAGTGGAGGCCTTCAAATTTCTAGGTTCCATCATATCGCAAGAACCAAAAATGGACACCCAACATCAAAAAACATCACCAAAAAAGCACAACAAAGAATGTTCTTTCTGCGCCAACTCAGGAAGCTCAAACTGCCCAAGGAGCTGCTGATCCAGTTCTACAGAGGAAGGATGGAGTCCGTCATCTGCACCTCTATCACTGTCTGGTTCGGTTCTGCAACCCAACAGGATGGACACAGACTCCAGAGGATAATTAGGACAGCAGAAAAAACAATGGCTACCCACCTGCCTTCCATGGAGGACCTGCATCCTGCACGAGTCCAAAAGAGGGCTCTGAAAATATCTACAGACCCCTCACATCCCGGACATAAACTGTTTCAACTCCTACCCTCAAAATGACGCTATAGAGTCCTGCACACCAGAATAACTAGATACAAGGACAGTTTTTTCCTGAACGCCATCACTCTGCTAAACAAATAATTCCCTCAACACTGTCCAACTCTTTACAAAGTCTGCACTACTATTACTATTAATCTTCTCCTCACTCCTTATCGTCCAACCCCTCCCACTTGTGACTGTGTGACTGTAATTTTGCTTATATCCTTACGATTTATATTGACTGTTTCCTAGTAGGATTTGATTGCTTATTTGTACCCTATGACTATCATTAAGTGTTGCACCTGATGATTCTTGACTCTTGATGAATGTATCTTTTCTTTTTATGTACATTGAGAGCTTCTGCACCAAAGACAAATTCCTTGTGTGTCCAATCACACTTGGCCAATAAAAGAATTCTATTCTATTCTATTCTTTCTATTCTTGTTGTACCCTATGAATATCATTAAGTGTTGCACCTGATGATTCTTGACTCTTGATGAATGTATCTTTTCTTTTATGTGCACTGAGAGCATTTGCACCAAGACAAATTCCTTGTGTGTCCAATCACACCTGGCCAATAAAGAATTCTATTCTTTCCTTGTAACTCAGTGTTGAACTGCGGCATACTTAGTGGTCCCTGAGTTTGAAGAAGCATCTTTGGGACAACCACGACCTGGATGGGTGAGGATTTCCATAGATCTGTGATGGTGAACCTGTGGCACATGTGCCAGAGGTGGCACAGAGAGCCCTCTCTGTGGGCATGCGAGCCGTAGCCCCAGCTCGGCTGTGCCTTGCCTGCGCACACACATCCCACCTGCCAGCTGATCTTTGGGTCTCTGCTGTGATCTTGGAGGGATCTCAGAGTCTTAGTGGAGGACCACTTAAATAGGAGCCAGCCGTGTGCATCCTAAGTTGCATTAACAGAGGGATTCAGTCAAGATCACGGGAGGTGCTCATACCACCCTATAAGCCTTAGTAAGACCACAACTAGAGTCCTGCATCCAGTTTTGGTCACCACACTATTAAAAAGAGGTTGAGACTCTAGAAAAAGTGCAGAGAAGAGCAACCAGGATGATGAGGGGACTGGAGGCTAAAACCTATGATAGACGGTTGCAGGAACTGGGCCTGGCTAGTCTAGGGAAGAGAAGGACCTGGGGAGACAGGAGAGCATCTCCCAACATTTAAGGGGCTGCCCAGAGAGGAGAGGGTCAAGTTATTCTCCAAGACAGCCAAAGGCCAGACAAGGAATAATGGATGGGAACTGATCAAGGAGAGATTCAACCTGGAAATAGGGAGAAACTTTCTGACAGGGAGAACAATCAACCCGTGGAACAGAAGTTGCCTTCAGAAGTTGTGAAAATTACTCAAACCCACAAGGAAGGCCCTTCTGCCATCATCGTTTTTAATTGTCCTATTTTCTGACATTCAGTTCTGTCTTACTTGGAAAACTAACTCATTCGATGCAACGAAAACCAATTTTCTTTTGGCTTCTTCTTACAATTGGGTAAAACTGCAGTGGCAGGTCTGGTTCTATCCAATTTTATCCCATTTGAAGCTACATTTCTATCCCCTCCTCCGTTTAACAAATAAAGCAGGACAAGGGGTATTATTGGAGGAACTTTCTTGACGGTAATCATTTTATGGATGAGATACTCTGACTTTCATTCTTTACAATAAAGAATCACCAATTTCTTCCTGCCTGCCTGCCTGCCCATCTCTTCTCCCTCTCTCCCCTCTTCTTTCCTTCCTGCCTGCCTTCCGCTCTCTCTCCCTTTTCCTTCCATCTATTTCCCCTTTCCTTCCATCTATATCCATCTATTTCCTTCTATCTACCTATCTATCTATCTATCTATCTATCTATCTATCTATCTATCTATCTTCATCTATCTATCTATCTATCTATCTATCTATCTACCTACCTACCTACCTACCTATCTATCTTCTATCATCTATCTATCTATCTATCTATCTATCTATCTTCCTCTATCTATCTATCATCTCTGTCTGTCTTTCTATCATCTATCTATCTACCTACCTACCTACCTACCTACCTATCTTCTATCATCTATCTATCTATCTTCCTCTATCTATCTATCTATCATCTCTGTCTGTCTTTCTATCATCTATCTATCTATCTATCTATCTATCTATCTATCTATCTATCTATCTACCTATCTATCTTCTATCATCTATCTATCTATCTATCTATCTATCTATCTATCTATCTATCTATCTTCCTCTATCTATCTATCATCTCTGTCTGTCTATCTATCATCTATCTATCTATCTATCTACCTGTCTACCTACCTACCTACCTATCTATCTATCTTCTATTATCTATCTATCTATCTACCTATCTATCTATCTATCTATCTATCTATCTATCATCTATCTATCTATCTATCTATCTATCATCCATCCATCCATCCATCCATCCATCCATCCATCCATCTTCTATCTGTCTCAGGTACTTGTATTCTCTTGCATATGAAAGTTTAAGACCAGCGTCCCCAGCAGTTAACGATCTCTCAGAAAAGTTATCTTGCCAGCAGTATGAACAATTAGCATGACTACTAATAACCCTTGTTATTTGTTGTTTATTATCCCACAGTTCTCTCTCTCTCTCCTTCTGATGAAGTGCCCCGTGGAGCCGTTTATCTCGCTGCCCTCCCGCTCTCAAAGCAAACCCCAAGAGCCGGAGGCCAACTCTCTGGAGACCCAACTGCCAGACTAATCCCTGCATGTTTTAGGATGGAGCCTTGCGTGGAAAATTAGCTCCCAGGATGGTTCCTGCTAAACTCCGGAGATGAAGCCGCAGTTCCTCTTCACGTTAGTGGTTACTTCTGCCTGTTCCTGACTTTCAAGCCCTAAATCTCTTGCAGGGAGCCTCCACCTGCCTCTCTCTGAATTAATTTTGATGGCCTGCTGAGAATAGAGATCTATTTGGGCCATTAAGGTGTCCGGTGTAATTTTTATGAACTCCAGGTGGAAAGTTGTACGTGTATAATTCAGGCAACATATTCGACTGCTTGCTTCTGCATCAGGCATCTCTCGTCTGGTTTAGAAAAAACGTTTCCAGGAAACCGTGAAAAAAAAGGCTCAGCCGAAAGTGGAAGATACGGCACGGGTGGGATCCAATTTTTTTAACAACCGGTTCTGTGGGCAGGGCTTAGTTGGTGGGCGTGGCTTGGTGGTCATGTGACTGGCTGGGCGTGGCCCACTCAACATCACTCACATATTGAGGCACGCATCTCCTCGCCTGGCTTCTCGTGACTGTGGAGATGCTGCAACAGTCGTAAGTGTGAAAAACGGTCCTAAGTCACTTTTTTCAGTGCCGTTGTAACTTTGAATGGTCACTCCACACAAACAAAGTACCAGCAAAAGAGGGAAAAATAACTCCAGAGAAGTTCCTGTGACAGGAAGTCTAGTCCTGCCAAGAATGTAATAAGGGTTAACAGAGAGACAGTTTCTGTAAGCAACACCAGACTGTTTCCTTCCTGCCTTCCTTACAGGATTAGCCCTGTAATTTCTTCTAACAACCGGTTCTCCGAACTGCTTAGAAGGTTAACAACTGGTTCTAGCGAATAGGTGCGAACTGGTAGAATCCCAGCCCTGAGATACGGCTGCGCCTTCTTAAATTTTGGAAAGATGACTTTATTTTCCCAGGATAAAGGCATTCTTTTTTTTAAACCGGGGATGGAACTTAGCTTGGATGCACACAAGTGGGAGGGGCAGAGGACCAAAAGACAGCTAATTTGGTTGGGAGGAAGAGAATCAAGGCAACCCCTTCCTAGCAGCTCTCAAAATATAATAGCTACAAATAGTAGAATATTTGTAGCTCAGGGTGGAACTGTGGGGTCCTTAGGGCTCTCTGAGCTTGGTGGTTTCCTCGCAGATGTTTCAGGACCCAACTAGGTAGTATCATCAGTGCTGGAAGGGAGGGGGATTTGCAGAGAGGAAGAGGAGGTGGAGGAGGACTGTGGGGTCTTTGGTGCTCTCTTGGCTGGGTGGGTTTTTGGCAGACATTACATGACCCAGCTAGGTTACATGATCAATGGTAGAAGGGAATGGGGTTTGCAGAGAGGAGGAGGAGCAGGAGGAGGAGGAGGAGGAGGAGGAGGAGGAGGAGGAGGACGACGACTGAGGGGTCCTTGGTGATCTCTCAGCTTGGTGGCTTTCTTGCAGACGTTTCATGACCCAACTAGGTTACATGATCAGTACTAGAAGGAGATGGGTGTCAACTAAAAAGAGACTCCTTTGGTCTTTGTAGCTGCCAGAAAAAGGGAGCGGGGGGAAAACAAGGCATTCTGGAAATGCCTAGATAATCACCTCAGCAGCCCAAAGTTGTCGGAGCATAAGAAAGGTTATTGGAGAGCATGATGGATGGCGACTCTTGGAGACGGAGGTGTCCCATTGGAGGAGTCACATCCAGCGGGTGGGGGGAAGACCAGGGTCAAGGGGGAAATGGAGGATGGGATTTAGTATCGGCTGCACCCAGCCACGCACCAACATGGCAGCTTCTAATAAACCAATTTACTTTCTCTGAGATGCAGCAAGAGGCTTTCGCTTTGGATGAGGGGGATTTGTTGGAGCCCTGACAACGGGGTTTGTGGTGGGGGGGAGGAGGAAGAGGAGGAGGAGGAGAGCCCCAAGGACCCCACAATCCTCCTCCCCCTCCTGTCTGCAAACCCCACTCCCGTCACTGATTATGTTACCTAGTTGGGGTGTGAAATGTCTGCAAGGAAACAGCCAAGCTCAGAGACCACCAAGGACCCCACAACAGTTTAATTGAAAGAAAAGGACTGTGCCAATGGTGCCGTGCCATAGAATCTATGGGAGACAGACAGTCCCCCCGCCCCCAAGTAAGAAGGCCCTATGCCATGCAGGGTTTTATGTACAGATAATCAGAGTTGGAACGGACCTTGTAGGTCATCTAGTCCAACCCCCTACCCAAGCGCGAGACCCTACACCGTTTCTGACAAATGGCAGTCCAATCTCTCCTTGAAAGTCTCAACTGATGGCGCCCCCACAACTTCTGAAGGCAACTTCTGTTCCATGGGTTGATTGTTCTCCCTGTCAGAAAGTTTCTCCTTGTTTCCAGGTTAAATCTCTCCTTGTACAGTTTCCATCCATTATTCCTTGTCTGGCCTACAGGAGCTTTAGAAAATAGCTTGACCCCTTCCTCCTCCCTGGGGCAGCCCCTCAAATATTGGAAGGCTGCTATCCTGTCTCCCCTAGTCCCTTCTCCTCCCTAGACTAGCCAGTCCCAGTTCCTGTAACCGTCCATCGCATGTTTTCGCCTCCAGTCCCCTAATCGTCCTGGTTGCTCTTCTCTGCACTTTTTCTAGAGTCTCAACATGTTTTTTATAATGAGGTGATCAAAACTAGATGCAGTACTCTAGGTGTGGTCTTACTAAGGCTTTATAGAGTGGTATTAGTACCTCACTTGATCTCAATTGTATCCCTCTGTTAATGCAACTTAGGATTGCATTGGCTTTTTTGGCGGCTGCTGCACACGGCTGGCTCCTATTTAGCTGGCTGTCCACTAAGACTCCAAGATCTCTCTCCCAGTTCCTGCTATTGAACCTAGTTCTACCCAGTCTATATGTGGACTTCTTGCCTAAGTGTAGAACTTTACTTTTCTCTGCATTGAATTTCATTTTATTAGATATGGCCCAGTGTTCTAGTCTGTCGAGATCCCTCTGGATCTTGAGCCTATCTTCTTGGGTGTTGGCTATTCCTGCCAGCTTAGTATCATCTGCAAATTTGATAAGTTCCCCTTCTATTCCCTCATCTAAGTGATTAATGAAGATACTGAAGAGTCCTGGCTGGGCTTAAGGAAGAACCTTGTGGCACCCCACTGCTGACTTCCCTCCATATAGACTTAGAGCCCTTAAGGATTACTCATGGAGTACGGTTTGCCAGCCAGTTGCGAGTCCATCTGGTGGTGGTGCTATCTATTCCTCCTTTTTCTAGCTTTCTAAGAAGTAGGTTGTGGTCTACTTTATCGAATGCCTTGCTGAAATCTAAATATATTATGTCCACAGTATTTTGCTGGTCTACTAATTTAATCACTGTAGCACTAGATTTGTAAGTAGGCTTCCATAGCAACTACTTATGAGCAGAATAGTGTCGATTAGAGCAGAGGGGTCTTCAAATGGGGCCATTTTACGAGTTGTGGACTTCAACTCCCAGAATTCCCCGGCATGGCTGGCTGAGGAATTCTGGGAGTTGACATCCACATATTTTTAAGTGACCATGTTTGGAGACCCCCTATGGTGCTTCTTCTCCCATTTCACATCTTCCTAACTACGTTCCAAAGGTTTGGAACAAGATCTCCTAAAAATATTTTGGGGATATCCGTTAAGAATACAGCTCATCTGTTTGGAACCCGCACTAAATATTGGATATTAATGCAGTTGAGAAAGTCCGGAAATATTTCACAAAAGGAGTCCTCCACTCCTCTACTCGTTGCAGAAGACCTTATGCCACCAGACTTGAAATTTTAGGCTAGACAACCTAGAACTACACTGCCTTCGGTCCGACCTAAGTGTAGTACATAAAATTATCCATTGCAATGTCCTACCCATCAATGACTACTTCAGCTTCAACCACAACATTACAGGAGCACACGGTAGATACAAACTCAGAGTAAACCGCACCAAACTTGATTGCAGGAAATACGACTTCAGCAACAGAGTGGTCAATGCCTGGAATACTCTACCTGTGATGACCCAGGGTGGGATACAAAATCAACAAAGTCGCAAAAACAGGTGAAGTCCTTTTAATTTCTTCAGCTTGACTTCAAAGCTCCAATTATCATTGGCTGAAGAAAAAAACTCCCCCACAAACAGTTGCAAAAAGGAAGAAATGCTGTCCAAACTCAAAATACCTATAAATTATAAATAGAAAAAAACAACGCAAACTACACTGAAGCAATTAAGGAGACAAGGCAGGATAAGGGCTTGAAGACGTCTACAGATATCAAAATACACACACTGGGAGGACTCCAGAACTCAGATAAGAACTGTAAATTATTTCACGCTTTGCTTCCAGCACTGGGCCATGCGCAGTTTGTCCTGTTAAACAGTCCTCCCAGCTGCAGCCCATGAAGGGGATCAAGGCCCTTTCCTCCCTCATAGACCATGCCATTCACGTTTCTCCCTTCTCTGTTCCTCCCTGCGTGCCCTAGGATGAAGAGGGGATGGGCCTGGGTCTTCCTCTGAATGCCCACCCGGCCTCTGCCCTTCCCCAGTTTCCTCCCCAGCCACTGGAGCCACACTCCCACTCCCTGTCGGCTGTTCCACCTCTCCCTCGAGGTCAGATTCTAACAGGGCCATGACACTACCTGACTCTGTGGTTTCTTCCCCAAACCCCAAAAACTTTAACCTTACACTGTTGACCTCACCCCTTTCCTAAGAGGTCTGTAGGGGGTGTGCATAGGCACACCAGCGTGCCTACTGTTCCTGTCCTAATTTTTATTCCTATCCATTTCATGTATTCATAGTCATGTTTATACTTACACATGATATCTAATACATGCTTGACAAAATGAATAAATAAATAAAAACAAAAGAAGGGGAAAAAATTGGCTATGAATATTTAAAATAAGGAAAAAAACAAAAAGCCACGAAGCATTTTCTTTTCCGTTCCTCGGGATAACTTTGACCCCCTAGAGAGAGAGACGGTGCTATCTGCGTCTGCCTTAAGAAAGCAATCATTTCTTCTTCTTTTTTTCAAAACATTGCATAATTGCAATTTATTTCCGAAGCTCATTTGCTTCGGTGAGTTTGGCTGGCCGCCTTGGGAGGCAAAATTGGGGAGGCAATTTGCAAGGGGTCCCTGGGGATTTGCCCCACAACGTTGCAGCCCTAATTAATCTCCAGGGATCAACAGGTTACTGTTTATTTGCTGTAAGTGGTTGGAAACAGGGGAGCGTGATTCTGACTTGCTGTGTGGGGGGGAGTTGAGAAATCCCATTGGAGCCAAGAAGACAGCGAGGTTAGCAAAGTTAATTATGGGGAGGTCAAACTTTCCAGCAATGCGAAGGAAGCTTGAGCCTTGGTTGGTCAAGAGGGTGGAATTTTTTCTCCCCAGCAAGGGTTGAGGCGGGGACTCAATTGCAAAGTGCACCAAAAAAAATTGGTCAAGGATGATCCATGGGCCTGTTTGCCCAACAGACATAACGGGTTAACGGGAAGAGATTAGCGTACTGCAAAGCCACCCAAAAAAAAAGGTATCCCCCCCGCCCCCAGGAAGATTGAATTCGAAGCAGAACCTTCTGGGAACAGAATTTAACTCCATCCACAGCACTGATGATGCTACTACAGTCATCCTCCTTCTCTTCCTCCTCCTCCTCCTCTCCCACTTCCTTCTAGCACTGATGCTGTTACCTAGTTTTGTCATGAAATATCTGCAAGAAAACAACCAAGCTTAGAGAGCACCGAGGACTCCGGTGTTCGCCTCCTTCTCCTTTTCTTCCTCCTCCATCCTCCATAAATCCGCCTCCTTTCTAGCGCTGATAATGTTACCTAGTTGGGTCATGAAAGGTCTGCAAGAAAACCACCAAGCTCAGAGAGCACCAAGGACCCCACAGTTCTACTCTTCTACTTCCTCCTCCTCCTCCTCCTCCTCCTCCTCCTCTAAACAAACCCCATTTGCTTCTAGCACTGCTGATACTACCTAGCTGGGTCATGAAACATCTGCAAGAAACGACCCAGCTCAGAGAGCAGCAATAACTGCACAATTCAACCCTGAGCTATAAATATTCTCTTTTTGTGGTGTCAGGCACACAACCAAGCAGAAAGCAATACCCTAAGCAAAGCATTACTGTTGAGGTAATTCCCCGTTAGGAGAATGAGCGTATACAGGGAGACGTATTTGAGAGAAGTGTTTGAATAATACACACACACTACACAGATACACTGTACAGTAAATGTAGGTTTTTACTTCCAGAAAGGTTTAAGCAAAGTCCAAAATAAGCAATCCAAAGTCATTCACAAGTTAAATCAGTCAGTTTTCAATCCAGGGATAATCCAAATATCAAAGTCCAGTGTCAAACAACAGTTCAGTAACAGACTTACATTAAATCCAGTAATATCAGTCAATTAGAAGAAATGGAGCAACGGCAATACTTTCCAACAGAAGGAAACAGAGATACTCACTCAGACACACTCTCTTCTGAGACTAAGACTAAGACAATCCAGGTTTCTGGCTCCATCTTATGGCCGTTTGAGAAACCACACCTAATTACAGTTTTGCATTTTCTTAAAGTTCCAGTTTTAAAATGTTTATCCTGGTTTACATATTTCTCACCCAAATAGCTGTTAGGTGACTCATATTCCTAACAATTACCAAGGAGAAAACCACAACAATGACAGGGCAAGCCACTAGTATATCATATCATATCAGAGCAAACCCCACTCCCTTCTAGTGCTGATAATGTTACCTAGTTGGATCATGAAACATCTGCAAGAAAACCACCAAGCTCAGACAGTACCAGAGACCACAGTACCACAGTCTTCCTCCTCCTCTTCTTCCTCCTCCTCCTCCTCCTCCTCATCTCAGCAAACCCTACTCCTGATCATATTACTTGGTTAGGTAATATATAATTCTGCAAGAAAACAATCAAGTTCAGATTGTCATGTCTTCCTCCTCCTCCTCCTCCTCCTCCTCCTCCTCCTCCTCCTCCCCCTCCCCATCCTCCCCCTCCACACAAACCCCACTCCCATCCACCACTGATGATGTTACCTAGTGTCATGCCTCCGTCGGAATCTGATTCGGGGTAGGAAGCCAAACAGCTGACAGGGAGTGGGAGTGTGGCTCTGTTGGCTGTGGAAGAGACTGGGGAAGGGCTGGGCAAAGCAGGGGAGAGGCAGAGCAAGGGAGGGTGAGTTCAGAGGAAGATCCAAGCTGGGATGGGCTGGAGAAGGGAGAAATGTGGGTTGCATGGCTTACGGGGGAGGAAAGGGCCTTGATTCCCTTCTTTGGCTGCAGCTGGGAACACAGTGTTGAAAAATGGAGTTTGCACACAGCAGCTTGCTGGGAGCAAATCGTGAATTATCTTTTATTGTCGAGGCTTATCTGGGTTCCTGGCGTCTTTCCAACAGCGTGTGTTTTGTTGGCCTTTGAAGCCTGCAATTCCTTCTCCTGCCCTGTCCAGTTAATTGCTGCAGCGTGGTTTGTGTGGATTTTTATTTACAGTTAGTATGTACCTTGTTTTCGGACTGAATTTCCTCCACTTAAAGACTGTTCTTGGGAGAGTTTTTTTTTTCTCCAGCCGAAGGTAACGGGGCATTGGGGGCAAAGTTGGAGGAAAGGAAAGGAGGGATCTAATATAGCCTTGGCAGTATGTTCCCCCTGCCCCAAGGTTAATTTGATATGGAGAACATGTACAGGGGAAAACGATTTGCAACCGCATGCCATTGTTACAGGAACTGGGCCTGGCTAATCCGGTGAAGAGAAGGACCAGGGGAGACAGGAGAGCAGCCTTCCAATATTTGAGGGAGGGGCTGCCCCAGAGAGGAGGAGGAGGAGGAGGGGGTCAAGCTATTCTCCAAAGCACCTGAAAGCCAGACAAGGAATAATGGATGGGAATTGAACAAGCAGAGATTCAGCCTGGAAATAAGGAGAAACTTTCTGACAGGGAGAACAATCAACCCATGGAACAGAAGTTGCCTTCAGAAGTTGTGGGACCTTCATCCCTGGAGGCTTTCAAGAAGAGACTGGACTCCCATCTGTCAGAAATGGTGTAGGGTCTCCTGTTTGGGTGGGGGATTGGACTAGATGACCTACAAGGTCCCTTCCGACTCTGATTATCTGTTATCTGAGCTAAAGTAACCAAGGAATTACCTGAACATTTGATTCATACGCTGCCCATGGCTCTGGGGAAAATTATTTTTTCTCAGTTCTCTAGATGAGAGGAAGCAGAGGTTTTTTTTAGTTTAGTTTTGTTTTGTTTTCCTTGCTCAAAAACCTTGTTAAAATAAAACCCATCCATATCTTCAAATATATCCCCCCCTGCGTGGAGGCTCAGTCTCGTGGGAGTTGGTTCGGTTGCAGCCAAACTGCACAAATAGTATTTTAGCCTGTCTTCGTTTCAGCTGATGGCCCCTGCATAACAATTTACATTCTCTCTATCTCTCTCTCTCTTTTTCCTGTGCAACGCTGGAACAAAATGACTTGCAGGAAGAAGCTTGAGGGAAATAAACTATCAGGAGATCAGGAATAGTGACCATTTTCCCCCATGCATTCATATTAGAGTCACTTGGCTAGGAAGCTATATAAATAAATGCAGAATAGAAAATAGAACAGGACAGAACAGAATACTTTATTAGCCAAGTGTGATTGGACGCACACTTTTTTATTTTATTTATTATTTTATTATTTGCATGCTTGTGTAACTATTTTTCTACACGTGCATGCCCAAGGTTAACTAATTTAAAATGAACAAGAATCCACCGCTCCCGTGACCATAATTCTTGGAATATCTTGCCCCGAAACATAAACCTAAAATAGAGATGTGTACTTATTTATTTATTTATTAGATTTTTATATGCCACACATCTGGCCAATAAGGCAACTCTGGACAGCTTATAAGCAGGTGAATATAAAAGCAATTAAAATTGTTGATTTATGTTAATTAAAAGAGAGAGAGAGAAAGAAAGAAAGAAAGAAAGAAAGAAAGAAA
>NW_020769545.1:65724-80856 GCF_900518735.1 Pseudonaja textilis
AAGAAAGAAAGAAAGAAAGAAAGAAAGAAAGAAAGAAAGAAAGAAAGAGGAAGAAGAGAAAGGAAGGAAGGAAGGAAGCAAAAAGAAGGAAGGAAGGAAAGAAGGAAAGAGAGAGAAAAAAGAAAGTAAGAAAGAAAAATGGAGAGGAAGGGAGGAAGGAAAAGAAAGGAAGGAAGGAAAAAAGAAAGGAAGGAAGGAAGGAAGAAAGAAAGAAAAAAGAAAGAAAGAAAGAAAGAAAGAAAGAAAGAAAGAAAGAAAGAAAGAAAGAAAGAAAGAAAGAAAGCCCCAGGCAAGGGCAAAGACAAAGGGCACCTTGGAGACCATCTTTGCAGAACCTCATGAAGCGACGGGATGCCAAGAGATACCCCATCGCATGAGGATGCCTTTGTGGAGCCAGCTTTTTGACAAGGGGAGGCACTCTGCACATGGTCAGAGACACTCTTAGTGGATTGTTCACAGGGGTGTAAAAAAAAAAAAGTCAAAGAAGGCCCAGAGTTTACATCGTTACATCTGCAGTGTTTTCTTGCCAGAAAATAAAGGCTAGGCCTCAAAAAAAAAAAGGGGTTGGAAAACCTGAAAGAAATAATAAAGCTGTCATTCTTTATGTTTATAACTTTGCTTTCACAGAGGAAAATTCAAGAGCCGAAGCGAGGAAATCAATCCTGAAATGAAATAAATCTAATGGGCAGCTTTCCAAAAGCAAGTCAGATAAAATAAAATACAGACAAAATAAATGCTGTCCTTGAAAAGACCAAGCTATGCAGGTCCTAAATATATATATATATGTGTGTGTGTGTGTGTATACCCTGAGGAAATGGCTCAGCAGGCCCTTTTTTGGGGGGGAAGGAGGGGAGTTCACCTGGGGGGGGAAGTAGCTGCTGCTCCAGAGACCCCAGGAGGGTCTTGGGGAGGGCTGGTGCCCCAGAGGGCTCTGAACCCACTTAATCGAGGGGTCACAGAGGCCCCGATGCTCCTGCCAGTGGCCTGGCAGTTGCCTTCATCCCTCTGGCTGCTGCTTGGTTGCCCCGGGCAACGGCCCACAGGCAGAGGAAGGCCAGGCAAAGGACCACGATGGGCAGAGCTACAGCAGAGGGGGTGGAGCTTCCACCTGGAGTAGGTGGGAGCCCTTAGTCCTTTTCCCAGCAGACTCCAACTCCCAGAATTCCCCAGACAGCATGGGTGGACTCCAACTCCCAGAATTCCCCAGGCAGCATGGGTGGACTCCAACTCCCAGAATTCCCCAGATAGCATGGGTGGACTCAACTCCCAGAATTCCCCAGATAGCATAGGTGAACTTCAACTCCCAGAATTCCCCAGATAGCATAGGTGGACTCCAACTCCCAGAATTCCCCAGACAGCATAGGTGGACTCCAATTCCCAGAATTCCCCAGATAGTATAGGTGGACTTCAACTCCCAGAATTCCTCAGCCAGATACTTTAAGATGGGTGGATTTCGACTCCCAGAATTCCCCAGACAGCATGTTGGCTGGGGAATTTCGGGAGTTGAAATTTATGCCTCTTGTGAGAACGACTATCCTAGAATAGGCAATTAAACACTATAATAAATTGTTGCTTTTAAAATCAGTTTAATTACAGCACGCTGTTCCATTGTTGCCCTGCAATTTGTGTGTGTTATCTATTTTTTCCCATATCATCATTATTATTACTACTACTTTTAATTGTTTGTTTGTTTGTTTTTGTCAATTGCTTACAAGATAATAGGTATAAGTATATACATAGTTATGAATACATGAAATGGGTACATATAAGAAAAATAAAAGAAACAACAGGACAGGGACGGTAGGCACCTTGGTGCGCTTATGCAGGCCCCCACAGACCTCTTAGGAAAGAGGTGAGGTCAATAGTAGACAGTCTTAAGGTTAAAGTTTTCTAAGTTGTTACCTTCTTTCCATATTATTATCAATTGTCTTAGTATTATAATACTATTGCATTACTACTACTGCACTAGTACTATTACACAACTGGTATTTTGGTTGAGTTATCTATTATTAGTATTCTGTTTACAATTTTGATTTTAAACATTCCTGCTGTGGAGATTTTAATTAATTTTACTAGAATGCTTATTTATTTATTTTCTGACTGTGTGTTTTCTGCCAATCAGCAAAGATTCGGCGTGCCCTTTGACCTTTCTTTCCAGAGATACTATTAACTATTTTGCTCTTTGTCATTTTTTTATTTATTAGTAGTATATTACTTGTGTGCTGCTCTAGTTAATGACTCCCTGAGTTTATTTAATGTTGGTGAAATTTATGTTCTGGCTTTTTCTGATCAATTGATCTGGCAATATGCAAATGAAATAAGTGAGTAAGTAAATTTGGAAATATGCAAATAAAAGAGGTAAGCAAATAAATTGGCAATATGCAAATGGTATAAGCGGGCAAGTAATTTGGGCAATATGCAAATTGATTAAGTAAGCAAATAAATTTTGTCATTGTGCAAATAGAATAAGTAAGTAAGTAAAACCCTTCTCCAGTTTTATCCGCAAACCATGCCTAGGAATTAGGGCTAAATTATAATTAAGGTAGTTTATTCAGTTTAGGCACTGCCTAATTCTGAACCGACTCTGCAACAACGTGCAATAGAAATAGAAAATATAATTTCAGCAAAACTGTATCAAAGAATCAAAGCATTGGCTGATTTCTCTGAAAAATACAACCTTCCTTAGCACGCTTTTGAAATTGCACCATGCATTTTAATGGCCAGAGTTTTAAATAATAATAATAATAATACCCACCATGCCAATTATCCTATTATTATAACATATTTATATTGATAGATGAGAGAGAGAGACAGACAGACAGAGAGGAGAAAGAGAGAGTATAGAGAGAGAGAGTAGATAGATAGATGGAGGCAGGGAGGGAGGGATAGAAGGATAGAGATGGAGATGGATGGATGGACAGATAGATGAATAGATGATAGATAGATAGATAGATAGATAGATAGATAGATAGATAGATAGATAGATAGATAGATGAGAGAGGGGACAATAGAGATAAAGAGGTAGACTGGATGTATAGCAGAAAGAGAGGATGATAGTGATGAAGAGGTAGAGTGGATAGATAACTGAGATAGAGAAGATAGATAGATAGATAGATAGATAAATAGAGAGATAAATAGAGAGATAAAGTAGGTAGGTAGATAAGGTGGGTAGGGATAGATAGATAGATCAATAGATTAGATAGATAGATAGATAGATAGATAGATAGATAGATAGATAGATAGATAGATAGATAGATAGATAGATATTATAAGAGCTATTATTATAATATTATATCTCTTTCAGAGCTCAAGGCATCTCCCTGGCTATTTTTCCTAATTTTGTCCTCACAACAACCCTGTGAGGTAGGAAGGGCAGGACCTGTGAACTAAAATTACCCAGAAGGCTCTGCAGCTCTGCCTGCTTTCCTGTCTACTGGGAGATAACATGCGGATTTCATTGGAAGTCTGGGAAGAGGTGGGGCTTGGACTTGAGTGGCAGCTGAAGGGGTGGAGCATGAAGGAGGCGGGCTGTGGGGGCAGAGACTGCTTCTCAAAAACGTAAAGAAAGGCGGGGCCTCCATTGAGAGGCAGCCACGTTAAGTAGCCAATGGGAGAGCGGCAGGGCGGATCCAGAAGGGGAGAGGTTTGGTCCTGAGTGGCCGTTGAAACTTGGAATCTGAGGAGGCGGGGCTTCGTGCCTGGGCTGCTGAGGGGGCGGGGCTTCAGGACAGGTGACAGTTGGAACCGTGAGGAGGGAGGGGCCTCAGCAAAATGGCGGAGGGGGAACACCTCTTTTCCCGGTGGAGAATGGGGGCTCCACGTTTCGAGGTCTTGGTGCTGCTCCTCCTCTTCCTCAGTCCTGGTGGGTGCAAAGAGTGGGAGAAACGAACCCCCTCCCATACCAGTTTACACTCCCCGGGGGGGAGGCTGCACATGTGTGTGCAAATCAGACACGTGCCAATGACATATGTGTAAATGCTCCAATCCATTGTACTTGTAGTCCTCACAACCCCGATGGCATCCACCGTTTAGGCTGTCAAGTGAGTTTTGCCCCCTTTGTACGACCTTTCTGGCCACTGTTGTTAAGCGAGTCGTTGAAATGACTCGGTCGTTAACACAGTTGTTAAGGGGATCCGGCTTCCCCCGTGGACTTGGCTTGTCAGAAAGTCGTCAAAGGGGATCGTGTGACCCCAGGACCATCCTAAATGCGAGTCCATTGCCAAGCGTCCGACTTTTGATCATGTAATCATGAGGATGCCGCAACGGTCATTAAGTGTGAAAAACGGTCCTAAGTCACTTTTCCCGGTGCCGTTGTAGCTTTGGTCACTAAAAAAAGGATTGTAAGTTGAGGGGTACCTATAAAACAGACATTGGGCATGTCTGGTGTAATTTAAAGCAAGGATGAGGGGTGTCTGGATAGCCGTCTTCTATTCTACAATTCTTTGGATGCATTCTTTAATAATCACATTTTTAACTTGTCCATGCGTGATATCATCTTTCTGTAAATCCTCACTGACACCCTAGCAGTCTTCCAATATTTGAGGGGCCGGCTCAAAGAGGAGGGGGTCAAGCTATTCTCCAAAGCACCAAAGAAGGCAGGACAAGTAGCAATGGATGGAAATGAACCAAAGAGAGAAGCAACCTGGAATTAAAAGAGGAATTCCCTAACAGTGAGGACAATTAACCAGTGGAACTACTTGCCACCAGACGTTGGGGGTGCTCCAACACTGAAGGCTTTTAAGAAGAGACTGGACAGCCATTTGTCTGGAATGGTATGAGGCCTCCTGCTTGAGCAGGGGGGTGGACTAGATTGTTGTAATGACGAGGCAGTCGAGGTGTTTGATCATGATCAACTGATTCATGATGGACTTTATTGGAATCTAGTCTTGCATTTATACACCTTTTTAGTTATCCTCCAACATTGGTTAACTTTGGTTTCTGCTTGACTTTCGTTATTGTTCAGCATAGTAACTAACACAATGATCTCTAGTCAAAGTCCAACATATGTTTACTTCCTCTCTCTAATCCTCCTTTAGATGAGTAACTTTGTTTACCTGAGTTGTATTTGCTTGGAAACATTCTTTTCTCTGAGGTTTGCCATCCAAGGTAAAGACATTCCTGCAATTACAACTCTACACTAGATGACCTCTAAGATCTTTCCAACCCTATGATTCTATGTTGAATAAGTCCTTGAAAGCAGGGGTGGGATCCGACAAGGGTTAACTATCGGTTCGGTGATTTATGAGGTTTGGGATTTACGATGTGCTTCCCTGCACGCTGCATGGGCGCGCCTGTAAATCGTCATCGGCATGCTGCGTGCAGGGAAGCAGCCTTTGAAAAAGGACTTTCTTTTTCCTGCTTTTTTAACTGCAGCTGTGCCCCCCGTGGCAGCTGAAGTTGGGGAAAAAAAAATCAGGAAATAAAGGTCAGGTAAGAGCCCAGGTGGGTAGGTGGGCAAAAATGTCAGCAGACATAGAACCGGTTCTATGTCTGCTGTTCTTCAGAGCTATAGCGGTTCTACAGAGGTGGACCGAACCGGTAGAAACCCACCCCTGCTTGAAAGGTTTTTAGAACAGGTAGAGCTTCTAAGATGAGTTAGCGCCTTGTTAGGAATGACATGATAGGAGTCTTCCAATGTTTGAGGGACTGCCCCAAAGAAGAGGAGGGGTCAAAGTATTCTCCAAAGCCCCCTGAAGGTAGGACAAGAAGCAACGGATGGAAACTAATCAAGGAGAGAAGCAACTTGGAATTAAGGAGGAATTTCCAACCGTGAGAATCCTTGTCAGGGATAATGACTGGAACAATAATAGATAATACGATAACAGATCATGGGTGGTACAGAAAGTGTTCTGGTTGGCTTCCGGTTTGCAGGGCTTCGGCGGCAGGCAGGAATCCGCGATCGTGCACGGTTTCTGCCTGGGCTCGCCGTTGGAGCGCCCCGAGCCAGCTGGCTTCGGGCCTAAGCCACCCCGTAGAGGTGGTGAAGAGGGGGGAGATCACCAACAGGGTCGAGGAGAGCCGCATCTCTCCTCCTCAGCTGGTCAAACTCCCTTTTCCCGAAGGCGGTAGGAGCGGTGGTCAGAAATGGCCACCTCAAAGAAGTTCTGGGTGTTCTATCAGGGAAGGTTTTCAAATAGAGACCGTACAACCATTTGTCCGGAATGGAGTAAGGTCTCCCATTCGAGGAGGGGGTTGGACTAGAAGATCTCCAAGGTCCCTTCCAACTCTGTTATTCTACAAGGCTTCTGTTAAGTAGAAAATTAATCCGAACGTTAGAACTACACAGGTTAAGGTTTTAAAAACTATACTGAAACCGGAACTAAGGGATGGATGGATGGGATGGGGATAAGGTTTTCTTACCCCATCCACGCCTCAAGCCGTGAGTTGCTCCTCAGAGCCCCATCAAAACCATGCACAATTGCAAATCCTGCAAATATTAATTCTCTTTACTCTAAATTTCTTTCTAGATTTCGTCCGCGCATCTTTAACGTATCTTTACTCAGAAGTCATAGAGCCCCTGCAGCTGGAAACGAGTTCTCTTTACAACAGCAAAGTATGTTTCGTTTTGATTCAAATCCTTTGCCGCCCCTCTCTGCCCTGAATTGGACATAAACCGTTATCCTTAGTTGTCAAGCCACAATGTTCAGCCAAAACAAGAAATGAATCGCCCTGAAGGTTTGCAAAGATAACCAGCTTCGCGGGCCATTCTTTGTTCTAATTGCTCTTGGAAGACCTTATAGCTATTGCCAGGATTTATAAGCCATGGTTTGTGTTTTGCTCTAAGATGCAGAGCAATCCTCTTTCGTTCCTGTCAGAAGATGGATAGACAGGATTTGGTTTCTTCAGAGTATGGTCCCACTTCTAAAAATCCAAAACTTGCAGTAAAATGGGCGATTGAGAACTTTTGGAGCACATCTAAGTGAAAATTCGTGTGTAGGTCGTCATTAAGATTTTGTTTTGTTTTATTTTATATAGAATAGGATGGGATGGGATGGAATGGAATGGGGTGGGGTGGAATGGAATGGAATGGAATGGAATGGAATAGAATAGAATAGAATAGAATAGAATAGAATAGAATAGAATAGAATAGAATAGAATAGAATAGAATAGAATAGAATAGAATAAGAATTAGGAATAGAATAAGAATAGAATAAGAATAGAATAGAATAGAATAGAGTAGAATAGAATAGAATAGAATAGAATAGAATAGAATAGAATAGAATAGAATAAGAATTAGGAATAGAATAAGAATAGAATAGAATAGAATAGAATAGAACAGAACAGAATAGAAATAAGAATTAGGAATAGAATAAGAATAGAATAGAATAGAATAGAATAGAATAGAATAGAATAGAATAGAATAGAATAGAATAACAGAATTGGGACCTTGGAGGTCTTCTAGTCCAACCCCCTGCTCAAGCAGGAGACCCTGCTTGATACTGAAGAGCCAATAAAAGTTGGAAATAATAAAAAGGATAAAAAACCAATACTGTACTAGAGCCCAAAATGGCACTCTGGAGACCGTGCAAACGTTTAACGTGGAAATTTCTTTAGTCTAAAATTCCATGGGTCATATTTATTTATTTGTTTGTTTGTTTGTTTGTTTGTTTGTTCGTTCATTCGTTCATTCGTTCATTCGTTCATTCGTTCATTCGTTCATTCGTTCATTCGTTCATTCGTTCATTCGTTCATTCGTTCATTTATTCATTCATTCAGTCGGTTGTTTAGTCAGTTAGTTAGTTTGCTCCCTATCTTGTCACAAGGTGAGTGGGTGGCCAATGCTGTACAACTTTAGAATGTGTGTGTGTGTGTGTGCGTGTAAGTTCTGGAGAACTTGCTCCCCTTGTTTAGTTATAACTTGTATTCTACTGCACACTGTATGTATACATGTATATCAGTGGTGGGATTCAAAAAAATTTTTTACTACCTGTTCTGTGGGCACGGCTTGGTGGGCATGGTTAGGTGGGCATGGCCAGGTGCCTGGGAGGGCATGGCTTTTTTTTTTTGCAGCCACCCCCCCACCCATTTTTGGGGCCTTCTGGAGCCTCTACATGGGCGTTTTTACTCTCCGAAGCCTCCCCTGGGGCTCAGGAAGGCAAAAAATGCGGAATCCCGGCACAGCTGGTCCTATGAACAGCTGATTGTCGGCAGGGGAGGTGGAAAAAGAAATACCCTAAGGTGCCAGCATCAGGCAGGTGGGGTGAGCGAGCCAGCGACCAGGTTGGGGGCGTGGCCAGCCAGAACTTACTACCGGTTCAGCAACCCACGCCAAATCCTTGCTACCAGTTCGGCCGACCCAGTGTGAACCGGCTGAATACCACCACTGAGGTACATGTGAATCAACCTGAATCGATATTCGCAGTGGCACGAAAAAGAACTGGAGGATCAAAATATTAATTGTTAAGTCGCGGGAAAGATCGACTCGAGACCAGTGTGACTTCAGTTCTTTATTTAGTCTCTTCAAAAACTGAACAACCGTGGAGCCGCCGCAGCCTCTTTTATAGCGGCTGCTCGTGGCTCGCGGCCAATGACGGCTCCTTGAATTTCCCGCCGTCAGACAGACCAATCAAAAGGCAGCATTACAAGTATTCAAATGTATAAGACGGATCAATCAAAAGGCAGTATTGACGGACCGATCAAAAGGCAATATTGATGGAGCAATCAAAAGGCAGTATTTCAAGTATGCAAATTATAACATTAATGAACCATTCTGCACTTTCTCCATCTAACTTCAGGCGCACTTGAGTTACCTGATTAAAATGGAAGGACAATACAGAATTGTGCATCTGAAGCAACAGTAAGTGGCCACTACCTTTTAAGGGATCTTGTGGATTGACTGAATGATTGTGTGGATCTCCTCCCAGATTTAACAAGAGCAACTCCCAGTGGTTTATGACATAAAAACATAAAAACAAACATTTAAAAAGAATCTCACCAATAATCATGAGTGGAAAATGTAAATGTAATGAAGACAATACCTAGAATAGGTCTTCTATTCCAACCAGGGGTGGGTTTCTATTGGTTCTCTCCACCTCTGTAGAACCAGTAGCTCTGAAGAGCAGCAGAACCGGTTCTGTGTCTGCTGCTGGTTTGGCCCGCCTGCCCGCCCGGGCTCTTACCTGACCTTTTATTTCCTGATTGTTCAACTTTAGCTGCCATGCGAGGCACAGCTGCAGTTTAAAAAGTCCTTTTTCAAAGGCTGCTTCTCTGCACGCAGCACGCTGATGACGATTTACAGGCGCGCCCACGCAGCGTGCAGGGAAGCGCATCGTAAATCACCCAACCTCGTAAATCATCGAACCGGTAGTTAACCCTGTCGGATCCCACCACTGATTCCAACCCTCTTGTTCTGGGCAGGAGATGCTCTACCATTTCAGACAAAGGATTGTCCACTCTCTTCTTGAGAACCTCCAGTGATGGTGCAGCCACAACTTCTGGTGGCAAGCAGTTCTACTGGTTAACTGTCCTCACTGTTAGGGAATTCCTCCTTAATTCCAACTTGCTTCTCTTCTTGGTTGGTTTCCATCCATTATGACTTTTGTTACCAGAGAGATCCTCTCACGAGGAAGCCCAGAGTATGAAAACCCAGAAGCTCTTAGAAGAACGTTCTACACAGCCAGCAGGTTCTTCAACCACATTTGCAATTTATTTTATTTACTTTTATTTATTTAAAAGATGGCTGCATGTCTCATTCGCTGACACCAGGCAGCATAGAACAATTACCAGAAAAATAATAAAATTAAATCAAACGACCCTAAAAGAACAACAACAATCATCCCCAATTCACAGTAAGTGATGCAACCAATCTATCAACTTCCAGGTGACAAATATCTGTGGAGATAGCCAGATCTTTTCATTTTCCAACTGGTAATTGCTACTTTAAATATTTGTATAATAGACTTGGCACATCTGCGATTACTCTTTGTTTCCCTTTAAATATTTTGGATTATTTTTTTTTTAATCATCCCTCATCCAAAACAATATTCCTTGCAACTTAGCTTGCTTTGTTATGTAATTGTTGTGGTATGCCGGCAGCCGGTACAGATGGCAGTGGAATCGGACAGTGGGGAAGAAAGGGGACCACTCCGGGGGTCTGGGGAGGACTCGAACGAGGGTCTTGCGTCCGATGCAGAGATGAGGCCAGGACCATCTGGGAGTGGGGTGCTACCTTTGGAGTCTGGCAGCAGCGAGGAAGAGGACCCAGGGGAGCCTGTTCCTAGTGCGCGTGTGCACAGAGCTGCTGGAAGGCAAGAGCAGCTGAGACAAAAAGGGCAACTCGGGAGTAAGACTGGGAGGTGATTGCCCCTCCCATAAGGGATAAAAGTCAGGCCAAGAAGACGAAACCTTTGCAGGAAGCAAAGTAGTTCAATCGGTTCCGAGTCCTCCTTGAAGCTCTGTGTACTTCAGTTGGTTTCTTTTATAGTTAATTGGACACTTCTGTTTCTGGCTGCATTCCACAGAGCTGAAAGGTGCGTGCTTATCTTGGGGAACTGCTTAACATTAGTTCTGGCTGGGAATGAAAATAATTCCCAGCGTTGCAATAAAATAGGTTTTGCTTTTAAAATAAGTTTGCGATGAATTACGATGGATGAAGCCTGGGTCAGAACAGTAATATGCTGCATATAAAGGGATCCATCACCTGCTCAATTCCTTTTTTTAACATTTTCAGATTCTTTGCCATGGAAAATATGCCGATTTATACCTACAATGGGAAGGGAGAGCTGGTTGCAGAATATCCATATATCCAGGTAAATTTTGTGCATGACAATACATAATAATCCTATTGAGGTGTTTTATGGTCCATAAGTCTAGTGCAAGCAGTTCTCAGCTTACAACCACAACAGAGCCCCAAATTTATGTTGCTAACTGGGAAATTCATTCAGTGATCTTGCCCCATTTTACGACTTTTCTTGCTATGTCCGTTAAGCGCATCCTGCAGCTGATAAAATTAGTCACACGGTTCTTAAGTGAGTTTGGTTTTCCCCGTGGACTTTACTTTTCAGAAGTAAAGGGATCCCATGATCCCAGGGGCACAGCCACCGTCATAAATATGGGTAAATTACCAAACCTCTGAATTTCGATGACGTGACCATGAGGATGTTGCGTGAAACGGTCGTAAGCGTGAAAATAAGTCACTGTTTTCGATGGCGTTGTAACTTTGAATGGTCCCCAAGCAAACTGTTGTAAGTCTTCTTGCACATTTCCGTGCTCCAATCAAAACGTTAGTTTTCTTTTTCCTTGACTTTCACAACCAGAATCCTGAACACAAACACACACACACACACACACACACACACACACCAGGTATTAACATATCATTCCATAGTATTTCTCATAGCCAAAAAGCAACTCTTGTCTTTTTAATCTCCAAAGTCCAAGTCTAGAATCTAGAATCAGAATACAGCTGGAAGGGACTTTGGAGGTCTTCTAGTCCAGCCCCTTGCTCAAGCCTATACCATTTCAGACAAGTGGCTCTCCTCAAAAACCCCAGTGATGGAGCACCCACAATTTCTGGTGGCAAGCTGTTACACTGGTTAATTGTTCTCTCTGCCGGGATGTTCTGACCAAGGCTTCCTAGTCCGTAATTATCCACATGCTTATTTTAAAAACAAGTCTTGTTTTATTGCAACGCTGGGAATTGTTTTCATTCCCAGCCGGTAATGAATTCTCAAACAGTCCCTCGAGATAAGCACCCACTTTTCTGTCCTGTGAAGTGCTGCCAAGAACAGAAATGTCCAATGAACTAGAAAAAAAAAAAACCCAACCGAAGTACACAGAGCTTCAAGATTTAATCCGAACAGGACTTTGCTTCCTGCAAAGGTTTCATCACCTTGGCCTGACTTTTATCCCTTATGGGAGGGGAAATCACCTCCCAGCCTTACTCCCGAGTCTCCATTTTTGTCTCAGATGCTCTTGCCTTCTAGCAGCTGTGTGTGCGCACGCGCACACACACGAACACGCGCACACACACACTGGGAACAGGGTCCCCTGGGTCCTCTGCCTCAGCGCTGCCAGACTCCAGAGGCTCCCGAGTCAGCACGCAACTCCCAGATAGTCCTGGCCTCATCTCTGCATCGGATGCAGGACCCTCACCTGAGTCCTTTTCAGACTCCCGGACTGGTCCACGTTCCTCGCCGCTCTCCGATTCGGCTGCTGTCTGCACCGGCTGCTGGCGAACCACAACGCGGAAACTTTCTCCTGAGTTGCTTCTCTCCTTGATGAGTTTTCATCCTTTGGAGAAGAGCTTGAACCACCCCCTCTTCTTGGTGGGAGCCCCTCAAATATCGGAAGGCTGCTATCATGTCACCCCGGTCCTTCTTTTCTTTAGATTAGCCAAACCCAAGTCAGATGTTTGCGGGTTATATAAGTCAGATCAGCGACGGGATTCAAAACTTTATTACTACCAGTTCTGTGGGTGTGGCTTGGCTTGGTGGGCATGGCTTGGTGGGCGTGGCAGGGGAAGGATTCTACAAAATCCCCCATCGCTCCCCACCCCGCTAACCTGCTTTCCAGATCCGTTCTTCCTGGGCAGGGCAACCAAAGGAGACCCAGCCGATCAGCTGTGGGTGCGGCTTGATGGGTGTGGTGTTCTGTGGGCGTGGCTTGGTGGCTTGGTGGGCGTGGCATGGAGTAGCTTGGTGGGCGTGGCTTGGTGGGCGTGGCAGGGAAGGATACTGCAAAATCCCCCTTCCCTCCCCACCCCACTAACCTGCTTTCCAGCTCTGTTCTCCTTGGCTTGGTGGACGTGGTGTTCTGTGGGTGTAGCGTGGTGTTACGGCGGGTGTGGCATGGCACGGCTTGGTGGGCGTGGCTTGGTGGGCGTGGCAGGGGAAGGATTCTGCAAAATCCCCCTTCCCTCCCCATTCCACGAACCTGCTTTCCAGCTCCGTTCTCCCGTGCAGGGCAACCCAAGGAGACCCAGCCGATCAGCTGGGACTCGATGGGAGGCAGAGAAGAGATGGGGTTGGCGGGGCCAGTCAGAAGTGGGCCGCTTCTCTGAACTACTCTAAATTTCTGCTACCACTTCTCCAGAACCGGTCTGAACCGGCTGAATACCACCTCTGAGTCAGATTTGACCAAAGTCCGAAGCTATTTTCCCTCGCCATTGCATAGGACAAATCTGATTCTTCCAAATAGAAAGACGCAAGAATCTCGTCTTGGAAATATTCTCGGCTCCGCCAATTCTTTCTATTTGAATTTCTTCTTCCGAACACGTGGTTGCTTTTTGTCTCCCTATCCTTCCAGGACAATTGCTATTACAGTGGCCATGTGGAGGGAGTCCCAGGTTCTCAAGTCATCCTGTCTACCTGCAGCGGACTTTGGTAATCGTTTTCCTCAACTTTAACCCACCACGACCGAGATTGGTGGGCTTGACCATCATTGTCCTTAAATCTTCCTTTCAGGGGACATATACAATTTGGCACCTTAACTTACGAAATTCAGCCAGTAGAAAATTCCTCCACATTTCAACACTTGATTTACCGACGGGATCCACAGGCGCAAGAACCCTGTATAGAAACCTCCCAAGATGGCGCCCATGGACCAGGTAGGGAAACGAGAATGGTGAGGACTGAGGAAGATCCAGATCTTTCCACCAGACAGGTAAGTGGGCCTTTCTGCCTCCGAATCCCATGAGGAAAACTGAGATTTGTTGAGTAGAATGCAAAGTTTTTCACCCTAAGAATGTCACTGCTGACAGCCCTTCCAAGCTTAAATAATGCACCCTTTGTAGCATTGTTGCTCAACTTGGACAACTTGAAGAGGTGTGTGGATTTCAACTCCCAGAATTCCCCTGTCAACTCATAAAATATTTCTCTGGTCTTTCAGAGTTGCCAACAGAAAGGGAACGGGGAGCAACTCAGCAGCTTGCAAACCGAAAGTTTGCATTCCATAAATGTTTTCATAGATAGTTTCTAGGTGACCGAAGTTTCTGCATGCAAAATTCTAACCGGAGAGCATGATGGATGACTCTGGGCTATGGAGGTGTCCCATTGGAGGATATGAATTACGATACACTCAGAGGGGTGAAGGGAAAACCAGGGTCAAGGGTGACAGTGAATGATGCGTCTCAGAGTTGTCTGCACCCAGGCAGTGCCGGACATGTTAACTCCCAATAAATCCTTTTGAAGTTTTGGAAGTTTGGCTCAAGACACACGATTTAAATGGGGGTAACTGACATTCCCAGCCAGCTTCTTCAAGTTGCTAAGGTGTTGTGGCCTGTCAGCCACCGGCCCCTCCAGCAGCCAAATCAGAGGAGGAGGAGGAGGAGGAGGCGTGGGAGTCAAGGTCAGCATCGGGGCAACCTGGGAGCTCCAAGGGGAAGAGAGAATGGAACTGGCAGAGAGAGAAAGAGAGGTGGAGCCTGGGACATCCGCCAGCCCTCAGATGGAGAGTCAACAGCCCCCAGGTCTGGAGGTGGCTGTTGAGGAAGAGGAGGAACAGCCGGGTCCAGTGCCTGATGCGCAGAAGGCAGAGGAGAGGAGAGCAGGGGAAATCTATGGGCCGGTCCTTGAGACGGAAGAGCCACTGCTGCTAGCAAAGCCAGAACAACTGTTTTAGCACTTCTAGGTTGCCAGTTGTCTCCAACTTATGACCGGTCACTTAGCGGCCATTCGTAGTTACGACAAATCCGCCCCAAATCCCATCCAGATATGAAGTCCCAATGGCTGCTCCTCCCCCAGTGACGCGATCACATTGGGTACCCTTGGCATCTGTCCCATATTTATGGGTCATTTTGGAAACCCCAATACTTACCAGTACAACCATTAGTCCTGCCTAAACAACTTCCACTGGCTTGATTCCAGCAAGGTGACCTGAACCGGAAGGGCAACCGATACCTAGAATATTACGCCGTTGTTGACAAAAGCATGGTAAGTTTGTCACTGATCATTGCAATTTATAGAACTGGAAATTACAGAATCACATGATGAGGGAAGAGAAGGGGAACTTACCAAATTTGCAGATGAGACTAAGCTGGCAGGAATAGCCAACACCCAAGAAGATGGGCTCAAGATCCAGAGGGATCTCGACAGACTAGAACACTGGGCCATATCTAACAAAAGGAAATTGATGGATAGAGATAGATGATAGATAGATAGATAGATAGATAGATAGATAGATAGATAGATAGAT
>NW_020769545.1:191471-202985 GCF_900518735.1 Pseudonaja textilis
AGGAAGGAAGGAAGGAAGGAAGGAAGGAAGGAAGGAAGGAAGGAAGGAAGGAAGGAAAAACTGCAATTGCTTCCCAGTGCTTTCCAGCCCTCTCTAAGCAGTTTATAGAGTCAGCCGATTGCCCCCAACAATTTTGGGTCCTCATTTTACTGACCTCAGAAGAAATTTTGCCAAAGTAATGGACAGGGTGAAAAAAAAAAAGAAGAAATATCGATTAATAAATGTGATGTGACAGAAAGAGAAGGAAAAAAGTCCTGGACAGCTCACAACTGCCCTTAAATTTGACTGAATTGCTTGAAGCTTTTTCTTGGAATACAGTGGTTGTGATGCTGGGGTGGGGCACTGTTGGAAGACTTCAAAGGGCCAGGTGAGAAACAGGGGCTCCTGGGAAAAAAAATTGTTGGAGGCGGGGGAGGAGGTGAGGAGGAGGTGAGGAGGAAGAGGAGGAGGAAGGACAAAAGAGGAGAAGGGGAAGGAGAGAAGAAAGAAGAGGGAAAAGAAGAAGAAGACAAAGAGAAAGGAGAAGGAGAAGAGAAAGAGGAGGAAGAGGAGGAAGAAGAACAGAATAACAGAGTTGGAAGGGACCTTGAAGGTCTTCTAGTCTAACCCCTTGCTCGAGCATTTAGCACGTCAGAAAAATGGTTGTCTAATCTCTTCTTAAAAGCCTCCAATGACGGATCAGCCACAGCTTCTAGAGGCAAGTTGTTCCACTGGTTAATTCTTCTCACAGTCAGGAAATTCCTCCTTAGTTCTAAGTTGCTTCTCTCCTCGATCAGTTTCCATCTGTTGTTTCTTATTCTGCCTTCAGCGGCTTTGGAGAATAGGGGGACCTTTTCTTTTGGGGGGGCAGCCCCTCAAAATGGAGGTGGGGAGAAGGAGGAGGAAGGAAGGAAGGAAAGGAAAGGGAAGGAAGGAAGGAAGGAAGGAAGGAAGGAAGGAAGGAAGGAAGGAAGGAAGGAAGGAAGGAAGGAAGGAAGGAAGGAAGGAAGGAGAAGGAGAGGAAAAGAAGAGGAAGGAAGAGGAAGAAGAAAGAAGAAGAAGAAGAAAGAAGAAAGACTTGTCCCCATTTCTTTGTTTGGTGGGGCCACTAACCTGGGTCTCCCTGCTTTGGCCATCATCATCCTCACCACCTCACCTGGGTATTTAGCACAACGCTCCTTTCGTCATCATATTCAGCCATACGAATGCAAATCTCCGAGCTCAGATTCAGTTCTGATTAGAAACCACTTCTGGATGAAGGTTTTTTACGCCTGATTTTTCGCTTCACCACCCCCAGGATTTCCATTCTTCTTCCTGCGGAGGCTTCAAACCCTGAAGGGAAGTGAGATTTCCTAGTGTGACTTCGTGTTTTTTTTTTTCATAACAAATAGTGTTTTTTTTTCTAGCTTTATACGGTGTTGCCGGGTGACCCAGGTTGTCTTCCCTTTAAACCTTCACCAGGACGTTCATTTCTTCGCAAAAGCCAGGGGTTTTCGAAGGAGTGAGCTACGACATTGGAAAAGGGCAATTTTCCTATTTTTGACCCCCTTGTCGACTTTAGTCTTTTTTCTTCTTCTTCTTCTGTGCAAGCAAATTTTCCTTCCTTCCTTCGTTTACATGCTTTCTTTAAGACCTTCTGTCAAAAAAAAAAAAAAACCCACACCCCAACAACAACAGATGACTCATAGGCCGTCATTGCCAAGGCTAATCTTGGCTCAGCTGGGTGTGGATGATGCAGATTGTAGTCCCTGCCGGCCAAGCCTGCAATGCAGCATGGGGAGGCCCCGTCGTGCAGGATCTTTCTTCGACTTTTCTTCCTTGTGCATGAAAAGCAAAGCACTTCTATCTTTTCCTTTGGGGAGGGGGTTCCTCCTTCCTACCCTCCCATCCACCACCCCTGCTTAAAAACCCCCCCCCCCCATCCTTTCCCGACCTACCCCGCCTCCATATCCCCCCCCTTGGGCTCCAATTCTTGTTTTCTGCAACCGCCATCTGCTTTGATTTCCTGTTTGTGTATGCATTTGTGTGTGTGTGTGTGTGTGTGTGTGTGTGTGTGTTTAAAGCACGATTTTGCTGCCTGTTCTTTGGGCCACCTACTCTATACCGTGTAAGGAGCGTAACGCCACTATGCGGGACAAACAGGGAGGACGCTGACTGAATTGATCAATTGAGACCTTCGAGAAGAGATTGAACTGCCATTTATTTTATTTATTCGTTTATTTTTGTCAATTGCTTACAAGATAATAGGTATAAGTAAGAACATAGTTATGAATACATGGATACATATAAGAAAAATAAAAGAAACAATAGGACAGGGACAATAGGTATGTTGGTGCGCTTATGCACACCCCTGACAGACCTCTTAGGAAAGGAGTGAGGTCAATAGGAGACAGTCTAAGGTTAAAGTTTTTGGGGGTTTGGGGAAGAAACCACAAATCAGAAATGGTGTAGGGTCTCCCAGTTGGGTGAGGGGGTGGACTAGGTGACCTATAGGGTCCCTTCCAACTCTGATTATCTGTTATCTGAATTGAATTGAATTCTTTATTGTCATTGTACGTATATACACAGTATACACATACAACGAAATTCACATAACACCCAGAGACCAGACTCAACATGCACACACACACGACAATCCCCAAACACGCACACACACACACACACTAAATTTCCCCGCCCCCCAAAAGACACACAAGCATCCACACAACTGACCAATAATCCTGTGCAACAGCTCACTGATGGTGATCTTTTAAGTTCATTGTAAAGTGCAATTATAGCTCTGGGATTTAAAAAAAACAACAGAAAACGTGTGGGGTGCAAGTTTTAATTGTTCTGCATCTTCTGCCAAATTCACAAAGATTGTGAGCAGGATGGGAAGAGTCTCTGAGAATGTTATGCGACTTCCCGAAACAGCGAGATGCGAAGATGTCGTCCAAGGCTGGTAGCTGGAGCCCAATGATATTCTGGGCAGTTTTAATGATTCTCCGTAGAGCCTTTTTTGTCCGCTCCAGAGCTGCTCCCATCCCGTGCGAGAATGCCGTATGTCAGGACACTCTAAATAGTATTGCAGTAGTAGGACAGGAGTAAATGCTGAGGTAGATTTATCTTCCTGATAATTCTTAGGAAGTACAGCCTCTTCTGTGCCTTCTTCGCAAGCATGTTAGCATTCATAGTCCATGAGAGGTCCTCTGAGATAGAAGTGCCCAGAAATTTAAAACTACCAACCCTCTCCACCTCCTCGCCATTTATGTACAGTGGTAAATGTACACCTCTCTTCCTCCTGAAGTCAATTATAAGTTCTTTAGGGTTTTTTTTTTGGTGTTAAGTGTAAGGTTATTTTCTTTACACCACCACTAGCCAAGCGTATCCATGAAAAGACGGGACGAAAACTCTTTAATTTCACAACACGGGGACAGGCGTAACTATAGTTTCCACTGGGAAACGGTTGAGCATCTTAGACCCAGCCAAATCCAAAAACTCTGGGGAATTCCTGGAGGTCTGGCATTCTGACAAATCAGCCATCCACGGGCACATAGAGAGAAACCACATTTACCCGCCATGCCAAAAAAAAAACTATGAAAAAGCGAAAAAGGAAACAAAAATGGCCAGAATAAATCCTCTCCAGCAGCCAAGGGACAGATAAGCAGGGAATGACACCAGACAAACCAGAATATCCCAATCAAAGAACTAAAAAAGATAACCAGGCTCGCACCAACTCGGAAGCTGTTGTATATAAACGGGGAACAAATCCCGTGCTCCCTCACACTGATCGTGTTACCTAGTCAGGTAATGAAACATCTGGAAGGAAACAACCCAGTTCAGAGAACACCAAGCATCCCACAGTTGCCCTCCCCTTCCTCCTATCTTCCTCCTCCTCCCTTTCTCCTCTTCTTCCTTTCTCCTCCTTCCTTTTTCCTCCTTTTCTTTCTCCTTCTTTTCTCCTCTTCTTCTTCCTTTTTCCTCCTCCCTTTCTCCTCTTCTTCCTTTCTCCTCCTTCCTTTTTCTTCCACTTCTTCCTCCTTCCTTTCTCCCCTTCCTCCTCTTTCCTCCTCTTCTTACTCCCTCTTTTCTCCTCTCTCCTTCCTTCCTCCTCTTCCTCTTCTTCCTTTCTCCTCTTCCTCTTCTTCCTCCGCCATTCTCCTCTTCCTCCTTCCTTTCTTCTCCTTCTCTTCCTCCTTTCTTTCTCCTCCTCCTCCTTTCTCCTCTTCCTCTTTCCTCCTTCTGCTCTTCCCCCTCCATTCTCCTCTTTCTCCTTCCTTTCTTCTCCTCCTCCTCTTCCTCCTTCCTTTCCCCTGCTCCACCTCTTCCTCCCTCCTTTGCTCTCCTCCTCCTTTTCCTCCTTCCTTTCTCCTCTGCCTCCTCTTCCTCCTTCCTTTCTCCTCCTACTCTCCACAAACCCCACTCCATTCTAGCACTGATGATGTTGCCTAATTGGGTCAGGAAACGTCTGCAACGAAAACAACCAAGCTCAGCAAATAACCACAATTCCCAACAAATTGTGACAACCCGCACCCCCCCAAAAAATTGTGAGTCCTCCTTTTACTTCCTCACATACCCATTCCCCAGCTTTGAAGCTGAACAATTGAATTCTCTTCCTGATCTGCAAAGAAAGAAAGGAGCGTGTAGCCGCCTGCAAATTCAGCAACGAGACGGGCTCGTAAACTGGCAGCCACTGAGCTTTCCTTTAATATTACTTTATTTAAATTTACATCCTTCCCTTCTCACCCTGGAAATTAATATAACGAACAGCCCTCAAGGGAGCTTATGGCAATTAAAACTATGATTAAAATTATATTGCGGCAGACTAAAAACAATGCAGATTGCTTTGTATCGAGTGGACTCAAAGTTTCTGGAAGGAGGCAAGCCAGCGTTTTTGAGCAGAAAAACTCTTCCCAGCTCTGCCTTCGTTTTCTCCTTGCAAAGATAAATAGTCTTTTTAAAATAATGACAATAATAATAATCTCCTGAATCTGTCTTATTGAGCGGCCTAGAAACCAGCTCATGTCTTGTAGTGAAGAGAAGCCGGAGGGAAAGAGACCTCAAGGGCACCATTTTGAAATAAATACTATAGAGGAATAAAATCGAGCTGGTTTACTAGCTGATCACGGGAGAGATAGTGTGGTCTAGTGGTTAAAGCATGAGGCTTGAAAGAAAGTAGACCACGAGTTCAAGTCCTGCCTTAGTCATGAAAGGCGACTGGGTGACCCAACTAGGTAACACTTTCAGTTCTAGAATGGAGTGTGGGTTTTCTGGAGAGGAGGAGGAAGAGGAGGAGGACTGTGGGGTCCTTGGTGCTCTCTGAGCTTGGCTGTTTTCTTGAAGATGTTTCATGACCCAACTAGGTAACATTATCAGTGCTAGAAGGGAGTGGGGTTTCTGAGGAGGAGGAGGAAGAGGAGGAGGAGGAGGAGGAGGAGAGAAGAGGAGGAGGAGGAGGAAGAAGAAGAAGAAGAAGAAAGGAGGAGGAGGAGAGGAGGAGGAGGAGGAGGAGAAGAGGAGGAGGAGGAGGAGGAGGAGGAAGAAGAAGAAGAAGAAGAAGAAGAAGAAAGGAGGGGAGGAGAAGAGGAGGAGGAGGAGGAGGAACGTTTCATGACCCAACTAGGTAACATCATCCATTCATTTTTGTCTACTGGTATATTCCTGAATTAATTTGCTCCTGATCTCCATCCTTTTAATTCCCTCTTCCCGCACCTAAAGGATGAGTCTCTTTATTTAAGCTTTATGCACAGTATTTCTGCAGCTCCCGGTGACACTAAGCAATCGGTCGTAAGTCAAGGACCACCCCCTTACCTGTTGCTTTGGGTGTATTTCATGCTGGCTTGTAAATAAAGGTGAGCAGGTTTTATCAGGTCACTTTTTTCACTCCGTTTGGAATGACGAAAAACCTAAAAGGGAAAAATATTTTTCTACTATCAGTAAAAAGCGGTTTGTTTGTTTTTTAAAGAGTGCTTCATACTTGGTGCCTGTAATTGCCATCATTTCACAACTTCCTTAGCACCAACACTGTGGTTTTTGATGGGGGGGGGGCGAAATCCCACACTAGACTTTAAATAAATAAAATGTTGTCCACTTCTGTCCTCTGATCGTGTTTTCTCGGGCTTGCTAACAGCAATAATTTATTCATTAGGCATTTCTAAGTGCAGTGCGTAGAATAATACAATTGGTTCAATAATATATATAACATCATAATATGTAAGGGACAAAGAAAAGGGTTGACCGTAAATCCAATATTGCTACTCTACTCTAAGCCTAATCACTTGAGGCTTTCAAGAAGAGATTGGACTCCCATCTGTCAGAAATGGAGTAGGGTCTCCTGCTTGGACGGGGGGTTGGACTAGATGACCTACAAGGTCCCTTCCAATTCTGTTAATCTGATCTAATCTACTTAATACAAACCAGGAGTTGGAAGCAATGGCACTCGTGGTTTACTAAATAACTACTCGTGCTATACATGAAGTCTTTGACTTACAACCGCAATGGAGCTCAAAATTTACATCAGTAAGGGAGACAGTTACCGGTATGAAGTGAGATTTTGCCTCACATTGCGATCTTCCTGGCCACTGTGGTTAAGGGGGGATCATTGCAGTTGTTAAGTGAGATACCCGGTTGTTAAGTGAATCTGGATTCTCTGTTGACTGGACTGCTGCCCATCTGTCAGAAATGGTGTAGGGTCTCCTGCTTGGGAGGGGTGGGGTTGGACTAGATGCGTGGTGGCAAACCTATGGCACGTGTGCCAAAGGTGGCACGCTGAGCCATTTGTCCTGGCACGCAAGCTGCAGGCAAACTTACTTCAATGCACATGCGCGTGCCTCACAGGTGGTTTTCAGCCTGTTTGAGGCCTTTTTTGGCTTCCCGGAGGCTTGAGGAAGGCTTCTGCAGGCTTTGCAGGCCGAAAATTAGGCCCATTTCGTCACTTCCTGTTTTTATCCTGAAATACCAGAAGTGACAAAACGGGCCTAGTTTTCGGCCTGCAGAAGCCTGCAGAAACCTTCCTCCCGCCTCTGGCAGGCCAAAAAAGGCCTCAAACCAGCTGAACATCAGCTGTGAGGCACAGTGCAGGGAAGGGGTGAGTGGGGTGGGGGTGGGGATTGCATGTGCATGCATGGGGATGCGCGTATTGCCTTCTGGGAAGCTGGCATGTGAGCGCGAGAGTTGCAAGCGCATGCACAATTTTTGGCACAGGAGTCCAAAAAGGTTAGCCACCACTGCACTAGATGACCTAACAAGCTCCCTTCCTCCTCTTCTGGTATTCTGTTATCCTGACTTTGCTCGTCAGTAGGTCGCAAAAGGGGATCACGTGACCCCTGGGGCACTGCGACCGTCATAAATACGAGTCAGTTGCCAAGCATCTGAATTTAATCATGCAAGCATGGTTGTGTGAAAAACGACCGTAATGTTTTGGCCCACCAGCAGCCAGCAGAGCTGGCATCAGACTCGGACAGTGAGGAGGTTAGGGAGAAGCATTGGGCCAGTCCTGAAGTCTGCGGAAGGCCCTGACGAAGGCTCTGCGTCGGAGAAAGAGGGCCATCTTGACAGTTATCAGCTGGCTTCGCAGTCTGAGATCAGTGGGGAAGAAGAACAGCAGGAGCCTGTTCCCAGTATGCGCATGGGCAGAGATGCCAGGGGAAGGGAACAGCTAAGGAACAAGGGTCGACTCGGGAGTAAAGGCTCAGGTGGACAGTGAATGGCCCCTCCCACAGGTAATAAAGAGGAGCGAAAGGGAAGTGGTGTTTGCAGGAGACAATTAGTTCGTTTAATTAGTGTGAAGATTTGTTCCTGACTCCTTGCCAAGTGTTGTTTGCTACAGAGCGGCATTTGGAAGCTATCGGCCTGGCAGCTCTCCAAGCCTGATCAAGTCTGTGGTTGTAAATCACTCCTGAAAGACTGTTTGCTGAGACTTTGCTGGATGTGAATGAGAGGAATTCCCCTTAGCCTAAATAAAAGGGGTTTTGTCTGGACGAGGAGTCGGCTTCGTGATTTTCGGAAGCCTTGGGCAGAACATGTAAGCCTCATTAAGCGAATTGTCGTACATCAATTGTTGTTCATCCATACATGAAACGAACGTTCTTCAACACCCAAGGTCTGGTTGGGAGAAATTCCAGATTAAGCAATTCCAATCCAAGATTGATCAATGAAGTTTGATCCAAATCTTTCTTTCCCCAAAAAAATTGGCATTTTTGGAAAACCCACATTAACGGGTGTGTGTGCGTGTGTGTGTGTGTTTGCGGTTGTTTTTGCCATCACATTGGAATAGAAAAAAAACAAACAAACAAGGAATGTTTCTCCTTAAATCATCAATTAAAGCAAATTCTGCATCCCTCCCCATTAATTGCAGCCATTCAGGGGATTAATAAGCTACCAGGGCAGCCTGCGAAAAATGAAAATAACTTCCAGGCAAACCAGGCAGGCTCTGCAGATAGATAATTGTACAGATTGTGGCTTCTTCAATCCTCCAATATCTAATTTAAAATCGAGGCAGCTGAATATACTTCCCTCCTCAAGCTCATCCGCCCACATAGGCCTATCATAAGAGTGCAGAATAGGAGTAGGGGGAAAAAAATAGGAAGACAAGGAATTAAAGATAACAGGGTGGGAGGAAATAGAGAGAACGCAGGTATTGATATTAAGCTCTTAGGTAGCTGTACATTTTAGTTACAAGGCCAAACGGAGCACAAATTCAACACGGAGCTTCAGAGTTTAAACCCACCAGAATGAACAAAGTTGCTTCCTGCAAAGGCTCGTGTCCCTTTGCTCCTCCTTTATGTCCTATGGGAGGGGCCAGTCACCTCCAAGTCTTATTCCCAAGTCGCCCCTTTTTGTCTTAACTGTTCTTGCCTTCTGACAGCTCTGTGCAAGCGCGCATTGGGAACAGGCTCCCGCTGTTCCTCTGCCTCGCTGCTGTCAGATTCTAGAGGCTCCAGAGGCAGCACATTACTCCCAGATAGCCCTGGCCCCATCTCTGCACCGGATGCAGGACCCTCGTCCGAGTCCCCTCCAAAGTGGCCCGTGATACGTCCCACTCTCTGACTTTTCCTGCCAGCACCGCAGGCTGCCGATGGCCCACAACACTCATGACAGTTTTCAAAGTTATAAAGTGATGATATTTGCAGCATTCCCCCACGAGCACGTGATCAAAATCCAGGCGCTTTGGCCACCGGCTCGTATTTACGACGGTTGCAGCGGCCTGGGGAGGTCATGCAATTCGCCTTTTGCGACCTTCAGACAAAGCCAGATCCGCTTAACGACTGGGTTCCTAACTTAACAACTGGGTGACTAAGTTATCAATAGCCGGGATTCCCTGAGCAACTGCGAGAAGAAAAGTCGTAAAATGTGGCAAAGTTCAGTTTTAACAAACATCCCATTTAACAACAGAAAGATTGGGTCTCATTGTGGTCAAGGACCACCTGTTCCTGGCTTTTTCTGGCAGCATCTGAACCAAATTTTGCGGTTTATTCCTATCCGTTGACCCTCCCAGCTGGTGCTGAAGCTTGCGGGCTACCTTGGCACTCTTCTTGGGGTTTCTGGGAAGTCGGTTTGAGGATGGACTCTTTTGGGGGGGCTGGGTGCCAACTGGCCAGCCCGGTGCCCTTGAGGCATACATTGAAGAAGGCCAAACCAGCCCCGTGGCAGGTAGGTTGGGTTCCTGCAGCTCCAGAAAGGAGAGGTGGATAGACTGTTGGGCGTTGGGTGTGTTTGGAGGCTGGCTGAGGATTATGGGATAGGAAAACGCAGGAATGGCTTCTGAGAGTTAAACAAGTGAAAGGGATTGTTCTGGCCGAGGTTTCCCCAAAAGCATGAAGCCGACTCCTCGTCCTGAAAAAAAACCACTTTAATTTAGTTTACAGTGAATTCCTCTCCAGCAAGGACCCGGCCAACAGTCTTTCAAGAAAGGTCACAACTACAGACCTTTATCAGGCTTGGAAAGTTGCCAGTCTGATAGCTTCCAGATGCCACACTGTGGCAGACAATGTTTGGCAAGAATGCAGGAACAGAACTTCACCCAAATGAATTGAAGTAATGGTCTTCTGCAAATCCCACTCCCCTTTTGCTCCTCTTTATTCCCTCTGGGAAGGGCCATTCCCCGTCCACCTGTGGCTTTACTCCCGGGTCGACCTTTTGTTCCTTAGCTGTTCCCTTCCTCTGGCAGCTCTGTGCATCTGCACACCGGGAACAGGCTCCAGCTTTTCTTCTGCCCTACTGATCTCCGACTCAGGCAGCTGATAACTGTCGAACGGTCCTGGCCCCATCTCTGCCTCCGACCCAGTGCCCTCATCCGGGCCTTCCCCAGACTCCAGGACTGGCCTATGTTCCTCCCCAACCTCCTCACGGAGGAGGAGGAGGAAGAGGAAGAGGAGGAGGAGGAGGAGGAGGAGGAGGAAGAAAACTGTGGGGTCCTTGGTGCTCTCAGAGCTGGCCTGTCTCCTTATAGACATTTTGTGACCCAACTATAGAATATCATCAGCGCTAAAAGGGAGGAGATTTGCAGGAAAGAGGAGGGGGACGAGGACTATGGGGTCCTTGGTGCTCTCAGAGCTTGGCTGTTTTCTTGCAGACATTTCATGACCCAACTAGGGAACATCATCAGTGCTGGAAAAGAGAGGGTTTGTGGAGAGGACTGTGGGGTCCTTGGTGCTCTCTGAGTTTGGTGGTTTTCTCGCAGACATTTCATGACCCAACGAGGGAACATCATCAGTCCTAGAAGGGATAGAGGTTGGATGTTGAGGTCCTCTGTTCTCTGAGCTTGGCTATTTCCTTGCCGACCTTTCGTGACCCAACTAGGTAACATCATCAGTTCGTTCTTGTCTGCTGCAAGCTTTCTGAATTAACCCTCATGACCTCCGTCCTTTTATTCGCCCCAGATCTCTCCCCTGTCCCGTGTCTACCTCATTCCGATTAAAAGTGGTCATTTCATAGGCTTTTATTTATTTTTTTTCTCTCCCCCAAGCGGTGATGAATCAAAAGGAATTTTCCGTTCGGGCCGATGGGTTTTTCATCTCTTTATTTATTCATTCCTCCTGGCTGCTCGTCGGCTGAAGAATCGATCAAGATTCACGCTGGGCAGAGATTCCAACCTCCCGATAAAGAAACTTGCAATTAAAACATCCACAGCGGGAATGGAAAGAATAAAAAGAAACCCCCCCCCCCCCCCAAAGATCCCTGAAAATCAGAGATAACAGCCAGGAGCCTCAAGAATAAGCCGCCAATAAAATTTGTTCCAAAGCAAAACCAATTGAGTAGAAAGTAAAAACAGAATAAGGTTGCAATATGCAGCAAACTGGGTTAAGGGAGGGGAAGTTTCTATTGTGGTTCTTCTGGTAAAGCAAAGGGGTTTTTTTTTAACCTTGGCCATTCAGAGAGGTTGGAGGGAAGGGAAGGGAAGAGAATAATAGGGAAGGGAAGGGAAGGGAAGGGAATAATAGGGAAGGGAAGAGAAGAGAAGGAGAGGAGAGGAGAGGAGAGGAGAAGAGAGAAAAGAGAAGAGAATAATAGGGAAGGGAAGGAGATAATAGGGAAGAGGAGAGGGGGAGGGCAGAG
>NW_020769545.1:253520-270674 GCF_900518735.1 Pseudonaja textilis
TGTGCTTTTAAAGTTGTAGCAACGTTTCAGCAGAATCTCATCTGCCAGAAGCCTGATGATGGCAGATGAGATTCTGCCAAAATGTTGCTACAACTTTAAAAGCACAACTATAATGACGTGGGAAAATACCCGAACAAAGCTGAATACCATTATCTATCTATCTATCTATTTATCTATCTATCTATCTATACATATACATATACATATACATATACATATATAGCGACTGTTGGAGACCCCTGTTATATTGTTTGATGACATTCTGATATTATAACAATGTAAAGACTGCTGATATATGTCAAAAGATCACCACGTTCAAATGTTTTTAAACCTTAATTTTCAATAAAAAATTTTAAAAATAATAATCCATAATTATATTATTATCAGAAATTGATGTCCTTTTATTCATGGAATACAAATGCAAATATACACACCTTAAGCAATTGTTTTTCATAGCTTTGAGCTTCTCCTGATTAAAGTTTTTAATCATTTTACATTGATTCTACTGAAAAAATATTTTAATCTATGTTTTCTAAACAGTACAATATGACATGTTGCCAAAATGGAATCTTCTACCTATATAGTGTACAAAAATATTGAAATGATATATTTAAATGTCAATAAATACAAAATTATTCAATTGTCCAAAAAAAAAAAAAACCCCAAAAAGACTTGTGGACTTCAACTCCCAGAATTCCTCAGCCAGCAAAGGAGGTGGGTCTCCAAGCTTGGCCCCTTTAAGACTTAAGCAAAGCTGGCTGAGGAATTCTGGGAGTTGAAGTCCACCAGTCTTAAAGGGGCCGAGCTTGGAGACCCCCCCCCCAGGTTAAACCGCAGAAAGCGCTTGCCCGGTTCCCGAGGGAAGAGAAAGGCTTGAGTGGGCGTGGCCCGGGAGGGGGGGCGGCGCTCCGAGGGAAGGTTCGACCTTCTGCAACCCGATCGGTGCTCCCTAGCCGGTGGCGCCCGCGGGCACCTCGTGACTTGGGCAGCCTTTCCCAGCCCTTTGCAACTGTCCAGCCTGGTTGGACCCTCCGCAATTGGAAGCAAGCCTCGGCGAGGACGGGGGGTGCGTCCCGACCCGAGACTCCCCCCCCCCCCGGCCCCGCTTGCTGCTCCGTGTTGCAAAGTCCGCTTCCTTGGGCTTTCTTGCTTGCAAGGGTCGCCTTTTGCTCCGAGGGCTCCGCTGGGCGGTGAGTAACACCCCAAAAGGGTGGGTTGGTGGGCTTCCTACCCCCCCCCCCCACCAAGTGGGAAGGGGATCCGGAGGAGACCCTGGCATGGCAAGGCGAGGCTGGAGGTCGACAGACCCAGCTGGGGAGCGGGCACCACCCAGCGATCTGCTTTTAAACCTTATCTAATTTTTACACGGATTAACAGCAGCTGGAATTGTGTTTGCACAACAGTGGAGAGAAACGAAGAGATCCCTACAGAGGAAAATGTAATACTATTACTAATGAGGAGGAGGAGGAGGAAGAGGAAGAGGAAGAGGGAGGGGTGGGGGAGGAGGAGGTCCTTGGTTAGGACTCAATCTGTTGAGCTACCAACCAGCCCCAAAGGCTGTGAATCTCACTGAAGATGATATTATTATTATTATTATTATTATTATTATTATTATTATTATTATTATTATTATATACAGAAAGGTATAGATTAATACTCAAAATTTAAAGAGAAGGAAGAAACCGAATACTTTTTTAAACATGGCATTTGTTTTTATCAAGGGCTAACTGGCAGAAACAGAGGTTAGAAACTTTAAAGGTGTAAGAGAATGATTAATTACATAAAGAAGGTTCACTAAAATGGATAAGCAAATATGATTAATATGTGATCCTTATTAATGTTATGAATATTGTTATGATGATTACATCTTAACACTAATTGTACCCAGACAACACACTTGTTTATGCAGGCATGGAATTTTTTTACGTTTAATTAAAAGGTAGAAATCTGAAAGGGGACAGTTGATTGGATAGGATAATGGCATACATGTTTATTAAAGTGAAGGTCTGAAGGGGAATAAATCGTAAGGAGAAAGGTGGTTTAGGGTTTCCAAAAGAGAGAAACCAGGCCCCAAGTTGTACTAACAATTTTTTCTTATCTGGAGCTCCTCCTGATTCCCTACGGGAGAGGCCGTTCACTGTCCACCTGTGCCTTTACTGGACCCTGGTTCCTTAACTGTTCTCCTGGCAGCTCTGTGCATGCGCACCCTGGGAACAGGCTCCAGCTGTTTATCTGCCCCACTGATCTTCGAAGGCAGCTTGTTTATCAGTTTAGGAATGTTAAAAGCTAATAAATCTGAACCTCCCTTTCAAAGAAAGAATGTCAATCAGATTAAAATACAAAGTAACTATGCTAGTTAACAAATTACAAAACCCGTGTCACAGGAGGTAGATCAGCAGGCCCAGTGATCATACATCATCGTTGTGGCTCTGGGCTTGGATTCAGCTCCTGTGATTGATATGAGTTCAAGTGAAGAGGTCATGGCAGAACAATATGAGCCGGCCTGGCTTACTGATTGGACTGATAACCAGGATGAGGAGAGGGACGTGACAAAGGACGACAGACCTGATGTATTAGAATTGTCAGGACTTTTGACCTCCTCTGGTTCCTTATCTGATCAACAGCCGGGAATGGCTGACAGGGAAGTTTTGAGAGAGTCTTCTAGTGGAGATGAGAACTTGGAAAATTTGTGGTTAAATGTAAAAAATAGAAGACGGTTGAAAAGGCAAAATCAGCTGGAGCGAATGAGAAGGGCAAGTCAGTAAATTAGCACGTTGCCTTAATGAGTATAAAAGGACACAGCTGGGCTGGTACATTTCGCCAGGAACAAAATAACTATTTGAGTGAAGACGTTACAGCAAAGAGCTCTGAGGCTGGAGATTTATTGCCAGGACTGGTTTGCCGGACAGAGTAAAGATTTATGCTGTGGTTTCTGCCAGCCGTTATCTTGCAAGACTTCTTTCCGTTTGATTTAATTGTGAAACGGCTGCTTTCTGTTTTGTTCATTTGAATTTCGAAGGGGAGTCATAACACATTGTTATAGTAACATTGTACATAATACACTCGTCTTTCAACTTCTGATCCTTTCCTTTACATACTGATTTTAGAATATTATATAGAAGTATGCAGAATAATATTTCCCTTCTTTCTAATTTCTACCTCTATTCTAAATCTTAATAACACAAAGTTTATATTAGTTGGTATATTTTTGTTCGTTTACTGTTTCAATTCTTGTTGATTTTTGAATGTTTCCCATACTCCTCCTTTGGAATTTTGTATAAATTACATTAATCAAACCTATATCATTATAGTATCATTATAAATATTATGATTAAAGTTGTTAACATTGTAGTATTTGCTCCACCTTGTATATAATCCTTCATTGTTTTAATTATTCAACATTTTAATACACATTACTAATAACCATAATAACACTATTTAATAGAATAGAATAGAATTCTTTATTGGCCGAGTGGGATTGGACATACAAGGAAGTTGGTGCAAAAGCTCTCAGTGTACATAAAGAAATAATAAAATACATTAATCAAGAATCATAAGATATACCACTTAGCGATAATCATAAGTTACTAATAATTACCATCATCTTTCAACTTCTGATCTATTCATCTACATACTGATTTTAAAATGTTATATAAGAATATACGTACCGGTATTTTCCCTCTTTCTAACTTCTACCTCTATTATAAATCTTATTAGCACAAGTCTTATATTAATAAGTATTCTATTTCTATCCATCCAGATGGCAGTAGATTTTAGATCAAACCCTCCTATTCTAGCACAATGCTAGACAGACAGACAGGCAGGCAGCATCCTTTGATTGGCCAAGTGTGATTGGACACACAAGGAATGTGCCTTCGTGCAAATGCTTTCAGTGTACATAAAAGAAAAGACACTTTAGTCAAGAATCATCAGGTACAACACTAATAATAGTCATAGGGTTCAATAAGCAATCAAATCCTACTAGGAAACAGTCCATATAAATCGTAAGGATACAAGCGACAAAGTTACAGTCACAAGTGGGAGGGGATGGGTGATAAGGAGTGGTGAAAAGGTTAATAGTGATAGTAGTGCAGACTTTGTAAATAGTTGGACAGTGTTGAGGGAATTATTTGTTTAGCAGAGTGATGGCGTTCGGGGAAAAAACTCCCCTTGTTTCTAATTGTTCTGGTGTGCAGAGCTCTGTAGCGTCGTTTTGAGGGTGGGAGCTGAAACAGTTTGTGTCCAGGATGTGAGGGGTCTGTAAATATTTTCACAGCCCTCTTTTTGACTCATGCAATAGACAGATCCTCAATTTAAGGCAGGTTGGTAGCCATTGTTTTTTCTGCAGTCCTAACTCCTCACTGGAGTCTGTGTCTGTTCTGTTGGGTTGCAGAACCGAACCAGACAGTGATAGAGGTGCAGATGACAGACTCCATCCTTCCTCTGTAGAACTGGATCAGCAGCTCCTTGGGCAGTTTGAGCTTCCTGAGTTGGCGCAGAAAGAACATTCACATAAACAACACTTGCTCAACAGCAGAGACCTTGAAATGTTTAGGAGATCCTATAATATCTCGCGACTTAAAATGGACACCGAACATCAACACCAGCCTTGAAAAGAAGCACCACAAAGAACGTTCTTTCTGCACCAACGGCAAAAGCTCAAGCTGTTGATAGACAGTCCTACAGAGGAATTGTCGAGCCTGTCATTTGCACCTAAATAAACCATCTGGTTTGGCACAGCAATCAAAACAGGGCAGGGAATGAGATCCAACGACAGGACTGCAGGAAAACACACACACACACACACACACACACACAATTGCAACCTCCTGTCTTCCATTGAGGATCTAAGTATTATGTACTGCATGAGCCAAAAAGAGGACAGTGAAAATATCTGCAGAGCCCTCGCGTCCTGGACATCAACTCTTTCAACTGCTTCCCTGCAGGATGCCACTATAGAACAGGGGTGTCAAACTCAACTGCGGGGTGCTTAGATCTGAAATCCAGGAAACAGCCAGCGCCTCTGCCAGCAAAAACGAAGCTCGGGTGGGCCGTGTTGTAGTCTGACCTGGGCTTCCCAAAATCACAAAGCCGACTCCTCGTCCAGACAAAACCCCTTTTATTTAGGCTAATGTGAATTCCTCTCATTCACATCCAGCAAAGTGCCAGCAAAACGGTCTTTCAAGAGGGATTTACAATTATAGACCTTTATTAGGCTGGGAGAGTTGCCAGGCCAATATCTTTCAAACGCCACACTGTAGCAGCCATTACTTGGCAAGGAGTCAGGAACAGACCTTCACCCTAATGAATTGAACTAATTGTCTCCTGCAAACCTCACTCCCCTTTCGCTCCTCTTTTATTCCCTATGGGAGGGGCCATTCTCCGTCCAACTGAGCCTTTACTCCCAAGCCGACCCTTATTCCTTAACTGTTCCCTTCTCCTGGCAGCTCTGTGCATGCGCACACTGGGAACAGGCTCCAGCTGTTCTTCTTCCCCACTGATCTCCGACTCGGAAGGAAGCTGATAATTGTCAGACAGACACTGCTATTCTCATTTTTTTTCCCTCTTCTCATCTTCCCTACTACCTTCTCCTATGGATATATTATGATTTATCCACTCTGATTGTATCTTAGGATTTATGATTGCATTGTTAAGATTGAGGATCTATGACTTGTCCCTTTGTTGTTTGTACGTACACTGGGAATCTGCGCACCAGAGACAAATTCCTTGTGTGTCTGATCACACTTGGCCAATAAACTATTCTATATGTGTTGGCTAGGGGAACTCTGGGAGTTAAAGTCTATCCATGCTGGCTAGGGGATTCTGGGCGTTACGGCCCAGCAATTTTGGCTGGGGAATTCTGGGAATTTGTTCCTTTGGGCTGGGGGATTCCTGGAGTTGAAGACCACACATGCTGGTTGGGGAATTCTGGGAGTCAAAGTCCATCCATTTTGGCTAGGGAATTCTGGGAGTTGGCACATACATGTTGGCTGGGGCATTCTGGGAGTTGAAGTCATCCATTTTGGCTGGGGCATTCTGGGAGTTGAAGCCATCCATTTTGGCTGGGGATTTCTGGGAGTTTTAAATCCACCCGTTTTAAAGTTGCTAACTTTAGAAAACTGCTCTAAAACCACGCCAGATTTATTCACTGAACATGACCAGAGATTTTCTCCCAAATCTTTGCTTCCATGCTTCGAGCTCTCCTGCACAAGTCTTGTCTTGTGATTTTGCATTTAGATTTTAAAAAATAAATAAAAATCACAAGCATCGATCGTTTATAATATCTTTCAGGGGTGCAGGGAATCCTTCATTTACAACCCGTTCGTTCGGTGACTCTTCAAAGTTACCAAGAGACCAAACAAAAAAATTACTTATGTCCGATCCTCGCACTTATGACTTTTTCTTCGTCCAGGAACGTTCTGGTCTCCAGAGAAGATGGCTGACATTCCAAGGGACTCTATGAAGTGGCACCTCTTCACAAGGAATAGGGACGTCACTTACCGCATCCCTGCCCTGATCTACCGGCCTGCGGAGACCATTTTCCTGGCTTTTGTGGAGGAACGCTCCTCACCCCGGGACGAACACGCCAAGGGCTTGGTGATGCGATGCGGACTCAAGGAGGGCCTGTCCGTTAAGGTAACCCTGCAGCCCAAAAGGTAGCCATGATCTTCTCAATCTATACAGGTGTCCTCGACCGTTGTTCCTTAGCTGTTCCCTTCTTCTGGCAGCTCTGCGCATGCGCATACTGGGAACAGGCTCCAGCTGTTCTTCTTCCCCACTGATCTCCGACTCCGAAGGCAGCTGATAACTGTCGGACGGCCCTGGCCCCATCTCTGCCTCCAACGCAGAGCCCTCGGCTGAGCCTTCCCCAGACCCCAGGACTGGCCCAGGTTCCCCCCCAACTTCCTCACTGTCCGAGTCTACCGCCAGCTCCGCGGGCCACTGGCGGGCCACAACAGTGGCTAAGGGAAACATTTAAGTGAGTTTTGCCCTGTTTTTACAGCCTTTCTGGCCACAGTTGTTAAGGGAATCGTTGCAGTTGCTAAGTTAGGAGACTCTGAGTTCTAGTCCTGCCTTAGCCATGAAAGCCAGCTGGGTGACTTTGAACTAATCACCAGCTGAAGGGGAGTTGTAGTTCTACTTTTAGAATTAAAGCCAGCTGGGTGATTTTTGAACCATTCACCAGTCTCCTAGTGATTGGCCCAAAGTCACCCAGCTGGCTTTCATGCTTATGGTGGAACTAGAACTCACCATCTCCTGGTGATTGGCCCAAAGTCACCCAGTTGGCTTTCATGCCTAAGGCAGGACTAGAACTCACTGTCTCCTGGTGATTGGCCCAAAGTCACCCAGTCAGCTTTCATTCCTAAGGCAGGACTAGAACTCCCCATCTCCTGGTGATGGGCCCAAAGTCACCCAATCAGCTTTCATGCCTAAGGCGGGACTAGAACTCACCATCTCCTGATGATTGGCCCAAAGTCACCCAGTTGGCTTTCATGCCTAAGGTGGGACTAGAACTCACCGTCTCCTGGTGATTGGCCCAAAGTCACCCAGCCGGCTCTCACTCCTAAGGCTTCCAAAGACTAGAACTCACTTGTCTCCTGGTTTCATACCTTAGGGACCGTCTGCTCCAGCTGGAATCTGTACAGGTAGTCCTCGACTTACAACCACTCATTTAGTGACCATTCAAAGTTACAACAGAGAACCGGTTGCTGAAATTTTTTGAACCCCCATCCCTGATGGTAACCTTCCCTTGGAGCCGAGTGTGCAGGACACAAATATTCTGCCACTGGTGGGTCTGGGTGTGGAGTTGTGTTTCAAGTTCGGCTAAAAATAAACGGCACACACATTCCCGTCGCGTTAGCCTCCAAAATTAAAAATATAGCCGTTTCTAGCACTTCGCTCTGCTAGCATCAAAAAATAAAAATAAAAACATGTCAAGCTCCTCTATAGAGAAGGCATGTGTGACATAAAAATGTACATCAAATGTACATAAAAATGAATCAATAGACTTTTGATAATCTGATCCATAGGATGCTTTGTTAGGGAAAATACTGCAGTATGGACCCTTCTACTCCAGAAAAATGACATTTTCTAGGAGGAAGGAGACCCTTCCATTTAGTGAATACAGCTTATATAAGTTTAGCAAATCACATGGTTACATAATCAGTCCTGTTTCCATATACGGATGTTATACATTTTCATAAAAGGTTCCAACCTCTCGTGGACCACTTTCAACATCAAATTCCAGAGGATTATAAGAAAACATTAATATCTTTGAATGTGACACTTCTAATGACAGAGCGCCCCACAGCACGTACCTCTAAATTCATGCCAAGTACAGAGAGTTGTAATATTATTCCTAGCGGAAAACACATTTCATAACTGTTCTAAGCTATAAAAGTTCAAACTGCAGACACAAAATGGCTTCGGTTCGGCTCTTTATATCCTCAGGTGTAATAACCAAAGTTTACTTATAACAATTCCACCGTTTTTTCCTTTTGTAAGTAATTTACACCTGAGAATTTCATTAAAAAAAAAAAAAATATTTGTCATTACACTCGCAAGCGGGTGCAACGAAATGAGGTGCTCTTCTACAAGTAAAACTGGACAACACCATTGAAAGAAAAATAAAAACTAAACACAACAAACCATACAATAATCTCTATACAATTTAAAAATGTAAATGCCCCATTACTCTCAGCCATTAAATTCCACAAAAATCTTATGACCCTGCATTCAAACTCAAAACTGCCCTTGGATAAAAACTGTTCTTAAATCTAGTCATCCTTGTTCTTAATACCCTGAATCTCCTTCTCGATGGTAATAGTTCAAAGAGCTGATGTCCCGGATGAGAGGAGTCATTCAATATATTAAATATCTTCCTCTTACATCTATTCCTATACCGTTCTTCCAAAGAGGGGAGTGAGCAGCCAATGATGTTTTGGGCCATCTTAATCACCCTCTGAATTGCCTTTTTCTCTGCCACTGTGCAGCTCGAGAACCATACACAGAGACAGTAGGATAATATACTCTCAATTGAACTCCGATAGAAGGTAGTCAGTAGACTCTCAGCCAGTTGTTGTTTCCTAAGAATCCTTAGTAAATACAACCGTTGTTGTGCCTTCTTAATTAAAGCAGCGGTGTTTGCACTCCAGGTCAGGTCATTTGTAATGATGGTCCCGAGATACTTACATTACTAACCTGTTCCACACGAACTCCCTCTATATACAGTGGCTGAATGTCTGCTCTTTTTTTCCTATAGTCCACTATAACCTCCTTGGTCTTCTTAATGTTAAATAGAAGATTATTATTTTTGCACCAGTGAGATAGCTGTAATACCTCATCCCGATATGCAAACTCATCATCCCCAGAAATAAGTCCTACAAGCGTAGTATCGTCTGCAGATTTTATTATCTTATTGTTGGGATGTTTATTTGTGCAATCAGATGAATAAATGGAGAACAGCAGTGGACTAAGGACACAACCTTGCGGAGTGCCAATGCTAAGTGTCTTGACAGTAGAAATTTAATCATTCAGTTTAACTCTTTGTGGACGATTTGTTAAAAAAATCCAATATCCATAAACAAATAGAATCTGGAAAAACTAGATCTTTGAGCTTGGCTATTAATCTGTACGGTATGATGGTGTTGAAAGCAGAACTAAAATCTGTGAGCAACATTCTTACATAATTCCCCGGTGTTTCCAAATTTCCATCAGGCTCTTGCAACATCAGCCTAACTTCCTGCTTACTAAACGTCTTACGTTTTACTTCAGGTTGCTTAGTCTTACAACAGCAGAAACACAACTTACATAGCATCACATTCTGTAAAAGAGGCATCGTTAAACACGAATGTTTTTCCTCTATATTTCTTCACACATTCATCCACAGATTCATGATCGGCACCTCATCGTATAATTTAATTTCTTTGTTTATATCCTTAACATGGGCAGTTGTCACCGGCAGTCCTTGACTTAACGGCCACAATAGAGGCCAGAATTCCCGTTACTAAGCAAGACAGTTCTTAAGTGAGCGTTGCCCCGTTTTAGCTGCGTTAAGCAAATCACTGCAGTTGTTAAGTGAAAGGCGTCCCCCATGAGGAAGTAAGTAACCGTGTTACTAAGTTAACAACTGCAGTGATTCGCTTAACGGCGGCAAGAAAGGACCGCAAAATGGGGCAAACCTCACTTGATAAACGTCTCGCTTAACAACAAAAATGTTGGTCACACGTTGAGAACTTGCCTCTATTTAGTAACAACGAATAGCGGATAGAAACATATATGGAAATAAAAGTGGTGACGCCATTTTCCCTACACCCCCTGAAATTTCTCCTTGGGGTTTAAGGGTTCTAGATTTAGAAGCCCGTATCAATGGACTTTCCAGAATAGAGAATAACAGAGTTGAAAGGGACCTTAGAGGTCTTCTAGTCTAACCCCCTGTTCAGTCAGTGCAGGAAACAGTCTCCTGTTTCAGACAACTGGCTGTCCAGTCTCTTCTTTAAAATCCTCCAGGGATGGAGCACGCACAACTTCTAGTAGCAAGCTGTTCCACTGGGTTAATTGTTCTGTCAGGAAATTTCTCCTTATTTCTAGGTTGGATCTTTCCCTGAACAGCTTCCATCATCCGTTGCTTCTTGTCCTGCCTTCAGGTGCTTTGGGGAATAAGTTGACACACATCCCTTCTTCTTTGTAGCAGATCTTGGAAGATCGCCCCTAAATTCTTTCCTCCGGTAGACCAGACATACCCAGTTCTTAATTCAGACTTATTTTGACCAGGGGTGGGTTTCAAATAGTTTAACAACCGGTTCTCTGCCCGGTTGCTGGGTGGGCGTGGCCGAGTTGGCCTCCTGCACCACCCTGGTTATGAAAACGGGCCGTTGGGGGGGGTGCATTTTCGTCCTCCCCGGGCTCGGGAGGCTTTCCTCGAATCTCCGGGAAGGCAAAAATGGCCTCCTCCGGGTCAGGAGGCTTTCTGGAGCAGTGGTCGCCAGCCAGTGGGCCGGGGACCACTGGTGGTCCACGAGAAAATTTTGGTGGTCCGCAGAGAAATGTCCCTCCCAAAGCAATTAATCCAGGCTGCACGGGAACACAAGGCTGCACCGCCCACATGGCCCGCGGGAACACAAGGCTTGCATTACGAGCAACACGAGGTAGTGAGGGGAGGGGGGAAAGGGCGGAGGGGGGGAACTTGTCCCATGCACCCCACACGCCTGGCCTGGCCACTGGGCTGCTTCTTTCCGCTTCTTCCTTCTTCTGCTTTTGGCTGCACGCAAGGAAAGCAGAAAAAAATCTTTCTTTCTCTCCCCCAAACTCCGCCAGAAAAGAGTCTTTGGGGACCCTGCAAGGCCTCCTGCTCCAAGAGGCTGCGCCGGTAAAGACTCATTTCTGGCCGAGTTTGGGGGAGAGAAAGAAAGACTTCTGCAGCTTCTGCTGCTTTCCTTGCATGAAGCCAAAAGTCTCTCTCTCTCTTTCTCTCCCCCTGAGAACAGAGCTGGAGACAGTATCCTGCGATCCCAAATAAAGAACAATCAATTGGTAGGAAAACGGGGTGGGGGATTTCCCTGCAGACTTTTTGGGGGGGATTTTCCCAGGGTCTCTGGTCCGCGAGATTTAAAAGGATGAGTTTGGGGCTCCCTGAGGTCCAAAAGTCTGGCGACCCCTGCTCTGGAGGCTGTTTCCAGCCTTCTGCAACTTCCAGAATGCCTATTTTTCGCCCTCCACAAGCCTCCACATGGCCCTGCGCTAATCTGCGATCCAAAACGTGCTGTGTGGGGACTCCTGGGAGGAGTGGGTGGGGCCAGCCGAGGGTGGGATTTGCCGGTTCACCGAACTGGCCATAAGATTAACAAACCAGTTCACCTGAACCGCTGCGAACCAGTAAGCAGACCACCCCTAATTTTGACCCTTATTTTGTCCTAGTGGGGTCCTTTCACCCGTCTGAAGACAGCTGGGCTGCCCAATCATCGCACCATGAACCCGTGCCCAGTTTACGACAAGAAGAATGATGTCGTCTTCCTCTTCTTCATCTGCGTCAGGGACGGCATTTCGGAACAGCATCAGATTAGGACGAGGAGAAACGCTGTCCGACTGGGCTACATCTCCAACGAAGGTGGCAGCCGCCACTGGAGCTCAATGACTGACCTGACCGAACAGGTGATGGGTGATGATGAGGCGCAGAAATGGGCGACCTTTGCCGTGGGACCAGGCCACGGAGTACAGCTGAGTTCGGGGCGCCTGGTGATCCCAGCTTATGCCTACTACGTCCACAAGTCCTGGTTAGGGTACTCCTTCCCGTGGTGGGTCAAACCCCACTGCTTCAGCTTCTACAGCGACGACGGCGGGCAAACCTGGGCCCGGAGTGAGCTCCTCAAAGCCCTGAAGACCACCGAGTGCCAGATGGCCGAAGTGACCGGCAAGGACAACAGGCAGGTGTTATATTGTAACGCCCGAAGTTTGCACAAATTCCGAGCCGAGGCCTACAGCGCGGACAGTGGGTGCCATTTTGCAGACCACGCCCTTTGCAAACAGTTGTGTGAACTGCCTTCGGGGTGTCAAGGAAGCATTGTGAGTTTTTTCCCCTCGGATCCGGGCCCAAAGAAGGACCCCAACGCGTCAACCTCTGAGACGGAGGCATCTCCATCGTCTGCTTCGCCCAGCTGTCCAAAGTCATGGTTGATGTTCTCACATCCCACCAGCAAGAAGAAGCGGGTGGATCTGGGGATCTACCTGAACCCTTCCCCGATGGAGCAGAACAGGTGGACGTCCCCTTGGATCCTAAATAAAGGACCCAGCGGGTACTCGGATTTGGCTGTTTGTGAAGACGGGGAACCACTTGCCTTCGGCTGTTTGTTTGAGTGCGGAGAGCACAAGGCATACGAGGACGTCGTGTTCTGCCTCTTCACCCACGATGAGCTCCTGAGAAACGTGAAAGTGTGAGGGAAAGTCCGTCCGACGGCACGTTTCCCTCAGCGAAGGAGCTCTGTAAAGGGTGGTTCTGTGCTTGGCAACCGACCGGGAAGGCCCTACAGGCTCTTCCTCGCGTCACATCTTGTGTGTTAAGCTGCTGGCTTTTAATTATAACAGAATCACAGAGTTGGGAAAGGTCCTTAGAGGTCTTCTAGTCCACCCCCCTGCTCATGCAGGAGATCCTATATCATTTCAGACGAATGGCTGTCCAATCTCTTCTTGAACACCTCCAATGTTGGAGCATTCACAATTTCTGGTGGCATGCAGTTCCACCGATTAATTCTTCTCACGGTTAGGAAATGACCTCCTTAGTTCCGGGTTGCTTCTCTCCTGGATCGTCCTAAAGACGCTAAAGGAATAGGTAATAGGAAAAATGAGAAGGATAACGGTAATAAAGCTCTTACTATATGGTTTGATATCCTAGGGCTGTGGCCCACTACCGGACTGTAGGCTGTTTGGAACTAGGCTGTGCAAGCAGCAGGCAAGCACGTGTGTGGCGCGAAGCTCCACTCGGTGGTGCGCGAAGCTTTACTCTCATGAGTAAAGTTCTATTCGCGTGAGCGGAGGGTGTTGGCGCTCACGCAGAACTCTGCATGCTTGCACCCGCATCTGCCACTCACACAACACCATCCCCTCTCTCCCTCCCCTCTCCACGCTCCCCATGCCAAGCCAAAAACGTTGGGGACCACCATCCCAGTGCATAAGACAGCGCTGTGGGAATTAAGTGTTCCGCAGAGTGACGGCGCTAGAGGAAAAAGCTGTCTTCGTGCCTAGCTGTTTTGGTGTGCAATGCTCTATAGAAATTAAAAATTTAAACAGTTAATGTCCAGGATGTGTGGGGTCTGCAGATAATTCCTGCAGGAGACAGGTCCTTAACGGAAGGCAGGCTGGTTGCAACTGGTTTACCTTGGTGACTATATTTTTAGCCGGATTCCCCTTATCTTAATGGCTCTACTTAAGTGTTTCCCTGGTCAGCTTTGTTACTTTTGTAACAGCAGGCTGCTCTGAGTTTTCCTTTCAGCTGGTGCTTCTTGGTTTTCTTAAAGGGCCGGCTTAAGTCTTTTGGCACTGCTTTAGTGGTTCCTGGCACTGTCCTTTGGGGTGCACTCCCCAGAGGGTGTACGGGACCCACCCTTTGACTGTAAGAATTGCTGTAAGGTGGTAATCGGGGCCTTGGCAGCTTTCAAAGCCAGGGTCTTTATATCTTGATACCAAAATAAAAGTATATTCTTGTAGCACACCTTGTGTGTTTGGCGACTCATCGGCTTCGACACCAAGCTAAGGCCCAGTTTGGGGGGACAACATTTAAGCGAAACGTCTCTCTGAATTGGAATTCTTTATTGGCCAAGCGTGAAGTTTTGTCTTAATAAAAGAAGACGTGTGATGCATTGTGAAAGGTTATGGTCATGTCATCCTCAAATACATTTAATTAATAATTGTCACCCTCTGTTTCCAGATATGGTCGTCTAAGTCAGCAGTCTGCAAAAGAGCCGTCTGGGTTTTTTTCTTCTCTCTCTCTCTCTCTCTCTCTTTTTCTTTCTCTCTCTCTCTCCCCCCTTCTCTCTCTCATTTGTTTCCCTCTCTTCCCCCTCTCTCATTTCTCTCTCTCCCTTCTTTTTCTCTTTCACTTCTTTCTCTTTCCTCTCTCATTTTCTCCCTCCATCATTTTCGCATTTCTCTCTTTTCCTCCCCTTTTCTCTCACCTAAAGAATATTTCAGTCAAAAGAAAGATATGGTTAATAAAGTTAAAGTTTTGTTCGTTCAGGTTCAAAATTGCATCAGCATTAAAAGTAGTGACTTACGACCGGTCCTCGCGCTTACGACCATCGCGGCACCATCCCCATGGTCACATAATCAGAATTCAAGCTCTTGGCAACTGGTATCCACAGGAGGTCCTCAACCTACAACATTTAGTGACCCAAGTTACAACAGCGGTGAAAAAGTATCTCATGACCGCTTTTCACACTTATGACCAATGCAGCATCCCCATGGTCATGTAATCAAAATTTGGATGCTTGGCAACTAACTCGTATTTATGACGGTTGTCCTGTCCCCGGGGTCACCTGATCCCCTTTTGCAACCCTCTGATGAGCAAAGTCAACAGGGAAGCAAGATTCACTTAATGACCGTGTTACTAACTTAATCACTGCACTGATTCACTTAACAAGAAAGGTTGTAAGATGGGGCAAAGCTCACTTAACAAACGTCTCACTTAACGACAGAAACATTTGGGTTCAGTTGGGGTCGTAAGTAAAGGACTGCTCATATCAGACTCAGGACTGCAGCACCTCGAGTGACCACTAGGGGGCCGCAGGCAAACTCTCCCTTCACATTGTGTGAAAGGCATCAACTTTCGCCAACAGGGGTGCCCTTCCGATGCGTCGATCTGGCGCATGTGTGTACGATGCAACCCGTGCACGTGTGCAGAATGTACTTCTCACGAAACACATCGCGGCTCCCCAGAAAAATCTTTTCATATTAGAATTATAGGCCTTTATCTATCTATATATATATAAAAACAAAATATCCCTCACGCATCACCACAAAGTCTCCAGAACCGTAAAGCCTACAAAATTGAAATTTGGCCCTCTTGGCTTCTAGGTGCTCACTAAGAAAGGATTTTTCCAAATAACCCTCAGAGCATTTAGAGTATTTCCTATGTTGTTGTTATTATTTATTATTTATTTATTTATTATTATTATTATTTATTTTTATTATTTATTCTTATTTTTATTCTTATTATTTTTATTTATTTTATTATTTTTCTTTTTTTTATTATCATTATTTATTATTATTTATTATCATCATCATCATGCTCTGATGCTAAGGCAGTGACGGCTAACCTATGACACGCGTGTCCCTCGTGACACGCCGAGGCACTTTGACTGACACGCCTGTTGGTGTGGGGAAAACTGCACATGTAGAGGCTGCCTGTGCTTGGCTCCAATCCCTGCTCCCTGCTTGTTGCGTGGAGGCGTGGTGTCACCGCTGCCGCAAGATCTTTGCAGCAGAGAACCAGTTTTAACCGCCATAAACTGAGGTTTGTCCGTTTCATTACCTCAGGAACGCTACAGAAGGATAGGAGATCCGTGAGGTTCACAGCCCTGTAAGGTGGCCTTCCGATCCCCACATCCTGCACCTGCAGCCCTGAGACCAGGGAGACGAGTTTCACGGCCCTGTGTGATCCCCCCCCCAGCCCTGTCCGTCATAAACCAAATCATTGATATTTCTTGAAGTGACACACGACGCGAGGAAGGCTACACTTTTTCCCGATTTTCGACACGCCAAGCTGAAAAGATTAGCCATCACTGGGCTAAGGTGTTCTACTCCACCTCCCCACCTGAAAAGAAGTCCCCTTCCAAATGCAAAACACAAGCAGAGCACCAAGCAGCTTTAGTACAGAACAGTTGAGCTAAGCCACGCCCCAGGCTCCTTGCTGTCTCCTCCTTGCTCAAACAGCAAATACTCTTTCCGTTTCCAAACAGCCCTCAACTCTCCCACACTGACAGGACGCTAGCCAGATGAATACCGATGGAGGCTGGTAGGCAGAGGCAGAATTTTTTTACCCCCTTCTTTTCCTCCCCCCAAAAAACTAAGCCCGGTCACAGAGATTCGTAGCGAAGCACGTGGGTCCCCGGCTCGTTCGAAAATACGACGCGTGTCTTGCATAAAGAACTTATCGAAGTCCCGATGTTTCGCGTGCAGCTCAGCTGCAAAAACCCGATGCCATTTCCGCGGGACGAAATTCGTTGCAATAAGGGGGGGTATCCGACGCCCGAGTTTTTGCTCCCGCGGACTCCACACGAGCCCCGTGGCCGTGCACACGTGCACACACACACACACGCACACACACACAAGCCGTTTGGCGCTGCGCTGCGAGAGGAGCCTGGCGCCCGCGGGCGCCCGGCCGGGCTCCATCCCTCCTCCCCACCCCCACCCCCCAGTCCCGTAACTCCGCGGTTGCTGGGGCCGGTAGGTGGGGCCCCGGGGGGGGGAGGCACGTCCACCCGGTAGAGCAGGGCTGGCGGGGGAGGAGCGGAGGAAGGGAGGAGGAGGAGAAGAAAACCGGGGAGGTTCCGGCGTTGCAGATCCTCGCGAGCAGCAGCGGCCGCCGAGTCCGCAGCGCGGTGAGTGAGGGGGAGAGGGAGGGAGGAGAAATTCCCGGGGGGGGAAAGGAGGGGGGGGAACCCC
>NW_020769545.1:333876-350119 GCF_900518735.1 Pseudonaja textilis
AGAATAGGAGAGAATAGAATAGATAATTAGAATTATTAGAATAGAAAAGAAATATAGCCTAGAATAGAAATAGAATAGAATAGAAAATAGAATGGAATAGAATAGGAATTGAAGAGAAGAGAATAGGAATAGAATACAAGAGAAAAGGAATAGAAGAGAATAAGAGAATAGGAATAAAAGAAAAAAATAGAATAGAATAGAAACAGAAGAAAAGATATGAATAGAATAGGAATAGAATAGAATAGGAGAGAATAGAATAATTAGAATTATTAGAATAGAATAGAAAACAGAATAGAATATAGAATAGAATAATGTAGAATAGAACAAGAATTATAATTAATAGAATAGAAATATAGAAGAGAATAGAAAATAACAAAAGTAGAATAGAATAATGTAAACTAGAATAAGAATTAGAATTAGGAATATAGAATAGAATAGAAATTAATAAGAGAGGGCAACCAGGTAGCAGAGGTGACTTTCTTCCCCTGACATCAGCAAAATGGCAGTCTTGTGGTAGATATGCCCCTGTCCTTGTAAAGAAGGGTCAAAGGAAAAAAATGATATTTCCCCAAAGATCAGTTTTGTTGTTTTCTCACTCTATGACAATGGTTTTCAACCTTGCCCCTTTAAGATGGATGGACTTCCACTTCCTCAGCCACGCATGACATCTACACACGAGACCACACATGTTCAAGCCCACACTTCAAATCCATCCGTCTTAAATTGCTTCTGGTAGGAACCTGAATTAAGCAACCTGGAATTAAGGGGAAACTTCCCAACAGTGAGGACAATTAACCAGTGGAACAGAAGTTCCCACCAGAAATTGTGGGTGCTCCATCACTGGAGGCTTTTAAGAAGAGACTGGACAGTCACTTGTTTTGAATGCTATAGGGTCTCCTTCTTGAGCAGGGGCTTGGACTAGAAGACCTCCAAGGTCCCTTTCCAGCTCTATTCTAACTGTGACTGATTCTGCTCGAAGTTGAAAATCTTTGATCTATCTTTCAACAAGAAGCTTTCAAAAAGAGACTGGAGGTCTCCTGCTTGGGCGGGGAGGTTGGACTAGATGACCTACAAGGTCTCTTTCCAACTTTTGTAAATGAGTATTCCACAAGTTTCGTATCTCTACGTTCCCTCGCAAAGCCTTCTGGGGGAGGTAGTTGAAGCGGCGACCGCTCGAGGCGGCGGCCCTCCCGCCATTTTCCCAGCAGGCAGCGCGCGGCGGCGGCGGCCGTTGCTAGGCAGCGGCCCCGGGCCTGGCGGCGAGGATGAAGCCGAAGAAGAGTAAAGCCGGGCCGGGCCGGGCCGCGGCCGTCCGTCGTCGAAAGGGTGGGTGAGGGAGGTCGAGGCCGGGCTGGGTCCTTCCCTTTCCCGCCTTCCCACAGCCCTGGGGTCGGAGAGGGCAGAAAAACCTTGGGAATAGATGCTTTGCTTGCCGTTGCTTGCAAGAGATGGATGGGGGACCACCAGGAGATCCTAGAGAGGAAGGTAGTGGGAAACCACTTGTGGAAAAAGGCCATGTTTTTAATGCTACGAAAGAGAGCCTCCTTGACGTAATGAGGAATGGCAGCATTTCTGGGACGAAGGAATAGATGGGGGACCACCAGGAGATCCCAGAGGGGAGGAGAATGGGAGGGAGTCTATAGAGGAAGATGGTAGGAAACCGCGTGTGGAAAATGGCAGGTTTTTTTTTTATGTACTATGTAGGAGAGCCACCTTGATGTAATGGGGAACGGCGGCAGGCTAGATACCAGAACTTCCAGGACTGGTTCTGGGTTCGAGTTCTGCCTTGGGGGACAAAATGAGCCGGGGGAACCTGCTGTCAAGGATGGCAGAAGACATGGGAGCAGAGGCCTTGCTTTGTCTCTCCTGCTGTTGCGGCAAAGGGTTTCTCAGTTGAAGAGATGGATGGGGGACCACCAGGAGATCCCAGAGGGCAGGAGAATGGGAGGGAGACCCTAGAGGAAGTTGGTGGGAAACCAATTGTGGAAAAAGGATGTGTTTTTTTTTTAATGTACTATGAAGGAAACTCAATTGATGTAATGGGAAACGGCGGCAGGCTAGATACCAGGAGAAGTTCCAGAACTGGTTCTGAGTTCGAGGAGACAAAGTGAGCCTAGGGGACACCCCGCCCCCCTCCGTCAATGAAGGCGGAAGATGTGGGAAGAGAAACTCTGCCTTTCTTCTCCCGCTGATGCAAATGGTTTCTCGGCTGGAGAGATGGATGGGGGACCACCAGGCGATGCCAGAGGGCAGGACAATGGGAAGGAGACTTGGGCCTGGAGGAAAGGGGTAGGAAGCCCATTTCCTATTTTGTGGGTCCTTGTAAGTACCCAAAACATACAACCTACATCTCAATGAATCAGATCCTTGGCTCATTTAAGGTTTAATCTTTAATAATTCATTACTTCACCTTTTTAATTTTGAGTATTCTATACTGCAGGGGGTCCTTGACTTATGACCACAACTGAGCCCCAGATTTCCACTGCTAAGGGAGACGTTGGTTCAGTGTGTTTTGCCTCATTTTACCATCTCTCTTCCTAGTGAATCCCTGCAGTTGTTAAGTTGGTAACAGTTGTTAAGTGAGTCTTGCCCCGTTTTACGACTTCTCTTGCCACAGTTATTAAGTGAATTCCCACAGCTGTTAAGTTAGTATCCCAGTTGTTAAGTGCACCTGGCTCCCCCAGTGTGTTTGCTGGTCAGAAAGTGGCAAAAGAGGAATCACACAACCTGGGGACACTGCAACAGTTATGAATCCGTTGAGAAGTGTCCAGATATTGACGGTGGGGATGTTGCAACGGTCGTCAGTGCGAAAAATGGTTATAAGTCCCTTTTTTTCTGTGCCTCTAACTTTGAGTGGTCACTAAACAAGCAGTTGTAAGTGAAGGACCACCTGTCCCTTTAATTATTTTTACTTTTTATTGTGCTGTAAGCTACCTAGAGTTGCTGTAACATTGAGGTGGGCAGCATATACATTTAAGAAATAGAATCTTTCTTGGCCAAGTGTGTTTATTGGACACACAAGGAATTTGTCTTGGTGCAAATGCTCTCAGTGTACATGAAAGAAAAGATACATTTGTCAAGAGTCAAGAATCATCAGTACAACACCTAATAATAGTCACAGGGTACAATAAGAATAGAATAGAATAGAAAATAGAATAGAAAACAGAATGGAATGGAATAGAAAATAGAATAGAATAGAGAATAGAATAAAATAGAATAATGGAATGAAGAATAGAATAGAATAGAATAGAATAGAATAGAATAGAATAGAATAGAATAGAATAGAATAGAATCTTTATTGGCCAAGTGTGGTTGGACACACAAGGAATTTGTCTTTGGTGCAAAGGCTCTCAGTGTATGTAATAAAAGAAAAGATACATTCGTCAAGAGTTAAGAATCATCAGGTTCAACACTTAATAATAGTCATAGGGTGCAATAAGCAATCAAATCATATTAGGAAACAGTCAATATAAATCGTAAGGATACAAGTGACAAAGTTACAGTCACAAGTGGGAGGCGATGGGTGATAAGGAGTGATGAGAAGGTGAATAGTGATAGTAGTGCAGACTTTGTAAATAGTTGGACAGTGTTGAGGGAACGAGTTGTTTAGCAGAGTGATGGCGTTCGGGGAAAAAACTCCTTGTGTCTAGTTGTTCTGGTGTGCAGGGCTCTATAGCGTCGTTTTGAGGGAAGGAGTTGAAACAGTTTATGTCCGGGATGTGAGGAGTCTGTAGATATTTTCACAGCCTCTTTTTGACTCATGCAGGATGCAGGTCTTGATGGAAGGCAGGTTGGTAGCCATTGTTTTTTCTGCAGTCCTAATTCCTCTGTGGAGTCTGTGTCCGTCCTGTTGGGTTGCAGAACCAAACCAGACGGTTATAGAGGTGCAGATGACAGACTCCATCCTTCCTCTGTTAGAACTGGATCAGCAGCTCCTTGGGCAGTTTAACCCTAAATCTAATTTTGGGGGTGCTCTCTTGTTGCTCTGCAGCTCTCAGCGATGTTTCCCCTTCTACCAGTTTACCACCTCTTGTGGAAGGGCAACTCCGCTGCTTCCTCAAACTGACCATTAGCAAAATTGTATGGATGGTCGCCAAACCGCCAGCATCGTCCCTTGTCCGGCTAAGATGGTGGGGAGAAACTAGCAACGGCACCATCTTCGTTCCCCAGGATGCTTCCCAGCCAGAGCAGAAAATTCTGAACACCACCACCTGCTACCCGGTGCGATGTGGGCCCAAACAATTCGCCTCCTACCTGTCAGGTATGGCTGTTTCTTGGCAATTTAACAGGTTGAATGGATGTGCCCTGGATGTGGTCAGCCCACAGAGGCCTTCTCTGGAAATGGCCCACAAAATTGCTCTTTTCAGGGTGAAAAAAAATAGGAATGATTAAATACAGTTGAGAACAGTTATATTTGCTTATGGGGATCCTTGTTGTTCTCTGAGCAGGATGGTGGTTCTCTTGCAGATGTTTGATTACCAAACTAGGTGACCTCATCAGTGCTAGAAAGGTGTGAGGTTTTCCCCCCAATTTATATTCTAGACTAGAATATAAATTGAGAGCAAATCCCGTCGTCTTCTGACACTATAGCTGGGTTATGAAATGTCTGCAAGAAAACCAGCAAGCTCTGAGAGCAACAAGGACCCCACAGTTCTCCTCCTCCTCCTCCTCCTCTCCTCCTCTCCTCCTCCTCCTCCTCCTCCTCCTCCTCCTTTTCACATCCCTCCCTCCCTTCTAGCACTGATTGATTATGTTACCTAGTTGGGTCATGAAACATCTGCAAGGAAACCCCCAACTCAGAGAGCATCAAGGACCCCTCAGTCCTCCTCCTCCTCCTCCTCCTCCTCCTCCTCCCCCTCCCTGTAAACCCCACTTCCTTCTAACACTGATGATGTTCCCTGGTTGGGTCATGAGACGTCTGCAAGAAAACCACCAAGCTCAGAGAGTATCCAGGACCCCTCAGTCCTCCTCCTCCTCCTCCTCCTCCTCAAACCCCCTCCTCAAACCCCATTCCCTTATACCACTGATGCTGTTACCTAGTTGGGTAACGAAGCGTCTGCAAGAAAAGCATTCAGAAAGCCCGAAGAACACCACAGTTCGACCCTGAGCTACAGATACTCTCCTCTTTCACTACGTTGCTCCATCATGGTTGGATGGAAGTGGGAAACAACGTTTGCATTATTTAAATGCAAACTTAAACGAAGCTTGCATTTAAATAACGGAAGATTGGGTTTTTCACCCCCACGGTTTTGAAGTAGAATTGACCCCCTGACCTGTTGTTTCCCCAGCCGGTCCTCACCTTTCCTCCAGTGTGTTTCTTTGCTTGCTTCCTGCAGACATGGGGGCCCTTATCCTGGAAGTGATGACCAAGTCCGACCATCTTCCCGTTGGACGGGTTGAAATCAAGGGGCTGGCCCTGCTCTCTCCGAGCCACCCCATCCGTGGGGATTTCCCCATCCTTTCGCCGACCTCTGAAAAGATGGGAGAACTGCAGGTATTTCAGAACTTATTTCCTTGAGTAATACTGTGTGTCCCCGTCTCCCCGGTGGCCCATTCTCCACTCCAGGTACTGTAAACGGGGATCAGTTTGAAACCCACACAATGCTCTCAGTAATGGTCTGGATGTCCTCAAGCAATCTTTGGGGGCCGGGGAGGATGGACAGGTGGTCCTGGATTTACAGAAGTTTGCTTAGCGACCGTTCAAAGTTACAACAGCACTGAGAAAAGGGACTTGGGACCATTTTTCACACTTATGACCGTTGCAGCATCTCCATGGTCAAAATTTGGACTCTTGAAATTGATTCGTGGTTTATCTATTTATTTTGCCATACATTTTTTATTTTCTATCTTCTACGAACAACCGTGTGTTTACAGGGTATTTACATTTTAGAGCAAATATGACAAGAGTTTCATATTAAAACTGTTAACTTCATAATTAATATTACTATAAATACAGATTGTCTATCCTGATTATTCCAAATTTCCATATGTTGTTTTTAATGTCAATCTCTATATTCTTAACATCACTTCATTTATTGTAAAAATATATATTCCCCGTCATATTAATTTATATTTTCTCTTATCTATCCCCTTTTTAATTCTTAGCTGTGCCACTAGCATGTTTAAAACAACGTTTCTTTCTGATCTCATTTTAGTACAAACAATGTAATATTCATCTGTTTACGTTTAGCAAATTATTCCAGCAATAATATCAATGATATTTGATTCATATTTACGATGGTTGGAGTGTCCCAGGGTCAACTTTCGTGATCACCTTTTGTGATCAAAATCCAGGCGATTGGCATCTGACTCCTATTTATGACTGTCGCTGTGTCCCTGGATCATGCGGTCTTTGCAACCTTCACATGAGTAAATTCTACATTCTCTTCCCAACCGTTTTGCTCACTTAATAGCCGCAGTGATTTGCTTAGCAACGGGGCCAAGAAAGTTCGTGAAATGGGGCAAAACTGACTTCATGAATGTTTTAACAGATAACAGATGACCAGAGTTGGAAGGGACCTTGTAGGTCATCTAGTCCAACCCCCTGACCAAGCGGGAGACCCTACACCATTTCTGAGAGAGGGCAGTCCAGTCTCTTCTTGAAAGCCTCCAGGGATGAAGCTGTTCCATTGATTTATTGTTCTTTCAGAAAATTCCTCCTTATTTCTTGCTTGAATCAATCAGAATAGAGTTGAAAGGGACCTTGGAGGTCATCCAGTCCAACCCCCCCGCCCAAGCAGGAGACCGTATACCGTTTCTGACAGAGGGCAGTCCAGTCTCTTCTTGAAAGCCTTCTGAAACTTCTGAAGTCAACTTCTGTCCATGGGTTGGTTCTTCTCAATGTCAGAAAGTTTCTCCTTATTGCCAGGTTGATCAGTTTCCATCCATTATTCCTTGTCTGGCCTTCAGGGGCTTTGGAAAATAGTTGACCCCCCTTTTCCTCTCTGGGGCAGCCCTTCAGATATTGGGAGACTGCTATCCTGTGTCCCCTGACTTGCCATGACCAGTTCCTGCAAGTGTTCTTCCTATGTTTTAGCCTCCAGTCCCCTCATCATCCTGGTTGATCTTCTCAGCACTTTTTCTAGAGTCTCAACCTCTTTTTTATAATGTGGTGACCAAAACTGGATGCAGGACTCTAGGTGTGGCCTTACTAAGGCTTTACAGAGTGGTATTAGTACTTCCCTTGATCTTGACTATATCCCTCTGTTAATACAACTTAGGATTGCATTAGCTTTTTTGGCGGCGGCTGCACACGGCTGTCTCCTATTTAGCTTTTTGTCCACTAAGACTCCGAGATCCCTCTCACAGTTCCTGCTATTGAGCCTGGTTTTCATCCAGTCTGTATGTGTCCTTTGGGTTTTTCTTGCCTAAGTGTAGGACTTGACTTTTCTCTATGTTGGATTTCCTTTTGTTAGGTTCGGCCCAGTGTTCAAGTCTGTTGAGATCCCTCTGGATTTTGAGCCCATCTTCTTGGGTGTTGGCTATTCCTGCCAGCTTAGTATCATTTGCAAATTTGGTATCTATTCCCTTTTGCTTTGCAACGTTTCGATGCTTGACAACTGACTCACATGAATGACGGTCACAGGGTCCCCTTTTGTGACCTCCTAACAAGCCAACTCAAGTGGCAGGGAGGGGGAAACCAGATTTACTTATCAACCGTATTACTAATTTTAATAATGGCAGCGATTCAAGTTAACAACGCTCAGCAGGAACGGTCCTAAAATGGGACAAGACTCACTTAACACCTTTCTCACTTAGCAACAACAATTTTGGGCTCAATTGTAAGTAGATGAGGACCTGTGTCAGACCCGTATGTGGGAACAGGGACGTGTTCTTACAGGCCCGCTCAAAATGACACCTTGCAGGTATCCCTGTTCCTGGAACCTCTCGCCGATGAGTACGAATGCAACCACACCGTCCACAACACAAACGTGAACAAAGAGGCTGCAGATCTGAGCCCGTCCCTCACTCCGTTCCAGCTCCACAGACCATCTGGCACCCACGTCCACGGAAGGGAGTCCCTGGGCAGCAGCAGAGCGGGTACTCCAAGGTGTGTGGGTTTGTTTTTAATTTTTATTTTCTGCCTACTGGGATTTAAAAACTAAAACAAAACGGCCCAATGTCTCAAAAATGTCTATTTGCCATCTTTGGGAAAAGAATTTGCTTGCTTCATAGGATAGCTATGCTTTTAATGCGGACATAGGTGCGTTGTGTTATAGTTTATGTTGTGTTGTTACGTTACGTTGCTGTTGTAAATGGTTTAGCCATGGTGGCGCTGTGGTTGGAATGCAGTGCTGTGGGCTACTTCCGCTGCCTGCAATTTGGCAGTTCGAATCTCCCCAGGCTCCATCCTTCGACTCAGCCTTCCATCCTTCCGAGGTTGGTAAAACGAGGAGCCCGATTGCTGGGAAGACAAGATGGCTGACTCTGTAAACCGCTTAGAGAGGGGCAGGAAAGCATTGGGAAGCGGTATATAAGTCGGAGTGGTAGTGCTACTGGGAATGGAGGGAGTGGAAGGAGGGAAGGAAAGGAGGAAGGAAGGAAGGAAGGAAGGAAGGAAGGAAGGAAGGAAGGAAGGAGTGAGCGAGCACCGCAGTTAGAATGCAGCATTGCAGGCTAATTCTGCCCACAGTCTGGAGTTCAATTCTGACCAGCTCCAGGTCAACTCAGCCTTCCATCCTTCTGAGGTCGGTAAAACAAGAACTCAGATTGTTGGGGGCAAATAGGCTGACTCTGTAAACTGCTTAGAGAGGACTATAAAAGCGCTGTTAAGTGGTATATAAGTCTAAGGGCTATTGCCCTTCCTTCCTTCCCTCCCTCCCTCCCTGCCATGGTGGCTGACTCGGTAAACGGCTTAGAGAGGACTATAAAAGCACTGTTAAGCGGTATATAAGTGCTACTGCTATTCCTTCCTTCCTCCTCCCTTCCCTCCATCCCTTCCTTCTTTCCTTGCTCCTTCTCTTATTCCCTTTCCCATTCTCCTTCCTGGTGGCACAGCGGTTAGAGTGCAGCATTGCAGGCTAATTCTGCCCACTGCCTGCAGTTCGATCCTGACCGGCTCAAGGTTGACTCAGCCTTCCATCCTTCCGAGGTGGACCCAGATTGTTGGGGGGATAAGAGGCTGACTCTGTAAACCTCTTAGAGAGAGGCGGGAAAGCACTGGGAAGCGGTATATAAGTCTAAGGGCTATTGCATATGCCATGGACAGCCAGAGAGGTGCTGAATCGTATAAAACGAGACATCTCACTCCCAAAGGTGCTTTTTCAAGAGGCGCCTGGTTTTTCTTTGAAGACATTTTGCTTCTCCTCTAAGGAGCTTCTTCAGCTCTTTCTGGATGGTGAGGAAGGGAAGGATTTATATTCCTTGCGGACAGCTGGTCATTTACATTCTTTTTAGAGGGTTGTTGAGGCCGCTTGGAGGTTTACCTGTGTCCTCACGGTCACTTTAGTATGCTCCTGGTTCCTGCAAATTTTTCCTCTGGAAATCTGTTCCTATTCCCACACCGTTCAAAGGGTGTTCATCCAAAACTATATATCTAAAAGTCTGTAGAGATTCTCAATCCTCCAGGTCCTGGTTGTCCCAAAGGTGCTTCACATCCGAGAAGCTTCTTCAGCACTGACTGGATGGTGAAGGATGGAAGGATTTATACTCCTTGTGGACAGCTGGTCATTTGCATCTTTTTAGAAGGTTGTTGAGGCCACTTGGAGGTTTACCTGTGTCCTCAATAGGTTAGGATAGGTTAGGATAGGATAGGATAGGATAGGATAGGATAGGATAGGATAGGATAGGATAGGATAGGATAGGATGGAAGGGAAGGGAAAAGGAGAGGAGAGGAGAGGAGAGGAGAGAATTCTTTATTGGCCAAGTGTGACTGGACGTACAAGGAATTTGTCTTGGTGCAAATATTCTCAGTGTACATAAAAGAAAAGATACATTCATCAAGAGTCAAGAATCATAAGGTACAACTCTTAATAATAGTCATAGGGTACAATAAGCAATCAAATTATATTAGGAAACAGTCAATATAAATCATAAGGATACAAATGACAAAGTTACAGTCATACCATCACAAGTGGGAGGGGATGGGTGATAAGGAGTGAGATAGATAGATGGATAGATAGATAGATAGATAGATAGATAGATAGATAGATAGATGATAGATAGATAGATAGATAGATAGATAGATAGATAGATAGATAGATAGAATGAATGAATGAATGAATGAATGAATGAATGAATGAATGAATGATTTATTGGCCAAATGCTCTCAATGTACATAAAAGAAAAAATACATTCGTCAAGAGTCAAGAATCATCAGATACAACACTTAATGATAGTCATAGGGTACAAATAAGCAATCAAATCGTACTAGGAAACAGTCCATATAAATCGTAAGGATATAAGCGACAAAGTCATACAGTCACAAGTGGGAGGGGATGGGCGATAAGGAGTGATGAGAAGATTAACAGTAATAGTAGTGCAGACTTTGTAAAGAGTTGGACGGTGTAAGGGAATTAGTTGTTTATTAGAATGATGGCGTTCGGGGAAAAAACTCCCCTTGTGTCTAGTTGTTCTGGTGTGCAGGGCTCTATAGCGTCGTTTTGAGGGAAGGAGTTGAAACAGTTTATGTCCAGGATGTGAGGGGTCTGTAGGTATTTTCACAGCCCTCTTTTTGACTCGTGCAGGATATACAGGTCCTCCATGGAAGGCAGGTTGGTAGCCCTTGTTTTTCCCCCATTTCAGGGGGAAAGATCACCTGTATTTCCAGGAGAACTCGGAGAATATCCAAAGAAGTATTGGTGGGTCTCACCCACACCTGAATTACATCCTGAGCGCCAAGGATCCCAAGCCACCAAAAATGTTTCCCAACAACTCTGATCCAGAGGCACAAATCAAGCCAGGCAAGGAAAGCACAAGGCCTGTCCGTGTCCTTCCTTGCAACAGCCCAGCTACGAAAGATCTCCTCGCAGGTAAGCTGGTGCGGACCGCTGCTGTGCAGGTAGTCCTTGACTTACAACCATCCATTTAGCCACCATTCGAACTTAAGGACTGACTATGACCGTTTCTCAGGCTTACAACCCTTTTCCCCCCCCATGGTCACGTGATCAAAATTCAGCCATTTTGGAAACTGGCACGTACTTAAACTATGGTTGCAGCATCCCGAGGTCTTGCGAGTTCCCTTTTGTGAGTTCCTGACAAGCAAAGTCAGCGGGGAAGCCAACTGTCAACTCATAAAATATTTCTATGGTCTTTTTAGAGTTGCCAACAGAAAGGGAGGGGGGGATTCCGGCAGTTACCTCCCCCTCCCCCCCCCAATTAAATCCTGAGTCTCAAGCCAACCGTCCAAAACTCTGAAAGGATTTATTGGGAGTGAACTTGTCCGGCTCTGCCTGGTGGAGCCGACTCTAAGATACATAATTCATTTTCACCCTTGACCCTGGTTTTCCCTCCATCTTTCTGAGTGTATCGTAATTCATATTCTCCAATGGGACACCTCCCTAGCTACAAGTCCTCAGTCATGCTCTCCAGTTAGATATTTGCCCCGGCAGACACTTCAGTCACCTAGTTGCTATCTTTGAAAAACTATTGATGGGATGTACTTTCCATTTCCGAGCTGCCGCGCTGGTCTTTCAAACCCCTTTCCCCCCCCCCACCCGTCCCTTTTTAATGGCAACTCTAAAAGACCATAGAAATATTTTATGAGTTGACATTTGGCTCCCCTCACTTCTTGAAGGTGACAGATTTGCTTAATGACCGTGCTACTCACTTAACAACTGAAGCGATTCACTTAACAACTATGGCAAGGAAGGCAGTAAAGCGGGGCAAAACTCACTTAACAACTGTCTTGCTTAGCAGCAGAAATGTTGGGCTCAATTGTGGTCATAAGTCGAGGACTATCGGTATTTTTTTTTAAAGGACATATTGTCTTTGATCCTAAAAAGAGGGTTGCAGTCGGGCAGAGTAGATGGTTCCTTTGATTTTTTTTTCATCTGGATTTCCTTTCTCTTCTTTCAAGACCTTTTGGATCGAGGGAACCGGCTGCGCAACGCCATGGCTGTGTCCGTCATGACATCTAATCCGGATCCCGTCATCGAACGCTATGAGGCTCAACTTCCTGCAAAGCCGGGCCTCTACCGCCAATCTGGAAAGTGAGTGACAAGAGGGGAGGTTTGAGTCTCCAAGAAAATGGGATGCGGTGCGTCTCCAGCGTTTAAAAATGGTGACAGTTTAGTTTACTTTATTGTCATTGCACCTCGTACAACGAAATCAAACCCCGTCTTTAGAGCACATCATAACCATGACAATAAACACAGACACACATCCTTCACACTCCACACACTGAATGGAAAACCCCTGATATTGCATGAATATTGCACCCTACAGTAGAATTGCAATAGAGTTACTTGCCCTGGGATAGAAGCTTGTTTTTCAGCCTGTTTGTCCTTGTTTTTATTATTGTCCTGTACCGTCTGCCAGGTGGTAATAGTTTTTTTTAAAAAAGGGGGTTCCCAGGATGAGATGGATCTTTGAGCATGTTTTGAACTTTCTTAAAGCTCTTCCAAAGAGGGGAGAGGGCAACCAATGATCCTCTGGGCAATATTAACCCTCTGGAGTGCTGTCCTATCTGCCCCTGTGCAACTGGCAAACCCCACACAGGTGTGCAGTAAGCTAAGATACTCCCTATGGGGCAGCCGTAGAAGGTCACCAGCAGTTTCTCATTCAATTGTTGTTTCCTGAGAAGTCTCGGGTAGTCTAATCTCTGCTAGGCCCTTTTGACCAGGGCTGCCATGTGAGCCCCCACCCCCAGGTCAGGTCCTCTTTTAGGGTAACACCCAGAAACTTAAAACTGGCCACTTGTTCCACTCGGTCTCCCCTGATAAGCAAGGGCTGGACGTCTGATCTCTTCTTTCTATATAGTCCACTATCATCTCCTTGGTCTTATTGGTGTTGAGGACCAAGTTATTTTCAGAGGGACTTGAACTCAAGGCAAAATCAATCCATCAACTTCTGCTATCGGTAGTCCCTCAACTTAAGAGATGTTCATTTACAACAAAGCATTGGAAGAAGTGTCTTATGACCGGTTTTCACACTTAGCAACCGTTACAAGATTCCCCAGGGTCACGCGATTAGAATTTGACCGCTTGGCAAAGTTGCGTGGACTTACCGAGCGTTGCCGTGTCCCTTCCTCACATCTGACTGTCGATGAGATTCTCAGCCCTCCAGCTGATCGGTTGTCCCCAAAGGTGTGGGTTTTTTTTTTTTCTCAAGAGGCACCTGGGCTTTTCTGCTTTTTCCTTTTGAAGACATTTCGCTTCTCCTCCGAGAAGCTTCTTCAGCTCCGACTGGATGGTGAAGGATGGATGGATGGATGCTCCTTGCAGACAGAACTGGTCGTTTGCATCCTTTTTAGAGGGTCGTTGAGGCCACCTGGAGGTTTGTCTGCGTCCTCTCAGGGTCACCTGAGTGGTGCAAATGGATATGGGGCCTTCTTGGAACTGCGGAAAGGACAGGAGAGAGATGATGTCATATCCCTCCCCCCTCTGTTGAGAGCAGGCTGTCATATCCGCCCCCACGGTTTGAAAGAAGAGGGGTCCAAGAGGCCATCTATGTCAACATTGAGGGGGAGGGATATAACATCGCCTATCTCCAGTCTACAACATAGTCCTTTCAGCAGTTCCAAGAAGGCTCCACGCCCATTTGCACCACTCAGGTTGCATCGAGAACGCAGACAAACCTCCAAGCGGCCTCAACGACCCTCTGAAAGGATGCAAATGACCAGTTCTGTCTGCAAGGAATATCAATCCTTCCCTTCCCCACCGTCCAGTCGGAGATGAAGAAGGTTCTTGGGTGAGAAACAAAATGTCTTCAAAGGACAACAAGAAAGTCCAGTGGCCTCTTGAAAAAAAAAAAGCACTTTGGGGACAACCACGACCTGGAGGATCGAGAACCTCTACACACTTTTAGCTATACAATTTGGGATAAACCCGCTTTGAACGGTGTGGGAGTAGGAACGGATTTCCAGAGTAAAAAAAATTGCAGAGTACAGGAACCCATTTGCCCCACTCAGGTGATCCTGAGGACACAGATAAACCTCCAAGTGGCCTCAACGACCCCCTCAAAGGATGCAAATGACCAGTTCTGTCTGCAAGGAGTGCAAATCCTTCCTTTCCCCATCATCCAAGTCAGAGCTGAAGAAGCTTCTTGGAGGAGAAGTAAAATGTCTTCAAAAGAAAAAAGAAAAAAGTCCAATTGCCTCTTGAAAAAAGTACCTTTGGGTTCCAGAAAATTATAAACGATACCTTAAAACAGTCTAAATAATTAAGACTTTAATTTATATCCCATTCCCTATGTAAAAGCCCCTTTGTCTTCTGTGGCCCTTTTTCCTAGACAGATATTAATAGTGCCACTACACTGAAAAAAATCCTGTTAAAACTATTGGGTGAATGATTGTTCTCGACCTCATTTTAGAGGATCGCATTCTCCCTCCAGGTAACGCTTTTGATCGCTCACATCTTCCTTTCTTTTCTGTATTCTAATATTCTATCCAGAACTCTGAAGAACTCTGGCCTTACGTGTGAAGATTCTTTTCAGCCATGGTCTGAATGTTCAGAATTCGATTTGGACGCTGAAAAGAAAGCGGTCGAGCTTCTGCTGGGCGGGTGAGATACATATTGGTCTGGCTCTCCTTTTGTGGGGGGTGGGGGGGTGGGAATTGCCTCAGGAATTTTCCCCAAATGTAATATTTCCGGGGTAGGTCTCAACTTACAACCACAATTGAGCCCAAAATTTCTGTTGCTAAGTGAGGCAGTCATTTAAGTCAGGGGTTGCCAACGTTTTGGACCCAGGGACCACCAAACACATACTTTTAAATCCCGCAGACCAGAGACCCTGGGGAAATCCCCCCAAAAAAGTCTGCAGGAAAATCCCCCAACCCGTTTTCCTACCAACTGTCTTTATTTGGGATCGCAGGATACCGTCTCCAGAGCTGTTCTCAGGGGAGAGAGAGAGAGAGACTTTTGGCTTCATGCAAGGAAAACAGCAGAAGCAGCAGAAGTCTTTCTTTCTCTCCCTCCAAACTCCGCCAGAAATGAGCCTCTTGGAGCAGGAGGCCTTGCAGGGTCCCCAAGACTCATTTCTGGTGGAATTTGGGGGAGAGAAAGAAAGACTTTTGCTGCTTTCCTTGCGTGCAGCCAAAAGCAGAAGAAGGAAGAAGCGGAAAGAAGCAGCCCGGTGGCCAGGCCAGGCGCGTGGGGCGCATGGGGCAAGTTCCCCCCCTCCGCCTTTCCCTCCTCTGCTCACTACCGCGTGTTGTTCACAATGCAAGCGACGCAAGCCTTGTGTTCCCACAGGCCGTGTGGGTGGCGCAGCCTTGTGTTCCTGTGCAGCCTGGATTAATTGCTTTGGGGGGGACATTTCTCTGCGGACCACCAACATTTTCTCTTGGACCACCAGTGGTCCCTGACTCACTGCTTGGCAACCACTGGTTTAAGTGACATGGCTGACTGAGGAATCCTGGGAGTTGAAGTCCAAGTATCTTAAAAGTTGCCAAGTTTGGAGTCAATCCTGCTTTAAACAGTCCCTAAATGAATGGTTGTAAATTGGGGATAATATAATATAATATAATATAATATAATATAGTATAGTATAGTATAGTATAGTATAGTATAGTATAGTATAGTATAGTATAGTATAGTATTGTAACGTAACGTAACGTAACGTAACATAATATATAATTAATATATGATATATGATATAATATGATATGATATAATATAATATAATATAACCTAACCTAACCTAACCTAACAAACATAATATATAATTAATATATGATATATGATATAATATGATATAATATGATATAATATAATATAATAATAATATAATATAGTGCCTGTGGAGAACTTTCCCTCTTTCTATCTCTACAGTTCTGATTTATCCCCGGATCATCTCTTGGATGGGGCCGGCTCCCCTCCCGGATCTCTTTCCCCTTTGAGTCACTTGTGTGACAGTGAATTGAATGACCCACATTACGACCAGAGTCTCTTGGAAAATTTGTTCTACACGGCTCAGGTGAGTGGAAAAGGTGTGCGGATGGGGGAACCCCTTTACTGTGGTAATATTCTTTGACAACCCTCCATTACTAACAAGTCATCTCTCTGATTAGAAAAGTCTTACTTTGGACACATTGGGGTACATTAGGGGGTCTCCAGACTTGGCAGTTTAAGAGTTGTGGATTTCA
>NW_020769546.1:4855-39522 GCF_900518735.1 Pseudonaja textilis
TTCTTTCTTCCTTTCTTCCTCCCTCCCTCTTTCTTTCTTTCTTTCTTTCTTCTTTCTTTCCTTCCTTCCTTCTTTCTCTTTGTTTCTTTCTTTCTTTCTTTCTTTCTTTCTTTCCTTCCTTCCTTCCTTCCTTCCTTCTGTCTCTTTCTTTCTTCCTTTCTTCCTCCCTCCCTCCCTCTTTCTTTCTTTCTTTCTTTCTTTCTTTCTTTCTTTCTTTCTTTCTTTCTTTCCTTCCTTCCTTCCTTCCTTCTGTCTCTTTCTTTCCTTCCTTCCTTCTGTCTCTTTCTTTCTTTCCTTCCTTCCTTCTTTCTCTTTCTTTCTTTCTTTCTTTCTTTCTTTTCTTCTTTCTTTCTTTCCTTCTTTCCTTCTTTCTCTCTCTCTCTCTCTCTGTTTCCTTCCTTCTTTCCTTCCTTCCTTCCTTCCTTTCTTTTTTCTTTCTCGCTTGCTGTCTCTCTCTCTCTCTTCCCCCCCTCCTCCATCTTTTGATCATCTATCTATCTATCTATCTATCTATCTATCTATCTATCTACCTACCTACCTACCTACCTACCTACCTACCTATCCATCTATCCACCTGCGAAATACCCCTCACGCATCATCACAAAATCTCCAGAACCATAAAGCCTAAAAAACTTGAATTTTGGCACGTTACGTTCCTCTTGGCTTCTAGCTGCCTCCAGTCTCCTCGTCATCCCGGTTGCTCTTCCCTGCACTCTTTCTAGATGTCTCGACATCTTTTTTTAAATATCTGATTAAAAACAGGGCATCTGCCTTGCTTGGGCCACCACAGCTGGCAGGAAAGAGCAGGGTGTGTGTGTGTGTGTGTGTGTGTGTGCGTATGTCTTCCTTTAGGCTCCCTTGTCACACCCCAGGCTGTTAATTTAGCTGCGGCTTCTGGTCTCCCCTCCTGACCGATTTCCCCAGCAGCCTTGATCAGATCTTATTGCCATCCATGGGGCAAGGCTGGGCTGGACACAGAGAAATAAAGCAAAGGGCTCACGGGACTCTCCGTGCCACGTTGACAGGGTGACTCCGGTGGCCCCCTCAACTGCCGGGGCAAGGACGGCAAGTGGTACGTCCACGGGATCGCCAGCTTCGTCTCCGCGATGGGCTGCAACGCCTTGAGGAAGCCCACCGTCTTCACCCGGGTTTCTGCCTTCAACGGTTGGATCCAGAAGGTGAGCCGCGGCCCCACTCACCCCAGCCTGCTTTCCCCGAGCTAGGAGAAACCTCTTGATGGCCTTGAGGGGACCCCACGGCATCGTAGCTCCCATGCAGCTGTTTAGGGCCGCAGAAAGAGATGACGGGTAACCCTGAACAGGCCACTGCTTGGGTTTCTCCCTTGTAAAACCATCCTTGCCCTCCCCTGCTATACCTAAGACCCCCTTTTCTCCTCCCTTTCCAGATACTCAGGGGACAGTGAGCAGGAGAACCGGCCAGGCTCCTAGTTCCAGAATAAATTCACTTTGGAGATGCCGTCTGGTCTTGTGTTGGAATCTTATTTCCTGCGCGTTGGGGGCCGGGGTGGGCTTCAAAAATTTCTATGAACGGGGGAAAAATAAAAACAGCCCACTCCGAAGAAGCTAAGTTTGGGCGAAGTCTCTGGGGTCTCCCCATCTCCCCAAAAAGCCTCCTCGGCCTGCAAAAGGGTGGCCCGAGGCCCTGAAGGATAACGTTTTCCGGCTTTCTGCCCAGCGGCGAGCACGACCTCACCCCGTACCCCTCGCCACACCCCTCGAGAACGGACGGGGTTACTGCGGAACCTGCCACGAATGCGGCTGACATCGTCCCGTGCGCCCCGGCTCAGCCCCGGGCGAGTCTTCCTGGGGGCCCAACGCTGGGCCCAAAGGCACGGCTGCGATGGGCAAGGGATGCATGTGTGTGTGTGTGTGTGTGTGTGTGTGTGTGTGGCTGGCGTGTGTGGTGTGGTGTGACCTAGCCCCAATTCTACTCCTACTCTGCTCCCTCTCGCTTCTTTCGTTCTCCCCTTGGGACCAGCTTTAATACAGGATGCAACCACCGGCCTCTTTTTGTTGTTGTTGTTGTTGTCGACCTGTGGACTTCGACTCCCAGAATTCCTCAGCCAGGCATGCTGGGAGTTGAAGTCCACAGGGGTTGCCCAGCCCTGCTTTTAAGAGGGCCGCAGAAAGGCCCCCAAACGCCTTCCGCCAGCAGGTGGCAATGTCTTCCTGCTCTCTGGGTCTCTTCAGATGACAGATTAACAGAGTTGGAAGGGACCTTATAGGTCATCTAGTCCAACCCCCTGTCCAACTCCTATACCATTTCTGACAAACGGCAGTCCAGTCTCTTCTCGAAAGTTCCAGTGTTTGAAGCTCCCACCTTGACCAAGCCATCACCACCCTTTGTCCTCCTGCCTGGCTCAAGGCTCAGAGATCTGGGGAAGGACGCAGTCCGTGGGGCTCAAAGTGCCCACCCTCTTCCTGCCAGTCCATGTAGGAAAGGGAAGCCTCTTGGCTGAATACGGACCCCTTTCTGTCCAGAACAGGGGCCTCCAACTCTGGCAACTTTAAGCCAAGTGGACTTCAACTCCCAGAATTCCCCAGCCAGCAAAGCGGGAGGCTAAAACATACGATGAATGGTTGCAGGAACTGGGCCTGGCTAGTCTAGTGGAGAGAAGGAGCAGGGGAGACAGGAGAGCAGCCTTCCAATATTTTAAGGAAGAGAGAGAGAAAGAAAAAGGAAGAAAAAGAGAAAGAGGGAGAGGAGAGAAAGAGGAAGGAAGGAGAGAAAAAAGAGGGAGAGGAAGAACGGAGAGAGGAAGAGAAAAAAGTGAGAAAGAGAACAAAAAGGGAGAGAAAGACAGAGAGAGGAGAGAAAGAAAAAGAAAGGAAGGAAGGAAGTAGAGAAAGAAAGAGGGCGAGAAAGAGAAGGAGAGAGGGCAAGAGAGAGTGACTGGTGGCTAAAACGGTTGAATGGTTGCAAGAAATGGGCCCGGCTAGTCTAGGGAAGAGAAGGACCAGGGGAGACACCAGAGCAGCCTTCCAATATTTAAGGGGCTGCCCCAGAGAGGAGGAGGAAGGGGTCAAGCTATTCTCCAAGGCACCTGAAGGCCAGACAAGGAACAATGGATGGAAACTGATCAGGGAGAGATTCAACCTGGAAATAAGGAGAAACTTTCTGACAGTGAGAACAATCAACCATGGAACAGAAGTTGCCTTCAGATATTGTGGGGGCTTCATCACTGGAGGCTTTCCAAAAGAGACTGGACTGCCATTTGTCAGAAATGGTGTAGGGTCTCCCGCTGGGCTGGGAGGGTGGGGTTGGACTAGACGATCTACAAGGTCCCTTCCAACTCTGATTCTCTGTTATCTGTAAGTTGTGGGAGCTTCATCACCGGAGGCTTTCAAGAAGAAACCAGATTGCCATTTGCCAGAAATGGTGTAGGGTCCCCTGCTTGGGCGGGGGGTTGGACTAGATGACCTACAAGGTCCCTTCCAAGAGATTAGCAATCTATTAGCTGGCTGGAGAATTCAGGCTTCAAGTTGCCAAGGTGGGAGACCCCTGGTCCAGAACACACTGTTCAGTCTTCCGGACAGATATCCACCCCCCCCGCCCCCCATTAAACCTCATCACGCTCGCCTCTCTCAGCCGGACTAAAGGTTATGGGGTGCAGTCGAAGAGGGGGGGCGGAGAGGAGAGGCTGGGACGGAGCAGCCTGCCTGCGCCCCGCCCTCTCCTCATGATTCCTGCAGCCGCCAAGGCCTTTTGGCAAAGCAACCCGTGTTTATCACCGCAGGCGTCAAATAACGAGGCTGGGAACGTCCCGAACCAAACGGCCCTCCTGCGGCAGACTGATAGTCCCGGGATCCTTCGGCACTGGCACCGGGCCTTGGTTTGCCCCCGAGAACACGCACCGCGCACTCGTTGACGCTGCCAAACTCTGTGAACTCAGACCTGGCAACTGGCCCGGAGTTTGATTGATGGTGCAACATATTCAGGGTGCTGGGTGCGGGGTGGAGAGAGGAGCCGGTGGCAGGTCAGGAAAGAAATGGGACCACAGGCCCACACAGTCCAGCAAGGGCTGGCTGGACCAATGGCCGCAAGCGGGACATGCCAGGGCCAGGACAGGCTGCCCAGGGTCTACCTCCCAGGGTCAAAAGCCAGGAGGACCTCCCAAGAACATAGAGTTGGAAGGGACCTCCGAGGTCCTCTAGTCCGACCCCTTCCTCGAGCAGGAGAGCCTAGACCCAGATTGGATCCTGCAACGTTACCCCGGGACTCGTCTATTCGCCTTCATTTGTGAGATGTTTATCCCGTTTTGAGACAAGTGGCTTGCACAACTTCTGGTGGCAAGCAGTTCCGCTGGTTAATTGTTCTCACTGTTAGGAAGTGTCAGATCCGTGTATCTGCCATGCTTCAATGGAAGAAGAAGAAGGGGGGGAGGGGAGTTGGTACAAGTCATCCTTTTTTGATGTAACCTGAACATCTGAAGCCTTGTATTAAATCCGTATAACTTGCAACTGGGGACTGGAGCCCAGGTGCCTGGAAACGTGTCACCTCTTGGAGAGACAGCAAGAGGAGAAGGGGCCATAAAAACTCCAGCTCTGAAAGAACCTTCCTGGGAAACTTTTCTCAACTACGTTCCCAGAAAAAGTGTGTGTGGGGGGGGGGGAATTAACATGTTGCTTCTTTGTATTGACGAAATCCACACCGGACTACAGGGAGGGGTTCTAACTCCCTTTATCTATGCTGCCTACCTGGAGGGATATCAGATCCTGCTTTGACTATTATCCAAGGGTGGCATTCTACCGGTTCAGACTGGTTCTATAGAACCGGTTGTTATGATTATGGGCAGTTCAGAGAACCGGCAAATGGTGCGCCTGGCTGGCCCCGCCCCTCTCCGCCCACCCCTCCCCTCCCTACCCAGTCAGTCCTTATCGCGCATGCCCGACATCGCTGACTATGTTCTTCCCCACCCAGTCGCTCCTTAAGGTATTTCCTTTTTTTTTCCCTCCCAAAGATCAGCTTTTCCGATGATCAGCTGTTCTGCTAGGATTCCCCTCGCTGTCTTACTGCTTTGCCCAGGAGGGTAAAAAACGTTGTGTGTATGTGTGAGTAGGCTGCAAATAAAAATAGAAGCCATGCCCACCCAGTCACATGGCCATGCCCACCTAGTCACGCCCACAGAACCGGTTGTTTACAAAATTTGAATCCCACCTCTGCTATTACCTGGATAACTTCCTTTTCACGATAAAGAATTCCTTTTGAAATACCCAGTTTTCAGGAGTTCATTCTTATCGTTTGAAGGGGAGTCTGGGCCTTTTCAGGAAGTTTCTCCTTTAATTCCAGGTTAAATAAATAACAGATAACAGGTAATCAGAGTTGGAAGGGACCTTGTAGGTCATCTAGTCCAACCCCCTGCCCAAGCAGGAGACCCTTGGCAACCCAGACATAACCAACTAACCACAACTGGGGACAACGTCGGTTGGACTCCTCCCAACCCCTGCTGGCATTGCCACCGTTGCTTCTCTCCTTGATGAGTTTCCATCGGTTGTTCCTTGTTCTGACCTTTTGGCGCTTTCAGAAACAATTCGGGCCTATTTCGCGGTTTGAGGTCAGTGCTAGTAAGGCTGGCTGGAGAGACAGAGACGGCGGCACTGAGGGCACCAGCAAGAGGGGACAGAGAGAGAGAGAGAGAGAGACGGGTCAGAGGGTGGGAAGGGCAGAGCTGTTGAATTAAGGCATCCAGAAACACACACACACACACCCCCCGGCTGGCCTCCCTCTTACTCACCCCACAAGAACGTGTGCTTAAAAGGCCGCCTGATTCGCTGGTCGCGGCGTTTCCCCCTTCCGTAAATAAACAGCAGGGGCAGCGATCTCTCATTCCCTCCCTGCCCGCTCAGTGGTGGCTACTGCCAGCATGGGCAGCTCTTGGCAGGGAGCCAAGCGCTTCTATTTTGCCTAGGGTGCCGGGCGGAGGGGGGAGGGTAGGAGTGGGGACGGGAGGGGCTGTTTGGAGAGAGAACAAGGTGGAGGGGTGGCAGATACAATTCAGCCCTGCCCGGACACCAGGCCCCTCTCTCTGACCGGAGGCAAAGAAGGGGAGGTGAGCAGAAAGATAGACAAAGTCATCTAACAGAATGACATCCAACGTAGAGGAAAGTAAAGTCCTACCCTTAGGCAAGAAAAACCAAAAGTGCACATATAGACTGGCGTGAAACCAGGCTCAATAGCAGGAACTGGGAGAGGGATCTTGGAGTCTTCGTGGACAACCAGCTAAATAGGAGCCAGCCGTGTGCAGCGGCGGCCAAAAAAACCCCCAATGCAATCCTAAGTTGCATTAACCCAGGGATACAAGTGAGGTGCTAATACCACGCTATAAAGCCTTAGTAAGGCCACACCTAGAGTACTGCATCCAGTTTTGGTCACCACACTTTAAAAAGAGGTTGAGACTCTAAAAAAAAGTGCAACCGAGATGATGAGGGGACTGGAGGCTAAACCATAGGATGAACGGTTGCAGGAACCGGGCCTGGCTAGTCTAGGGAAGAGAAGGACCAGGGGAGACAGGAGAGCAGCCTTCCATTAGTTGAAGGGAGAGGGAGAGAAAGAGTGAGAGAAAGAGAACAAAAAGAGAAAGAAGGAGAGAGGAGAGAGAGAAAGAGAAAGGAAGGAAGGAGAGAAAGAAAGAAAGGGAGAAAGAGTGGGAGAGAGAGCAAGAGAGAGTGACTGGAGGCTAAAACATGGGATTCAGGAACTGGGCCTGACTGGTCTAGGGAAGAGATTGACCAGGGGGGACAGGAGAGCAGCCTTCCAATATTTGAGGGACTGACACAGAGAGGAAGGAGTCAAGCTATTCTCCAAGGCACCTGAAGGCCAGACAAGAATAAAGGATGGAGACTGATCAAGGAGAGATTCAACGTGGAAATAAGGAGGAATTTTTCTGAGAGGGAGAACAATCAATCCAGTTGCCTTCGGAATTTGTGGAAACTTCATCCGTGGAGGCTTTCAAGAAGAGACTGGAAATAGTGTAGGGTCAGAAATGGTGTAGGGTCTCCCGCTTGGGCAGAGGGTTGGACTAGATGACCTACAAGGTCCCTTCCGACTCTGATTATCTGCAAATATTTGCCATATAACTAAAATCTAACATGGGACAGACTTAACAATACTTCCAATAAGACTTCCGGGTTGCCTGACTCTGCTTCTTGCAACCAACCAGACTGGGGTGCGTGGCCGGAGGGCAAGGAAGACTGTCTTGGCCGGGCTGCCCCTCACCTGTAGCCCTTTCCCCGTGGGAGATTCACCTGGGGAGCTCCTCCTTCTTCTGTGCTTTCCAGGACCGACTGGCTATTTTGGGAGATGCCTCCTGGCGAGCGTGATTCATGTGAGCTGTTGGGTGGGCTTTGAGAAAGTAGACAAAACACAGCTCAGAAAAGAAGCCGGAGTGTGTGTGTGTGTGTGGGAAGGGTGGGATGAGGATGGCCGAGGGGTGGCTGGATAGGACATTGGGGGACAGAGAGGCTCAACCCAACCTGTCCCAGAGCCACCCCGTTGCTTTCACGGTGTGGTGCCACGACCTCCCCGAAACTGCAGGTGTTGGAGCCCACCCACCCCCGGGAAAGTAGGGGACTCAACCCCGCCCCGTCTAGATATCCGCGCCTGTGCCCCCTCCTTCTCCTGGGCAGGCCCTGTGGCAACCCCAAAAGGAGGGCAAAGGAGAGCCTCTGTCCCTTCCTGGCTCAAAGCCAAGGTCACAATGATATCGTGTAGCGTTCCAAACATCACTCCACTTCCGTGTAGTAGTAAAAGACGGGCTTTTATGCAATGATTACTCGTGTTTTGCAGCCGCTTTTTACAGCCGGGGGTGGATCACGAAGGCTGGAATGCATCCGCAGGGCAGTTTAAGGGCCCTCGTTCCCAGTTTATGGCTGCGATAGGACGGCATGTCAGGGGTCAGTGTCACCGCACAGCCAGACATCAGACAGAATAAAACACATATTAAAGATTAAATCTATATTGCCCCCCCAGGTCAGAAGAGTCCAAGGCAATATTGTTTTGCTTCCTTGTCCTCACAGGTGGGTTGTTTGGAAGGCAAGGTGCTGTGCAAACAAGATCCTTCAACCTCCGTAACACTTTCCACTAAACCCGTCTTGGTTTTCCCATGATAGCCCTTGGCACTTATATACCACTTCACAGTGCTTCACAGCCCCCTCTAAGCGGTTTACAGAGCCAGCCTCTTGCCCCCCCAAACAATCTGGGTCCTCGTTTTACCCACCTCAGAAGGACGGAAGGCTGAGTTCAACCTTGAGCCAGTCAGGATCGAACTGCTGGCAGTGAGCAGAATTAGCCTGCAGTACTGCTTTCTAACCACTGCAGCACCACGGCTCTTTCATCCTAATGCCTGATAGACCGCAACAGGCTATTGAATTGCTAACTAGGGCATACAAAACCTTTGCCAGACCAATACTCGAATACAGCTCATCTGTCTGGAATCCGCACTGTATATCAGAGATAAATACAATTGAGCGAGTCCAGAAGTATTTCACGAGAAGACTACGACACTCCTCTGCTCGTAACAGAATACCCTATATCACCAGACTTTGAAATTTTGGGCTTGGACAATCTTGAACTACGCCGCCTATGGTTGGACTTAAGCATAGTACACAAAATTATCTGCTGCAATGTCCTACCAGTCAATGACCACTTCAGCTTCAACCGCAACAATACAAGAGCACACAACAGATACAAACTCAATGTTAATCGCTCCAAACTTGATTGCAGAAAGTACAACTTCAGCAACAGAGTGGTCAGTTCCTGGAATGTACTACCTGACTCTGTTGTTACATCCTCTAACCCCCACTCCTTTAACCTCAAACTAACCACTATTGACCTCACCCCATTCCTAAGAGGTCTGTAAGGGGCATGCATAAGTGCACCATCGTGCCTCCCGTCCCTGTCCTATTGTCCCCATTTAATCGTACCTATTTTCTGTATTCTTCCTCATGTTTAGACTGATACCTATTCTTTTGTAAGTGACTGACAAATCAAACCAAATCAATAAAAATAAATAAAATAAATTACGCCCAGCCAGTCCAGGAAATGGATTTCTGCCTTCTGGGACTGTCTTTATTACCTCCGTTGTTCTCACAGAGGACACGTGTTGCAGAACAGAGACTAGAAATAGTCCAGGCACCCTCCACACGATCCCGAGACCCAGTGCTAGTTCAGGGGGTTACAGAACCCCAGTCACCCTCTCTTCTGAACTCTCCATCCATCACCCGCTCACCAGGCCCAGCCAGAAAAGACCGGGCCAAGCTGTGGCCTGATGGGGACCGAGACAAAGAAGCAACCGGGTTCTGAATACGCAGTCAGAAAGCTGCTGGCTGGAGAATTCTGAGAGTTGAAGTCCACAGGTCTTAAAGGTGGCACCTTTGGGGACCCCTGATCCCTTATTGTCCTGCCTTCTCAGGTGCTCCAAGCTCCCTGCATTTCTCTGGGCTCGCCTTGCCTTTGGGCCTTGTGGATGGGAGCTCCTTGCGAGGGCCTGGCTGGAGTGGAGGCCTCTTCATGGGAGCTTGCGGAGCTGGCCGTGGTCCTGCCCTCCACGGACCTGCCCACGGCCAGAGCCTCTGAGCAGGGGAAGGAGGTTGCCAACCCTGGGCCACCTCGCCTGCCCGTCACCCTCCTCTCAGAAGGAGGCACAATAATCCCAGAGGAGCGGGGTGGGGTGGGGTGGTAGGCATAATTTGGAATCATCCTGACTGCTGCTTTGGGTAAAGACGCCACACGTGGATCCTTATCCTGGCAAAAAAAAGGGGGGGTTGCAAAGCATCCAGCCTTGACTGAACCACACCGCTCTCCAGCGTGCCGTCTTATCAGGGACGACAGAGAAAGACCCGGCCCTAGCAAAAGTGCCCTCTTAATGCCAGGAGAGGGGCCGTGGGGCAGAGCATGCCACGTCCGTGAGAATTCAGGGGAGGCATGGTTGTCTACTCTCCGTTTCTCTTAGACAGAGGGAGTGGTGCTAAGGCACCCAGTGTTCACAGAGTTGGAAGGGACCTTGTAGGTCATCTAGTCCAACCCCCACCCCACCCACTTAAGCAGGAGACCCTACACCATTCCTGACAGAGGGAAGTCCAATCTCTTCTCGAGAGTCTCAAGTGATGACTCTCCCACAACTCCCGAGGGCAACTTCTGTTCCATGGCTTGATGGTTCTCCCTGTCAGAAAATTCCTCCTCATTTCCAGGTTGAATCTCTCCTGGATCCGTTTCCATCCATTATTATTCCTTGTCTGGCCTTCTGGTGTCTTGGAGAATAGCTTGACCCCTTCCTCCTCCTCTCTGGGGCAGCCCCTCAAATCTTGGAAGGCTGCTCCCTTGTCTCCCCTGGTCCTTCTCTTCCCTAGACTAGCCAGGCCCAGTTCCTGCCTCTGTGTACATTTTAGCCTCCAGTCCCTTCATCGTCCTGATTACTCTTCCTTGCCTGCTCTTCCTCTTTTATTTTATTTTTTTTAAATAAAAGAGAACCCTAACAAGAATGGCGCAACCGGGGCAGGCACTGAAAAGCCGCAAGGTAGCCTAAGCCGTGCCCAACCTTTCCACTTGCAAGGCTCTGGGTTCCAGAGGCTGCCTCAGCGGGGAGAACTCATCATTAGGGCAAGGAGGAAAGGCGGGGAGGTGCCATGGCCGGGCGCTTTGCAAGCGGGCAATGCCAGGAGCCAGAAGGAGAGGAACGGGGGAAAGGGGGCAAAGTCGCTTCCTTTCGCCCCGTCCCGCCCGACCTGGCCGGGTGCTGAAACGGGACCAAGAGTTTTGGGTGGGGGCGCGCGGAGAGGGATCCTCCGCGAGGGCGGGGGACGGAGTGGGGCTTCGGGGGTGGGGCCGCGGGCTCCGCCCCGTCCCTCCGAGTGGAATTTTCCGGAGCGGCCGCGGCGGCGGAGGCGGCGAGATGCGCAGCATAAAAGCGTCGGGCGGCGAGGGAGCGGGGCGGCTGCGGAGCGCGGCGGAAGGTAAGCGCGAGAGAGGGAGGTGCGTCGGGCGGGCGGGCGGGACCCGCGGGAGGCGGTCCGAGCCTGGGAGGACGCCGCAGAAAGCGGGCGGCCGGCCGGCGGTGGGGCTTCCACCTGCTTCGGGAGCAGTCTAGCCGCGACGGCGCCCGTGCCCCGGGATCCTTCCCTGCCAGGGAGATCTGGAGCGGGGGCATCTTCAGGCGCTCCCGCGGCCTCCGTTAAAACTTCCAGCGGGGATGCTGGACGAGCCGGGGGAGGCGGCCGGGGCGGGGAAGACCCCTCCAGCGGACCACATCCCCGCGGCGGTGCTGGGGAGGGGGGCGACTTCTGCAGGCTGAGATCCGGGCGACGGGGTGGCTCTGCACCTGCCCAGGAGTCTCCCCCGGGGTTCCCCCTCCCCAGGCTTCCTTTCCTCCCCTCGGATCCCCGGAGGGGAAGGCGACGAGGGCAGGGAGTTGAGAGCCAGGAGCCTCCTCCCTTCTGGGAACCGTCTCTCCCTAAACCCGCCGACCCCGGAGTGCAGAAGCGCAGGAGGCGTCAGCTGGCAGGGGGATCCGGCCAGGGGAAAGTGGTGCCAGGATGCTCGTGAGCCCAGAGTGCCCCGATGCTCAAGTTCCTCATCCTGGGATGCCTGCCCACTTCTCTCGTTGGGGAGGCGGGGGTGGGGGGGAGGCGGGTCTGGAGACTTAAACCCAACCCCTCTTCCCGGCTGGTAGCATCCCAGCTGGCATTGGTCCTCCCACCCTCCCCTCTTGCCCCTGCCTGCTGAGCGGTACAGCAGGGGCTCTTCAAAACTGGACAGCTTTTTGAGGCTGGTGGACTTCAACTCCCAGGATTCCTCTTCCTCCAGTCCATGTTAGCTCGGGAATTCTGGGAGTTGAAGTCCACAAGTCTTAAAGCTGTCAAGTTTGAAGATCCTTGATCTATTCTGTCTGCCTGTCTGTCTGTCTGTCTGTCTGTCTATCTATCTATCTATCTATCTATCTATCTATCTATCTATCTATCTAATCCAAGGGTCTCCAAACTTGGCAAGTTTAAGACTTGTGGACTTCAGCTCCCAGAATCCCTGAGCTAATGTGACTGGAGGAGGAATTCTGGGAATTGAAGTCCACAAGTCTTAAAGCTGTCAAGCTTGAAGACCCCTGATCTACAGTATCTATCTATCTATCTATCTATCTATCTACCTACCTACCTACCTACCTACCTACCCACCCTACCTCTTTTCCTCTATCTATTCCAGGGGTCTTCAAACTTGGCAGCTTTGAGACTTGTGGACTTCAACTCCCAGGATTCCTCTTCCTCCAGTCCATGTTAGCTCAGGAATTCTGGGGGTTGAAGTCCACAAGTCTTACACATGCCAAGTTGGAAGACCCTTGGCGTGCAGGGACCCTCTGTCCCTCCCTCCCTCCGTCCTCCTCGTGCCACAGACCTGCCGGAAGGAGAATCCTGGCTCCAATTTAGCCCAGCATCCAATTCTCAGGCACGTTGAAATGCTTTGGCCCCCTATTCCCCCACCCCCACCATGAGACCCCGCACAGAATGTCGGTACAGGTCACCGAACCGAGTTAAGTTAGAAACCGCCTTTGTGGCATACGCTAGAAATGTCTTCACCCTTCGGGCACAATCCAGACTGTTTGTTCGCAGTGGAAGAGAGTGGTGAGGGCAAGAGAGCGCAGAGCGTGGGGGCAGGCCCTAAGTCAAATCCCCACCCAGTCTTTCCAAAAACAAAAATAAAAACCGTCCCCGTCAGTGGCCGGGAACCTCGTCAGCAAACCCGAAGGCTCAGCCTGCCCTCCAGGCCATGTGCCAGTTGCCCTCCTCCCAACAGCAGGGACAGGCAACGTTCATGCTCCTCCAATTCAGCAGCCAGTGGCGTGCTCCATGGGATGAACTCTGCTGGTTCTTTTTTTAAAAAGGTGTTTTTAAAGGTAAAGGTTCCCCTCGCACCTATGTGCCAGTCGTTTCCGGCTCTAGGGGGCGCTGCTCATCTCCGTCGCAAAGCCGAAGAAGAGCCAGCGCTGTCCGAAGACGTCTCCGTGGTCATGTGGCCGGCAGGACTAAACGCTGAAAGCGTATGCAACGCTGTTCCCTTCCCACCAAAGTGGTCCCTATTTTCCTACTTGCATTTTTTTTTTTACATGCTTTTGAACTGCCAGGTTGGCAGAAGCTGGGACCAGGAACGGGAGTTCACTCCATTAGGCAGCGTTGGGGATTCGAACCGCCGACCTTTCTGACGGAGAAGCTCAGCATCTTAGCCCTTGAGCCACTACGCCCCTCAGGTATTTTTTTTTAATCCTGCCTGTATTTTCTTTTTTCTTTTAGAAATAACTCGACGTGGGAAAGATACCTAACCCTCCGTCCTCCTTCGACTTGTAGCCTAAAACGCCTTTCCTGTGAGGTTAGTTGGGCTGAAAGGATAGACTGACCCAAAGTCACCCAGGGGGGTCTTTTTGGGCCAAGGTTGGACTAGAACTCACCATCGCCTGGGGTTGTTTTTTTTTTTTCCCCATGAGACGAAACTGGCTTCAGCCCCATTCCGTGATCCATCTTATTTCGGAAGGGGTAGGGTCCCTTTTGGGCTTCCTCCGCCCCACCCTCTCTTCATCCCTGCCTCTTCTTAAACCTCGCTGCCAAAACGCGATTGACCGACGCTTGCAGGGGGGAAAATGCTAGAACTATTGGCCTGCCGGGAAAGTGACTCTTGCTCATTGTTTACAAGCAAGAGAAAACTCCACTGTGCTTTGTTTTTCATGGCTCCCTCTGCCAAGAGGCAGGCAGGCCTCTAACGCCCCCCCCCACCCGCCCCCTTCAATTTCAGGGACATCAGCAGGGCAGGGATTTCCGGCTGAACGACGACCACAATGTGGATAGCATCTCCCCATTCTGGTAAGTCAGATATAGAGCTGATACCTCTTCCCTTCCGCCACCCCAGGCTCCTCTCTCCCTCCGACGTCTGGCCTCCAATGGGGCTCAATTCCTCCCCACCCCAAAAAAACTGGGGACCAGAGGGGCAAATAAGCCAGAAGGGAAGCCACCCCAAAGGCAGCGGGGGGCCCCTTTGGGTCCACAAAGTGTAAGAGGACAATCTCAGCACCCTAAAGCTCACACGAGACTTACTTTGATCCGTGGCGCCCGCTTCCTCTCGCTTCCATTGCCCTGAGGAGACCCGTCCTTGGATGCCAGCAGCGACCTCTAAAGCAGGCGGGGGCCCGTTTCTCCCGGCTCTGCAGGGCTGCCAGGGTGCCACAATCTCAGCCCGGTGCTGCAAGGAGGGCAGAAAACACGCCTGGTTATTTTTCCCCATAGAATGCTGCCAGTCCAAAAGAAAACACCCAGACTATATCCAACCCGGGACCCTCCCAAAGACCCTTTGGTGGGTGGTCTTTGGCTTTCTTCCCATCTCCTTTCCCTCCTGCCTATCCTGATATGGGTGTTGTGGTCCGCCGGCAGCAGGTGTGGACCGCTGAGGTCTCGGAGAGCGAGGACTCGGATGAGGGGCCTGCGTGGGATGCAGGGATGGGGCCAGGACCATCAGGGAGTGGAGATTGTGGAGGCTGGCAGCAGTGAGGAAGAGGTCCCCGAGGAGCCTGTGCTCAGTGCGCGTAGGGTTGCTCGAAGGAAAGGGCAGCTGCAGCAGCACGGGCGACTCGGGAGTAAGGCTGCAAGGTGATGGCCCCTCCCTTAAGGGATGAAAGCCAGCTGAGAAACCGGAGTTCTTTGCAGGAAGCAAAGACGTTTTTGCACTCAAGCCTTATGGACGCTTGGAATATCTTAAGTTTGTGTTTGGAAACTTTCTGTTTGAAATATTTCTTGGCAATTTTATCTAGTGTTCTTGGCAGCCTTGCACCACCTTGGCAAGGCCCGTTCTTATCAGAAACCATTAGTTTTAGTAGCCTTTTAACCGTGAAGGAGCAGAATTCATAAAGAATCATTAGAAAGGTTTTGCTGTTACCTCTGTTTGTTTCCTTGGAACAAGGTTTGGGTCAGAACGATGGGTATCTTCCCTGAGGAGCCAACCTAAGCACCTCTGGCAGGTACCAGCCAGGTTTACGGTCTTGATGGCAAGAACTTAACTGCTGTGTCCACCCCTTGCCCTGGCTAAGTCTGATGCTTGAACACAGCTCATTGAGTGTGGCCGTCTCAAGATGGTGAGCCCCCAAAGCTGGTAAATAAATTCATAACATGGTGGTTTGTTGCTTCGTGGCAACTAACCCCGCTTGGAAAGCTGGATGTTTGGCATAGGAACAGAAAGAGGGAAAACCTCAGCACTCAGACAAGAGGCATCCAGCTCTCCGCAGCTTCCCTGGAATTTGGATTGGGATGCAAATTGTTCTTGCAAGCTTAAAATAGCCGGAACGGATGTTTGATTTGAACTTTGCTCCTTTTTAAAGTGATTATAGCTGCTGCCTTTGGGCACTAAAACGAACCAGCCAATGCACACACTGATATGGTGAAGAAATGAGGTCTGTTTGGCTTTGTTTGCGGGGAGGGGTCTTGCCCAGTGGTGGGATTCAAATGTTTTACTAGCGGTTCTGTGGTAGCCAGTAGTATCGGCTTGGTGGGCCTGGCAGGGGAAGGAGACTTCAAAACCCCCATTCCCTGCCCACCCCACTAACCTACTTTCCAGCTCCATTCTCCTGGGTAGGGCAGCCAAAGAAGATCCAGCCGATCAGCTGGGACTCAGTGGGAGGCAGAGAAGAGATGGGGGCCAGTCAGAGGTGGGATTTGCTGGTTCTCCGAACGACTCAAAATTTCCGCTCCCGGTTCTCCAGAACCAGTCAGAACCGGCTGAAGACCACCTCTGGTCTCACCCTCCCTGACCTCTGACCTTTATCTTTGGACTGATGAGGCCCTGAATGAAATTGAGGGGCTGCTTCCTGCCCCTCCCCCCACCCCCACCCCGGACCCCTTGACCTGTGCTTTCTGCACAGCCCTCCACTTCTCCGATCTGTTATCTGGAGCCGCATGAAATCCTCTGGCCCGCAGCTGCCCGCAGGTTTCCAATGAGGCGGAGAATCCAGGTCGCGGGTGATGCAGGCAGTGGATCACCCGTTGCCTCCTCAAGTCCCAGGGTTGAGTCAACACCTGTCCTCCTGGCTGAAACCCAGCCAGTCACCTCTTCTGCCAGGCGGGCTTGCCCTGTCGCCCACCGGAGTGAAGGCTTCAGAGGGTGATGACCTGGCTGCCTGCCTGCGTGCGCAGCCTTGTGGCAGGCACCGGTATAACACATGTGGACTGGATGAACTAACCATGGTGGGGGCAGAGGCCCTTGGGGAAGAGCTGGGCTCTTGAATGCAGGGCCCGTCTCCCTCTGCGTGTTTCTGCCATATGCAGGGGGTGCTTACGTCTGGGCCACGCAGGCTGAACACAGCTGGCCTTGTCCATCTCGTAATTTCTCCCGTTTGGAACCAAGAGGGAGCTCAGAGCACGGATGGGACGGAAGGACTTCTTCTTTGCAGCTGCCCTGGGGAGGGATCCTCTCAGCTTCTCAATCCGCCCCTTCTGATGTCTTCTTCCAGGAATCTTCCAATGCACCAAGAAGCTCTTCTTGAGTGAGCAGGCAGGCCGTGCGCAAGCTGTCGAGTTCCTGCGCAAGAATGCGGCCAACTCTATCTCTATGGCCAACCTTCTCATGGGCCTCTCCTCCGTCCTCTGCAGCCTTAACGGGTAGGTGGAAGGTTGGCCCGGAGCTCTGCTTCTTGGCCGCTGTGGCTCTCCGTTCAAGGAGGGATCAACGCCAGACAGGTTGAAAAGATCCCAGAAGTGGGCCTCAGCACCACTCTGGTGCCACTGCAGAGAGAACCGTGGGACACGGTGGCCACCAGGCCATATATTTTCACACCGCAGTTTCTCTCTGAACTTCAGCTGCCTCTGTGCTGGCAATGCCAGGCTGCAGTCTCATCCTTCTGCCTCTGCAGGAAAGGTTGGGATCTAGCTGGATTCACAACAGAGAGAATTCCTACTGCCCAGACTTTTCCGGATCCAGTGGGCCAGAGATCAAGTGGGGTGGCAGGACTGGGCGGGAGACGGGGAGAGCATCTATGGACACAAGAAGCAATCTTTCTTTCTTTCTCTTTTTCTTTCTTTCTTTCTTTCTTTCTTTCTTTCTTTCTTTCTTTCTTTCTCTCTCTCTCTTTCTTTCCTTCCTTCCTTCTTTTTCTTTTTTCTTTCCTTCTTTCTCTTTCTTTCCTTCTTTTCCTTCTTCTTTCTTTCCTTCTTTCTCTTTCTTTCTTTTTTTCTTTCTTTCCTTCTTTCTTTTTCTTTCTTTCCTTCCTTCTTTCTTTCCTTCCTTCCTTCTTTCTCTTTCTTTCTTTCTTTCTTTTTCTTTCCTTCTTCTTCCTTCCTTCCCTTTCTCTTCTCTCCTTCTCCTTCTTCCTCCTCCTCCTCCTCCTATTTCACCTTCTCCTTCCCCTCCTCCAGGCAGTACCACTACGCGGGCTGGCTAGTCCTCACGGGCTTCGTGCTGGACCTTGCCGACGGAGCCGTCGCGAGGCAACTCAACGCCTGCTCTGCCTTGGGTGAGTCCCCTCCCCACATCCCCCTTGGGGCCTTCGCCTCCAACTCACTTTAGTTGGTGATCCCCAAGATCTGGCCAACCTCCAGACGATGCAGAAACAGCCAAGCTAGGCGGTAGGAGGTCTTTGAAGGGAGGCGTTCTTCCGAGGGGGAAACCGGACACTCAGGGAGGTCCTGAGCCACGGGAGAACTGGAGAGGCCGCCTCGGTCCTTCCGAAAAGTTTGGGGCTACTATCTAGGGAGCCAAGAGCTCCTTCAAACCGAAGAAGTCCTGGTTCCCATTTCATTGTCTTTAAGTGCCTCAAATACCATTGTTGTCCCCTCAACACAGAGAATCTGTTTAGCCTTGAGACTGCAGTTTTTCCACCTGGCTACTTTTCCTTGGTCGGCATCTGGAGGGCACCAGGTTGGGTAGGAGGCATTGATTCCCCCTCCCCATTTAAGTCCTTTTTTTCTGGAAGCCCCCACTCCATGTAAGCTCGGAGAGAAGGGTTATTATTACTTTTTGGCATCACTCAATGAATGAAAGCAGAGGCGTCTATCCCCGGGAAATGACACTTGACAGATCCTGGCTTGGACGGAGACTAACCATGTCCCTTTTCTGCATCGCCTGCAGGGGCTAAACTGGACGACTTTGCAGACTTCACCTCCTTTGGCCTGGCCACGGGCCTCCTTCTGCAGGCCCACGGACTCCTTGACGGATTGCTGGTGATCGTCTACGTGCTGGCGGTGTTTACGCGGCTGTGTTTCTTCTCCAGCGGTGAGCCTGGATGGGGAAAGATCTCATGGGGGGGGGGGGGGGGGGGGGGGGGGGGTGGGTGTGTGTGGGGGAAAAGTTATCCCACCTTGGGATGCCACAAGTAGTCGTGGCCAAGCTCTGTTTAGGTTTAAGAGCGTGCTTTTCAACGGGGAAAAGTGGGATCGCGATGCTGTGTTTTCGTAAGGTTCTGGATGCTGCCTTTCCATAAAGGAATTGGTGCGCTTTTCAACACGCCCAGCTGACATTTTAACCTGCCCAACAGCAGAAATAGATCTTTGTGACGGACACAACATACTCTGTCCTTTTTTGGGGGGGGTGTAGCTGGGGGATCACAGGACTACGGTCTGCCCCTCAGTGAATTTGTGCGTCTCTTTTCTCTTCCCTTCTGTTCATCCACAGGGATGCCCTTTATGTACCGGGGTTTGCCATGTCCCTACGGCGCTTCCATGGTAGCAGCCACCTACTTCCTGACCGGAGGCCACCTGGTGGCCATGCGCCTGATGGCCATGGTGATGATCCTTTTCATGGTGGACCAAGGCTTCTATCCCCATGACAAAGTGCTGGAGTCCCAGGCTTGGAAGAAGGCCATCTTCGGAGGAGGTAGGTCCAGGGCTGAGATCCTACCAGTTCGGTCTGGTTTTATAGAACCGGTAGCCCCGAAGAGCAGCTGACACTGAACAGGTTCACTGGGATGAGATTTGGGGTCTGCTGTTTGGCCCTCTTGCCCTCCCCGGCTCTAGGCTGTCCTTTAGTGGCCGCGTTTTCCTCCTCAGCTACTTTGCATGGCACAGCTGAGTGCCGCTCGTCAGCTGGAGAAGGTAAATGCTGGCCGGAGCTGGTAGCGTGCAAGTGTCTGCAGCACACGTTTGACACGTGCACGTGCGCGCTCTCCAAACTGGTTGTGCCGGTCAGATCCCACTCCTGGGTACGTCCAGTGTCTTCCCTGGCTTGCCCAGTCTGGAAAGCAGGGAGGTGGAAGAGTTCCCTTGTTACAGGAGAGTAGGCTTGTCTCTCTTCCTTACAAAAAAAGGGCTTATTTGCAGCCAGATGGGAGATTCGGACATCATTTGAACCTCGAAGAACCTCTAAAAGTTTGAGCTGTTTTTCAGTAGTTCAGAAGCTGTTTTGCTAGAACAGGGGTTGGCAACCTTAAACACTCAAAGTTTAGTTTAGTATCACTGCACCTCGCGCAACGAAATCGAACACCATCTTCAGCACACATCATGACCACGAAAATAAACACAAACACACATCCTTCACACTCCACACACTGAATTGAAAAACCCCCAACGCTACACTAACACTGCACTAGGCGGTAGAATTCAACAGAACTATTGCCCTGGGTTAGAAGCTGTTTTTCAGCCTATTTGTCCTTGTTTTTATTATCCTGTACCGTCTGCCAGATGGTAATAGTTCCAAAAAAAGAAAAAAGGTGCCCAGGATGAGATGGATCTTGGAGAATGTTTTGAACTTTCTTAAGGCAGCGGGAGCTATAAAGCTCTTCCAAAGAGGAGAGAGGGCAACCAATGATCTTCTAGACAATGACGTTAACCCTCTGGAGTGCTGTCCTATCTGCCACTGTGCAATTGGCAAACCATACACAGGTGCAGTAAGTTAAGATACTCTCTATGGTGCAGCGGTAGAAGGTCACCAGCAGTTTTTCATTCAGGTGTTGTTTTCTGAGAACTCTCAGGTAGTATAATCTCTGCTGGTCCCTTTTGACCAGGGCTACAAAGAGCCCCCCTATTCAATTCTGGAGCCAACCAGTCTCTATGGTGGTTCCCCTACTACAGTCTCCTCCTAGCGCATCCTTTTTCCTCTACCTGTCCTAACCAAAAGCCCTATCAATTGTGGAGCCAATTGGCGACACGGAGCCACAGCACAGGGATGAAGGAGCCACATGCGGCTCCAGAGCCACAGATTGCTGACCCCTGGTCTAAAGGAACATTTGATTGCTCCAATCTGGGACACTGCAGTCTCATTAGAAAAATGAGAGAATGGCTGGCTAAAAAATAAAAACAAAGACTGTATGGTGTGAGAAGCTAAAAGGGTTTGGTTGGGGGAAAAATAAAAATATTTTTAAGCGCCCTTCGTGCTTAAAATGTCCAAACAAACCTGGATTCAGGGGGACAGTGAGGTCTTTACTGATGTTGCCTCATGTCTTCTGAATATCAATTTCCGCAATTCCCAGTTGTTCCAGTTAATCCCTTTCCTTGCAAGACTTTATGGTAAATAGAACTGAACAAACTGCCGTTTCCTCGGAGGGGAGGGGAAAAAAACCTTAATGAGTGGGGATTAAAGCAGAGGTATGCTGACATTCCAGAGAGCAGGACTAATGGGACTTTGACCCCCCATAAATCAGGTGATCTGCAGCGGGAATCCACCTGTGATCTGCAGGCACAAGACTGTTGTGTCTGATGGCCTAAAGACAGAAAGCCGACAGATTTTCAAAAACATCGCGTGTTGCCAAGGGAGGGATCCAGAATCCGAGGATCTGGCTCGCCTCAAGGGGCTTCTTTAACTCTTTCTCTCTTGGCCACTGCAGGTATCTTGGTGCTCCTGTTTCACACCTCCTTCCTGGCCTCTCTCTACTTCCTGATTTGGTCCATATCATACATTTTTTTCCCCAACACTTTGTGGAGTTACAAAGTCTAAACTCGTCAGAGGGTGCGAGTGGACGCTGCCAGCACTGCACCCCGCCAAGGCAGTCTCTTCAGCGACTGGGACGATGGATCCAGTGTTAAAAATCCATATTTTGTCTAAATGCTGAAGTCTTTCATCAACTTGAGATGATAAAAAACGTCTGGGAAATTTATCCATTGCTTCCGGCAGTGCGTCCCCTTGTTGGGCTGCCTGTTGCCTGAAGAACGAAGTCAACAGTTGGCTAACATGCTGAGTCTTTGGTCAGTGTAGTTACGTACAGATTCTTTATACCCTTGCTTATATATTTTTTAATGCCAGTTGTTTACTCGCTGATAGCTTTTAGGGACATGGGGAAAACTTGAATACAGACCTCTTGCCACTTTCCACTCTTGTGGCGTTCTCACTCTGGATCCATCAGAGGGGCTTCCTTCTTTAACCAGTTTTTTGCAATAGGTGAGCTAGCTGAACATGCAACCTTTGCACAGAGAAGGGAATCCCGCTGCTTCCAGAGACAAATTTGGCCCCTTAAGAGGAAGAGGAAATTATCTCTCACATGACTGCCCTCTTCTTATCCAGGCCCACACAAGAAGAGGAGCAAAGTCTGGCTCTTAATGGGTGAGATATTAAAACTGTCTTTAACCCATAACTGATAAGTTAAGCTCTTTCTGGGTCTTTTAAAAAACTCCACTACTTGTGAAGACAGTTGTAGTCTGCGCACACGTTCTACTCTATTATGAGTGAGTAGTCTTTCCCACAGAGTAGACAGGAAACAGGGCAATGAAAAATCTCGATGTGCCATCCAGAAATTTAAGCCAACCTCCATCAACATGGGGTGGAACTACTGCCGGAGATAGTTTGGGAATTTCCCCACCAGCTGGGCCTGCAAAAAGTCTGCATCTGGTATGAAGAAGGAGGATCTCTGGAATTAAGTTGCCAAGCAAACAGGCCAGTCCATGGTGGTCCCTCCCACCACACATTCCTCTGCTACCGGAGGGGCTAAAGGAAGGCGCAAACTTCTGCCAACATCTGTGAGCTGCCCAGCTTTGCTAAAGGAATCCTTTATACACCTTACTGGTAGATCTCTGATCTAGAATTCCACCCTGACTCTAGTTCTAGCCAGAATCATGGAAGACATTCTAGATCGGTGTTGGGCCCCCAAATGCTTGTGGCAGGTAGTGCTTTTAATATTTTTTTAATATTCGTCAGGGTAACGAAGTACATCGGGAAAGCGGTCTCTTCCCAAGAGCTATTAGATAAAACACAAGAGGAAAAAGAAGGAAGATGAATGTCGTGTCATTGGAAAACTGTACTTGAAACTAACGTTCTCGTGTTTGGGAGGGAAAATTAAACTCATAAAACACTGAAGACGCTTTCTTGTGTTTTTGGTTTGTGTGCTTGGGAACTGTGACAAGTGAGGCAGACATTGGTACGGTCTGGAGCAGGAGAGAGGGCAAGCTGTGGGGTTACAAGCTTCACCATTCTCTTCCATTACCGTACACATTTCACATTGTTGGCTACTCACTGCTTGCCCTTACTAAGTGCAGAAAGGCCACTCAAACGGAAGCGGACAAAAAAGGGGGAAGAGGATGGGAGGGAGACTGAGAAAGTCAGCTGTGTGTCGACAACAGAAGGGAGGAGGTTTTTTTGTTCTCTTTTTTGTAAACCTTGAGCAAGGAGGGAGGGAGAATCACCAAGTGTCTGATATACAAAAGGACATTTCTGTGCAAAAAGGAAATTACTTGAACAACTTTATGCCACACCAAACAATCAAGAGCCTTAAGACTCTTCACCCATCGGAGACTTACAAGCTACACTTCCATGTGAAGAGGCAGCATACCCCGAATCTCTGTTTTGGGGGAAGGAGGAAGGGGAGAAAAACCATTTTTCTGGCTTTTGGATTTCCTGGAATTATCATAAGACCACATCTGCACTGGCCTTTGGTCTCACAGGTATTTATTTGCACACATATAAAACACACATTTTATTTAATAAATAGGATTTAAAAAAAACCAGTTCAAACAATGAGAAACTCCATTTTGGCAAGGACTTAGAAGTGGCTGAGAGGCACTGCCGTAGCACAGAGGAAAAAAGGGTCTGGGGACTTCCCACCGTGGCTTAACAGACCACTGACCGTGGTCCAGCATCCAGACCTGGAGTGAAGTCTTGTGTGGGGAGCAAAGATCTGGCTGTCTGCAGGGGTCACTCACTGGAAGCCCTCATCTGCTTGCAGAAGGCATCAAACTGTTGCTGCTCCAGTTCTGTCATCACCCGGTTGAGGGCATAGATCTACAGACCAAAGCAGAGGTTAAGTCATTGTTCCCAAACTCATCAATCACTTTGTGAAATTGTTCATCCACCCCCCAGCATTATAGGAAAATAATCTGATGCAATTTTAACAACAATAATAACAATAACAAAGTTCTTCAAAATGAACAGGTCAAGATCCTGTGGGACTTTTGGATCCAAACAGACAGACATCTGGCCCACAAGATGCCTGACACCTCTATTGTGGAAAAGAAAAAAGCGTAGTTCATTGATATTGCAGTACCAGGAGATGCACGAATTGAAGAGAAACAAGTAGAAAAAAAAATCACGAAATGCCACTATCTGCAAATTGAAGTTGAGCGATTGTGGAGGAAGAAATAAATGGCTGTGTCAATAGTAATAGGAGACCATGGAGCAATCCCCAAAGAGTTGCCTAGATATGTGGACATTTTGAACTTATTAGACCTAAATATCTTGACTTTACAAAAAAAAGACTACCCCCAATTGCAACTGCCTATATACTCAGACATTACCTTAATAGCTCCTAGGTCCTTGGTTAGGACTTGGACTGTTAAGCTTTTACCCAGATTGCGAATCGAATTGTAGATTAAATCTTAAAATAACAATAATCCAAACGACAATATCCACCGATCCTAGGTCCTTGGGAAAGACTCAATACATGGGAAAAAATGCCAAACCCAGGCTAAACATTTGCCTGATTGTGCAATGAACGATAATAACTTACATGGTCCCACTGATGACCCCTGGGGAGGGTGTCAATATTGACATTTTTTGGAAAACACTGGGGGACAGACAAATGGAAAGCTGCCAATGGGACTCCGTCCCACAGAAAAAGGAAGCTCGCCTTGCCAGCCGTTTCAGAGTCAAGAGAAAAGAAGTCCCCCACGCCTACGTAAAAAGTGACTTATTTGACCTTTATCCCACCTGTAATACAGGTAATCCTTGACTTACAACCATTCAGCGTCCGTTCGAAGTTGCAACAGCAACTGAAAAAAGGGGGATTTAGGATCCTGGTAGCCTCCCCTGTGGTCATGTGATCAAAATTCAGACGTTTTGCAAACTGGTTCCTTGTTTAGGACGGTCGTAAGCGATCCCGTTTTGCGACTTTCTGACCGGCCAAGTCAATGGGGGAAGCCGGACTCAATTTAACCTCAATTTATCAACCCTGCAAGTAACTTAACCAATTGCAGCGATTGCCTTAACCACGGGGGCAAGAAAAGGTCGTCCAAACGGGGTGGGGGGGGTGGTGTGCAAAATGCACCGAGGTGTCTCGCTTAGCAACGGAAACAATACCGGGCTGAATAGGGGGTCGTAAATCGAGGACTGCCTGGATTCAGGACACACTTGCCTGAAAAACAAGGGAAAAAGCCCAAATGGAGGGAGGGGCTCGGCAAGTAGCAACGAGGCCTATAAGCTTTCCCCCCACCCCACCCCAAATCTCTCCTTAGGAGGCCCCTAAGTTAGACGCAGCAGTGGCGGGGAGTTCCCCAAGCGCGGGTGCTTCTCCCGCTCTCACCACTCCATCAAGGGGGCTTCATTCCCTGTGGGGGAGCTCAGAGACCGAGGAAAGGGAGCTTTGTAGGCCCCCCAGACCCTTTTAATTGCCCCCCCCCCCGCCTCAGGGGTCTCCCTCAGAGACCTCCGCCCACCTCGGCGCGCTGCCGCTGCTTCAGCTCCTGCTGAGCCGAGCGCTGCTTGGCTTTCTCCAGGCGGGCGTTGCCTCCGACGCCGCTGGACCCGGGGCCCTCCTTGCCTTTGGCAGGCGGCAGCACCAGCGGCGGCGGCGGCGGGAGCTTCTCGCGGCGGCCACCGCCGGGCTCCATTTCCCCCCTCAGAGCGACAAAAAAAAAGGCGGCGGTCCGAGGAGCGCCTCAACGCGCAGGCGCCACGGCAGGCCGCGCGCCCGCGCGCGCGGAGCCCACCCTCTGACGTCACAAATCCACCACCGAGGACGGCGCGACCTAGAGCGGCCTTTCAGAAACAGGAAATGCGACAAGCCCCCTCGCCGCGCCAAGGGCCAAGAACAGGCGACCGCGCCCCCCCCACCCCCCCGGCGTCACAAACCCACTATCGAGGACGGCGCGGCCTCCTTCGCCGAGACAGGGAAAGTCCGACGAGCGCCTCTGTCGCCGCGCCAAAAAAAGGGGCCCAGGGGCCGGGCGCGCGCGCGCGGACTACCCTCTCTGACGTCACGAAAGGCGCGCGCGCGGCCTAGAGCGGCCTCCTCGCTAGAGACAAGGGGAAACTCTGGCCTCGCCGAGCTTTGAACTGGGCGCGTGCGGGAAAATTCTCCCTGACGTCACGGGCCCACCATCGACAGGCGCGCGCGGCCTAGAGCGGGCCTCCTCGCCAGAGACAAGGGGAAACTGGCCTCGCCAAGCTTTGAACTGGGCGCGCGCGGGCCATTCTCCCTGACGTCATGGGTCCACCATAGAGAGGCGCGCGCGGCCTAGAACAGCCTCCCCCGCAGAGGCAAAGAAAGCCAGGCGCCGCTTCCGGGCCCGGACCCCGGAAGTGAGCGGAAGCCTTTTCCTTCTTCTTCCCGTAGAAGCGTTTCCCCGCCCTAAACGGTCCGCTTTGTTTTCCGGCCTAACTTGCCCCTCCCGAAAGCGCCGCCATGGCCGTTCCGGCTCCGGGCTGCAGCCTGAAAGACGAGCTGCTGTGCCCGATCTGCCTGGGCCTCTACCAGGAGCCGGTGAGCTTCGGCTGCGAGCACTACTTCTGCCGCCGCTGCATCTCCGAGCACTGGAGCCGGCAGGAGGCGCAGGCGGCGCCCGCCCGGGATTGCCCCGAGTGCCGCCGGGCTTTCTCCGCGCCGGCTCTGGCGCCCAGCCTCAAGCTGGCTAACATCGTCGAGCGCTTCGCCGCCTTCCCGCCCGAGGCCTCCCTGGGCGTCGGCGGGAGGGGAGGCCGAGGCGGAGGGACGCCGCCTTGCGGGAAAGCCCACGCCAAAGTGCGGCTCTTCTGCCTGACCGACCGCGCCGTCGTCTGCTTCTTCTGCGACCGGCCCGCCCTGCACGAGCAGCACCAGGTCACCGGCCTAGACGAGGCCTTCGAGGAGATGCAGGTCGGAGGGGGACGGGGGTGTGTGGCAACGGTCTCTCCCCCCCCCCCGTGTCAAGCCATATGGGGGGGAGCTCCCTGCCCTCCCCAAGATGGGTGCCAGGCTGGCATGGGGGCAGCTGATGGGTGGGGGGTCTCCTCTGGCTTCCGGGTGGGTGCCAGGCTGGCATGGGGGCAGCTGACGGGGGGGGGTTCTCCTCTGACTTCCGGGTGGGTGCCAGGCTGGCATGGGGGCAGCTGACGGGGGGGTCTCCTCTGACTTCCGGGTGGGTGCCAGGCTGGCATGGGGGCAGCTGACGGGGGGGTCTCCTCTGACTTCCGGGTGGGTGCCAGGCTGGCATGGGGGCAGTTGGGCGGGGTCTTCTCTGGTCCCAGGGTGGTGCCAAGCTGGTCATGGGCTTTGCTTCCCCGGCCCCCCATGCAAAGGGTCTGCTTGCTTCCTCAGGATGGGGGCAGCTGGGGTCTACTATGTCTCTGGGGTGGGTGCCAGGTTGGCCAAAGGGCACTCCTGCCTCCCTGGGATGGGGGCCAACTGGAGCCCTGCTCTGACCCCATTGCAGAGTAGCTGTAGGGCGAAAGGGCTTCCTGCTTCTCCATGGTGGATGCTCCCAGATGCTCCCGGTGTGGGGTGGGTGCCCACTGGGGCTGGGAGGAAGGGCCCCACGGTCTCCACCCTCTCCTGCCTGGATCAAGTTGCGGGCTGCCCAGGCACTGCCGCAAGACCCTCGTTCCAATGCCGGTCTCATTCCAGAGGGAACTAAAGGAGCAGCTGCAGACCCTCCAGGACAGCGAGCGTGGGCACACGGAGGCCCTGGCTCTGCTGAAGCACCAGCTGGCTGAGACTAAGGTAAGGGCCAGGCAGGGGCTCCTCCCTGGGTATTTCCATCCCGTTACCACGACCCGCTCAATGCCAGCCTTCCTGTCTTCCAGTCCTCGGCCAAGAGCTTACGGGCCACCATCGGCGAGGCCTTTGAGCGGCTTCACCGGCTGCTCCGTGAACGCCAGAAGGCCATGCTGGAGGAGCTGGAGGCCGACACGGCCCGGACGCTGAACGACATTGAGCAGAAGATCCAGCGCTACGGCCTGCAGCTGCGCAAGGTGCAGGAAGGTAGCCAGATCCTGCAGGAACGGCTGGCAGAAACTGACAAGCACACCTTCCTGGCAGGCATAGCCTCTCTCTCGGAGAGGTGGGTGGAAGCGGTGGGCAGAGCCAGGGCATGGGGCAAAGGACATAGCAGTGGCTAACCTCAGTCTCTCTCTCCCCCCCACCAAGGCTGAAGGGGAAGATCCACGAAACTAGCCTCACCTACGAGGACTTCCCCACTTCCAAGTACATGGGGCCTCTGCAGTACACCATCTGGAAATCCCTCTTCCAGGATATCCAGCCAGGTGAGTCATCTCCTGGCCCAGGTAGGTGCTGGGGAGATCCACTCCAAGGCCTTCAAACCTCCAAAGGGCAACATAACACCCCCCCCCCCCCAAAAGGACTGTCAACTTTTTTTAAAAAAAAACTTCTTTGGTCTTTTTAGTTGCCGGCAAAAAAAGGGAGAGGGAAAGTAGCTCATTCCTTAAATGCTTCAGATAATTGCAGGCAGCCGAAGCTGTTGGTGTGCAAGATTATTACTGGAGAGCAAGATTGATGACTGTTGGCTATGGATGTGTCCCATTGGAGAATATACATCCAGAGGGTGGGAGGAAGACCAGGGTCAAGGGTGAAATGAATGATGTATCTTAAGTGTCGGCTGCACCCAGGTTACGCCGACATGGTCACTCCTAATTGTTTTCTTTTACTCTGAGATATGCGGCTAGAGACTTATGATTTGAATGGGGGTGTAGTGTCAGAGCCTTGACAGCAGCTTCAGTCCCCATATTTATCCCATTTGGCATGGCCTTTTTTGTGGTGACCCCCTTCCAGAACACCAAGCTACCCTACTCCCTAGGGATCACCTTGGCTCTTCCCCACCAAGTGACCGGCTTCTCCTTCCCTCCCTCCGTAGTGCCTGCCACGCTGACCCTGGACCCGGCCACCGCTCACCAGCGCCTGATCCTCTCCGACGACTGCACCCTCGTCTCCTACGGCAACTTGCACCCGCAGCCGCTGCAGGACTCGCCCAAGCGCTTCGACGTGGAGGTGTCGGTGCTGGGCTCGGAGGCCTTCAACAGCGGCATCCACTACTGGGAGGTGGTGGTCTCGGAGAAGACCCAGTGGATGATCGGGCTGGCCCACGAGGCCGTCACCCGCAAGGGCAACATCCAGATCCAGCCCAGCCACGGCTTCTACTGCATCGTCATGCACGACGGCAACCAGTACAGCGCCTGCACCGAGCCCTGGACGCGGCTGAACGTCAAGAGCAAGCTGGAGAAAGTCGGGGTCTTCTTGGATTACGCCAAGGGGCTGCTCATTTTCTACAACGCCGACGACATGTCCTGGCTTTACACCTTCCGCGAAAAGTTCCCCGGGAAACTCTGCTCCTACTTCAGCCCCGGACAGAGCCACGCCAACGGGAAGAACGTGCAGCCGCTTCGGATCAACACCATCCGCATCTGAGGGCTCTCCCGGCCGCGTACGTTCCCAAGTGCAGAACGGCGGAATTAGTTCCGACCGCGGGCAGAAGGGATATATCGTCCCGAGCCTCCTGGAGTGAACAAATCGGGGGGGAGTCGGGCTGGTGTGAGCCTTCCTCTAGGGCAGAGCGTGGGAAGCGGCTCTGTGGACGACGGCCTTGGGACTCTCTCCTCGGGGATCTACGACATTCGCCACTTCTTAGATGCAAAAAAAAGGAAGGATATACTGGACAGGGTGTGTTTTAAGATGCAGGGATGTCTGGTGTCTTTTTGTCAGCCTTATTCGGGCTGTTTTTTGTTATTTGCATGCTTTTCCCCAAAGTTCCCCATCCTGTCATTTTTTGCAAAACTAGGGAGAGAGGGAGGGAGGGAAGGAACGCCAAGCATCTTAGCTGGTTTCGATTCCTGCTCGTAAACCGGGCATGAAAGCGAAGGGAATAAGCGGACCAGTCATTAAAATAAAACGGGGCTTACAGGTCTTCATTCTCGCCGGGAGGTTTGTGTCGTGACTCGCACAGGATGCGCGTGTTATTTATAAAAGGGGTGGGGGGCAAAATTAGAATTATTGGCTGTTTGCAGTGCTAAACGGTTCTGCACTTGCCAGCCTGCACCTACAGAGACGGAGGGTCGAGGTGGCATTCAATGCAACCTGTTGCACCTGGCTGCTGGATTAATCAATCCCTGTTCTGGGAAGCCTCTAGAGCCAACAAGGGTTGTGCTGACCAGTCGAAAGCCCACCGTGTGGTTAAGTGAAGCTGTCTTGGGTGCAAAACCTCCCCGCTTCCGTTTCACAATACAAGCGTTGGGAAGGAATCCACAAAGGGCAGACTTGGTGCTTAAAACACAGCAATCTTTTTGATCCAAACGTGTGACATTCAAAGATGGCCACAAGAGGGCAGTGTTGGCTTAATTCATGCCATGTGTGGGATTTTTTTTTGTGGGGGGGGGTGTCCCTGCTGGGTGGGGGTTTAAAGGGTGTTTGTCTGTGGAGGAAAATGCTCTTTGATGGAAGTTTGGGCAGGGGGATGGTTGTGCGGGGTCTCCCTTGCCAGAGGTAAACCATTTTATGTAAACCTTTCAACGGTGGCTCTTCCGTTAAAAGTCTGTAATTAAAAAGTTTGGCTAATGAACGGAGCTTTCTCGCAACACTTAAATCTTTTATGAATTTGGGGTGGGGGAGGCTGGAAGGCGGAGCCAGGACCAAGCGGTGCTGCACTTCGTCCCCTGTTGTCCCGCTGTCTCTTCCTGGCACCCCCCAAAATTAAGGCACTGGCTTAATTTTGGCCGAGATGTCGGTTGTCGGAAGGAAAGGGAAATTTCACGGGTTTTATCCAGCAACACCCTTTTTTGTTCAAGGCCTGCAGGGTTGGCTGCATTCGCACAAGACATTTTGCCTGGTTGTTGAATCATCTCATTTTCTACCATTGCACTAAACTTCAAACCCTCAAACGGGACAAGATTCGTGCAGCATGAGAGAGAGCTACCCAACGTTAAATTAACCAAGTTTAGGGGATTTTTTCCCGCTGCTGAAAGCATCCGTGTCTTCGGCCTCTCTGTGACTTCCTCCCAATGCCCTTGGTTCTTTTCCACGCCAAACAATCATCTCTCCAGAAAACAACTGTGTCTCCTTCCAATCCAAAGCGGCAGAGCTTTTAATTCAACCCCAAACCCCCACCGCTCAACTTCCCCCCAAGTCATTATTCTGGCTGTATGAATGGTGCGTGATTATTATTATTTTTTTGGCGGTGGGGCGGTCAAGGAGTCTTAATAGTAGCGGCAAATGACGTTCAAGGAATAATAAAAATATCAAATCGTTGCAAGAAAGGACATCACACTCCGCAAAACGCCTCCTGGCCCACACACTGCAAACATGGTCACGCCGCAAACGTTGTCGCCTCGTTTTTATTCCTGTTGTTCCAAAGTGCCCCCCACCGCAACAAAAGCCGAGGCTGTAAAAACACACACCCCTCACACCCCTGCAGAAGGGGCTTTGTCTTGGCTACATTAGGGGAAGGAAGGAAGGAAGAAAAGCGGGACGTTGAAGGTTAATTTAGAGAGGACAAAGAAAACGCACACCACACGCAAAAGTTGTCAAGACACCCGACTGGGCCCTGCAATGCTCCTTGGGTCCAATCGACACAGCATGCTTCTTCCCTGCAGCGTTCAGACCAACAATTTTTCCCCCACACCGCCTGCTGACTCGCCTAGTTTCTCAAGCGGGCGTGCAAAGAGACGCCCAGATTCTTTTGCGGGTCAAGCCAGACGGCCAGAGGGTCAAAGTGTGTGTCTGAAACCCCTCTTGACTTCCCGGGGGGAGCGGCAGCCCCCCCGTTTCACGGGACCATGTTCCACCACTTGAAGGCAAACGGCTTCCGCTGGACGTTGGTGCCGCAGTGGACTTCTCCCAGGTGCTTGTGGTACGAGGAGATGTCGTCGATGAAGGTGCAGGCCAGCCCCAGGGGCTCCAGCAAAGAGGAGACATACTGCTCCAAGCAACACTCGCCTTCGATGATGGGCCCAAAAGGCTTGGGGATGCCCAGGTCCCTGGAGAGGACAATCATGTTCACCTGAGAAGGTAAAAGTGAAAGGGCTCACGGCTGGGCGGTTTTTTATTTTTATTTCTCTTGCAAAACAATGTGCTAAGTGCACCGTACTAAAGAAAAGTGAAGCCCGGGGTGAGTTTTTAAGTGGGGTGGGTGGGTGAGGATTTGGGGGTCTTTTGGCACATGGCAGGATGTGCCCTTAAGAGCTGTGGTGGCGCAGTGGTCAGAATGCAGTATTGCAGGCTAATTCTGCCCATTGGCAGCAGTTCGATTCTGACTGGCTCAAAGTTGACTCAATCCTCCATCCTTTGGTCCAATGAGAACCCAGGTTGTGAGGGGCAATATGCTGGTTTTTTAAAATCCCTTGGAGAGGGCTGTAAAGCTCTGTGAAGCGGTATATAAGTCTAAGTGCTGTTGCTATCATCTGGCCCTCCCAGACAATGGAAGGAGGCAGAAAAGCAACAGGGGGTGATGTTGTGACCCCTGGGCCCTTTTCCAACAAATCAAACCAAACCCAAAGGGAACAGAAACCTTGTAATGTTTCTGCAAAATAATTATCTGCGATAAGCACAAGCCTTGCCACAAACTGTGAGATGGCCAAAAGACAGCAGACAAGAAATAATTTGCAATACAAGAATCTTCAAATACAAACTCGGGATACTGGAATGTCCAAGAGGCTGGGGTTTCAAAACGTCTTTGCTTCCTGCAAAGAACATTCCACTTCCCCAACCCTTGCAGCCTTTCTCCCGAGTCGCCCGTGCTGTTGGAGTTGCTCTTTCCCACAAGCAATCCTCCGTGCACGCACACTTAGCACAGGCTCCTCGGGAACCTCCTCATCACGGCTGCAGCCCCCCGCAATCTCCGAAGGCAAGCAGTCCCCTCCCTAAGGGTCCTGGCCCCTCATCTGAGTACCCCACCCCCCGTTCTCCGCCGTCTGCACCTGCTGCCGGCTAACCACGACAGATGAATGCAAATGGTCGGTTTGGCGAGAAGGAAAGTTTAAAATCTCTGCAAATTTAAAAAAAAAATGAAGAGGGGGCAAAGGAAGGCATTAACTGATGTTTCCACAGGCTTTTTGGGCCTGGGGGCTTGGAGAGCAGCCCCCGTGCTCACCATGTTGGGAAAATAAGCCATGGCTTTCCCTCCTTTGTCTATCTTGAAGAGGGCAGGTAGATCCACGATGTCCTTTTCTTTCAGGCCCAGTTCTTTCTTCAGGATGTCGCGGTTCCAGTCGATGCACCTCTGGGGGGAAAAGCAGAGGCCAGACCAAGAATTAGGAGCTCCCCCCACCTCCAAAGAGCCATCCCTTTCTCTGCCAGATGGTGTCCTCAGGGGCCTCTAAAGGGGGGGCACCTTCCATCCCAGGAAGCCCCAGCATGAAGGACACATCATAAGATCATAAGATGGAGAAATCCAACCAACCAACCAAAAAAAAAAATGTATGAGAAACTACAGGTAATCCTTGACTTATGACCACAATCACATCGAAAAATTTATGCTGCTAAATGAGACATTTGTTCAATCAGTTCTGCCCCCAATTTACGACTTTCCTTGCCACCGTTGTTAAGTGAATCATTGGAATTGATAGTAGATAGTTCAGCGAATCTGGCTTCCCCTCCATTGACTTGGCTTGTCAGAAAGTTGCAAAGGTGACCCCGGGACGCTGCCAACCGTCATCAATGTGAGTCATTGGCCAAGGGTCTGGATTCTGATCAGGTGACCGTGCGGGATGTTGCAATGGTCATAAGTGTGAAAAACAGCTGCAAGACACTTTTTCAGCATCGTAACTTTGAACGATCGCTAAACGAAACCTGTTATAAATCGGGGACTGTATTAAGATCTCCCTCGATGGCTGGAAGGCCAACCGTACAGTTTGTGTTCAAAACTTCTTCACCTTGGACTTACTGGGGGGCTACAAGATGGCCCCTCCTCACAAGGAAGGAGGTCAGGGAAGCATTGAGGCTACTGGACGGAGCGCCGGACAGGACAGCACCAGGGCGGGGGAACTGACCCAAAATGCATTAATCCATCTCACTTGCAACACTATCCCCTAGACTTTATCTACAAAATTCCAGTCTTTTTCCAGAAAAAAAACACCTTTAAGATAGGTGCAAAAGACCTTAAGACCAGACAGCCAAATCCCTGCTGTATCCTAGATTTTTAGAAATCAGGACATATTCTGTGCTCCCCAAATTTCTGAGATATATTGAAAAAAAAAACCATGGAAGGACTAAGGGGCAACGTGATGGTAGCGCTCCAATATCTGAGGGGCTGCCCCAAAGAAGAGGGAGTCAAGCTATGCTCCAATGCACCAGAAGGCAGGATGAGAAGCAACTTAGAACTAAGGAGGAAATTCCTGAGAGTTAGAACAATTAACCAGTGGAACAACTTGACTCCAGAAGTTGTGAATGCTCCAACACTGGAAATTTTAAAGAAGGGATTGGACAACCATTTGTCCGAAGTGGTGTAGGGTTTCCTGCCTAAGCAAGGGGTTGGACTAGAAGACCTCCAAAGGTCCCTTCCAACTCTGTTATCCTCTTCTTTTGTTCCGATCATGGTTTTGTCGAATCCATTTTAAGCCACTCAAGTTAGAAACAAATCATAAAGGGATTTAGAGTAGCAGATGGAAAGCAAGGTCTCACCACCAACACACACACACACACACACACACACACACACACGCACACGCACACGCACACGCCTGCCTGCAAAGCCTCACCTGCACGTATTGGTTCTCCTGCACCATAATGTCATTAGAAAGGACTTTGTTGATGGTGACGCGTTTGGTGTCCGTGCCAGAGTATCCTGGAGGGGGGGGGAGGGGGGGGGGGGGGGGGAGAGAGGGGGAGGGAGAGAGAGAAGAGAAGAGAGAGAGAGAAGACAGACAGGAGGAGTTGTGCTTTTTTTCCTTCTGTGGATGGCCATGACAAACCCTCCACCTTTCAGCCCTCTTCAAAGCCCACCTCCCCACCTCCCCCCCGCCAGGAAGGCAGAGCCGGTGAACCAGAGGCCGCAGCCAGGATCCGTCTGGCCTGGCAGCTGATCTCTGTTGGAGACGAATCCCCTTCATTTGGGAATTTAGGAAGCGCGGTGATTTGCGTCCCCTTGAGCTCCTTTTTTAAATGAAGAGAAATGGCCCAACTTGGAAAGCAGGCAATAAAATGTCACCTGCCTGGGATCCCGTCCCACCTGCTCCGGGGGTGCTGCTCTGCCTGGCGTCAAGCGGGTCTCGCTAGCTCTCCAACGGTGCCAGCCTGCCTCCGCTAAGATTGCAGCCCTGCCCGCCCGCTAAACACCCTCACGGCAGGAAACGTGGCCCGT
>NW_020769546.1:48360-67116 GCF_900518735.1 Pseudonaja textilis
GGAGGAAGGGAGGAAGAAAGGAAGGAAAAAACAAGAAAGAAAAGGAGGGAGGGAAGGAAGGAAGGAGATTGAAGAAGAAAAGAAAGAAGAAAGTGGAAGAAAGGAAGGGAAGAAGGAAGAGAAAAAAAGAAAGAAAAAAAGAAAAAGAAAGAAAAAGAAAAAAGAAAGAGAGAAAGAAAAAGAAAAAGAAAGAAAAAAGAAAAAGAAAGAAAGAAAGAAGTTGTGCAAGTGACGGGATTTAAGTTTGCTAACCCCCTCAGGGTCCTTAGTTGAGGTGGGTGGCCGTATATAAATTTAATGACTGTATAAACACACATGCACAAATGACATACACAGTTGACTTTCTACCATCAGTGAGCCCAGAATTTCTATCGCTTTGCGGTTATTGTCATGCCTGATATTACGACCTTTGGGAGGGGCGGGGAGCATGGTTTGCTAAGCCAATCCCTGCAGTTGTTAAGTGAATCACATGGTCGTTAAGTAAATTCAGCTCTCCCTGCTTTGCTGGTCCAGAGCTGGCTAGGAAAGCCGCCAATCAACGATCACGTGATCCGGGATGCTGCAACCCACATAAATATATTCTTGATTGCCAAGCACCTGAATTTCGGTCATGTGACTGTGAGGATGCTGCAACGGTCATAAGCGCGAGGACTGGTCGTAAGTCAACTTCCTTGGATGCATTTTGAAAGCCATTAAACGGATGCTTTTAAGTCAAGGAGAACCTTCTCTTGAGAGCAGGCAACAGAAATTCATTTTTAATGTGCGCCAGGGTCAAAAAAATAAATGACAGTAACCTCATTTTCTGTATACTCCTTTCCAGAGGTGGTAATTCAGCCGGTTCTGACCAGTTCTGGAGAACCGGTAGTGGAAATTTTGAGTCATTCGGAGAACCAGCAAATACCGCCTCTGACTGGCCCCGCCAACCCCATCTCTTCTCTGCCTCCCATCGAGTCCCAGCTGATCGGCTGGATCTCCTTGGGTTGCCCTGCCCAGGAGAACGGAGCTGGAAAGCAGGTGAGTGGGGTGGGGAGGTTAAATGGGAGATTTTGCAGTATATCCTTCCCCTGCCACGCCCACCGAGCCACGCCCAACAGAACCGGTAGTAAACAAAAATCTGAACTCCACCATTGCTCCTTTCGGTCCTTTACCTGCACACGAAGACGCTGACTGGGGGTAGGATGTTTGGGGTCATGATCCAAGGCGCGACCCGGAAAACAACAGTGTCGGTGAAGATCGGGGCCTGTGGAATACCCTGCCGGAACATTTGTTTAAAAAGCAAAATAAATAAATCAACGCAACACTGGAGGCTTTCTATCATCAAGCATTCCTGGAAAAACAGATCATATATATCTATATATATCATACATATCTATATCTATATATGTCTATGTCTATGTCTATATCTATATATATCTATATCTATATATCTATATCTATATCTCTATATCTCTATCTCTATATATATCTATATATCTCTATCTCTATCTCTATCTCTATATCTATATATCTATATCTATATCTATATCTATATCTATATCTATCTATATCTATATGTCTATGTCTATATCTATATCTATATCTATATATCTATATATCTATATCTATATCTATATATCTCTATATCTATAATCTATATCTATATCTCTATATCTCTATATATCTATATCTATATCTCTATATCTCTATCTCTATATCTATATCTCTATATCTATATCTATATCTATATATCTATATCTATATATATATCTATATATCTATATCTATATCTCTATATCTCTATATCTATATCTCTATATCTATATCTCTATATCTATATGTATATATATGAAAAAACTCACATTTTTTGTTATTTGACAGAAAGAAAAACACAGAGACAACACAAATGAATAACTAAAGAGCCCATTGGCTCCCAGGCGGGATTTCATCTTGCAGGCGTAATTAATTGGCTAATTGGTAGAAGAAATTGAAAACCGCCGGCATTTGGATGATGGAGCGAAAACAGGGAGGGCGTGGAGGCAGACTAAGCTTTTGGACAAACTCTCGAGGGTCACCCCAGGGCAAACGGGGGAGGCTGGGCAGCTAGAAATGAGGCGCCCAACGGGCAGAACAAGGCTAATGAAATTTGCATTTTTAGGCTAATGAAATTTGCATTTTTAGGCTAATGAAATTTGCATTTTTAGGCTAATCAAATTTGCATTTTTAGGCAGGGATTCCCAGAAAGAGCCCCAAGTGGCATTTCAAGCAGGCCGGCAACCCGAGACGGCGACCCGACAGTAATGTAAAAACAGCCTCCATCCCCGGCTTGATTGATACGAGTCTAAAATCATCTGGAGGTGGGTATAGGGCCCAGCTTGGCAGCGAGAAAGCAGGCGTGCCCATCGGCCCAGGAGGGGTGGCACGGTAGGGGAAAGGACTGGCAAGTCAAACTGTAAAATCACAACAACTCTATTTTATTTTATTATTTTATTTTATTATTTTATTTTATTTTATTTTATTATTTTATTTTATTTTATTTTATTATTTTATTTATTTTATTTCATTTCATTTCATTATTTTATTTTATTTTATTTTATTTTATTTTATTTTATTTTATTTTATTATTTCATTTCATTTCATTTCATTTCATTTTATTTTATTTTATTTTATTTTATTATTTACTTTACTTTACTTTACTTTACTTTATTTTACTTTACTTTACTTTATCGCTTACAAGATAATAGGCATAAGTATATAGTTATGAATACATGAAATGGGTACATATAAGAAAAATAAAAGAAGCAATAGGACAGGGACGGTAGGCACGTTGGTGCGCTTATGCACGCCCCTTACAGACCTCTTAGGAAAGGGGTGAGGTCAATAGTAGACAGTCTAAGGTTAAAGTTTTGGGGGTTTGGGGAAGAAACCACAGAGTCAGGTAGAGGATTCAAGACATTGACCGCTCTGTGGCTGAAGTCGTATTTCCTGAAATCGAGTTTGATGCGGTTAACCTTGAGTTTGTATTTATTGTTTGCTCTTGTATAGTTATGGTTGAAGCTGACGTATTCCTTGACAGGTAAGTCATTGCAATGTATGATTTTATATACCATACTTAGATCAGACCGAAGACGGTGTAATTCAAGGTTTTCTAGGTTGTAACTCTTGGGTTGGAAGGAGGTGGCCAAAAAGGGCGCGTGAAACAGTGGTTAAATTGAAAGCCGTGATTTTTCACCTGGTCATTTCAGCCCCAGCTCTGCTAGGAAAGCAGGATTGACTCAATACTCAATAGAATGAATGAGCTGGAAGGGACCTTGAAGGTCTGCTAGTCCAGCCCTCTGCTCAAGCAAGAGACCTAATACTATTTCAGACAAGTGACTGTCCAGACTCTTCTTCAAAACCTCCACAATTTCTGGAGGCAAAGCTGTTCCGCTGGTTAATTTCCAGAGTGAGGTGGGATGGAGACACCGTGACCACCCTTGGCACCCAATCACCTTCTGCCCAGAGACCAACCTCGGCCATCGGCTCCAGCAGACTGACGTGGACGGAGACGAGTCCGTCAAAACTCTCGTCCGGGAAGCGCAGTCCTTCCACGAAGAACTCCAGTTCGGCCGATCCCCCCGTGTACTTCACCACGTGGCTCAACTTCCTCCTCCCCAAAATGTGTATGTAGCGCTGGCCGAAGAATGGATCTGTAGGACAGAAGCAAAGATCTACGCTTGCATTCATCGTAACCCTGAACAAGCCATGATGGCCCCTGAAGTCAAAATGCTGGCTCCGAACTATACCAGAGCTGTGGGCAGTGTCAGTCTGGGGTTCTGTTTAAGGAAAAGTGAAGCTTGGATCGACTTTTTTTCTTAAAGCGTCTTAAAAGGATGGAAAAAGCGCCACCTTCACGTGGGATGTACTGCTTATGGCAAGAAGTAGAAACGGACACACTCTCGTTTGTGGGCTGCGGGTCGTCCCTGACATAACCATTTATTTAGCGGTCGTTTAAAGTTACAACAGGACCGAAAAAAAGGGACTTTCGACCAGTCCTCGCTTTGATAACCGTTGCGGGATCATCACAGTCACGTGATTAAAATTGGGACACTGCTGTTGTATTTACAACAATTGCAAAGTCCCAGAGCCCTTGGTAACCTTCCTAGCCATCTTCCCACAACTCAAATGGGGAAAGCTGGATTCATTTAAGAACTGCTCAGCAACCAGAAATGGTCATAAGTTTCCTCTAGCCTTACACTTAGGAAACGGAGACCGGTCTTTGCGGAGAAGTGGTGGGATTCAAAAAAGGGTTACTACCGGTTCTGTGGGCATGGCTTGGTGGGCATGGCAGGGGAAGGATATACTGCAATATCCCCATTCCCTCCCCACCCGACTAACCTGCTTTCCAGCTCCATTTTCCTGTCCAGGGCAACCAAGGAGACCCAAAGGACTCAATAGGAGGCAGAGAAGAGATGGGGTTGGCGGGGCCAGTCAGAGGTGGTCTTGGCCGGTTCTCTGAACTACTCAAAATTTCTGCTACCGGTTCTCCAGAACCGGTCAAAGCCTGCTGAAGACCACCTCTGCAAGAGAGTCTTGGGGGTTGAGACCCAGGTCTTGGATGGTCCTGGTCGAGGGCTTCTTTTTACACCAGGATGAAAAAGCCAGAAATGTAGTTCGCCATGCAAAGGGAGAGCAGGAAAGGCACTTACTCTGCAGGTAAAAAACGCCGACCTTGTCGGAGTCCGAAATTGGAATGTGGAGAACCATCTCGTAGCCAGCGGGAAGCCGGCCTGGGCCTTGCGTTCTTAAGATCATCCGGGACATGTCCTCCAGATCTGGGGGTATTCAAAGCCCAAGAAAGAAGGAAGAAGGAAGTTAAAGGGATGGTGGTGTCTTAGAAAGAGCATCTTCCTGGAGAGAAAGCGCCGACGGTCGCGTGGAGGAATCAAAACGCTGGGCAGACCTCAGAGATCTTCTAGTGGGCCGTGAGAAAATTTTGGTGGGCCGCAGAGAAATCTCACTCCCAGACCACCCTGCCAAAGCAATTAATCCAGGCTGTGCAGGAACACAAGGCTGCGCAGCCCACGTGGCCTGCGGGAACCCTTCCGGCACACTCACGCCTTACCTGGCAACCTTGCCTGCTAAATTGCTATTTTTCCTTTTTTTGACCAGCTTCTGTTCCGCTATGCCGGGAGATTTAGATTAGCTAGGAAGCAGGAAACGGTTGGATTTCTTGCTTTCTAGCTAGTCTTTAGGTCTTCGGCTCTGCTTTTAAGCACAGCCGAACCTCCCTTATTATTCAGTGCAGACTCATGGCAAGCAAATTTGAGAGACTGACCTAGCCGATGGCAGATAAGATAGATCACTGAACGATTCTGTGAGCAACTCAATCTGCCTCCCTGCTTTGCTCTTTATAAAAAATTCAATATTTACATACATGGTGTGTTGTGAGTTAATTTTGTGAGTTTGCTTGCCAGCAAATTTTATGTGACAGACTGAGCTAGCCGATGGCAGATAGATAGATCACTGAATGATTCTGCAAGCAACTCAATTTGCCTGCTTTGCCTGATTTTGGGTAAAAGCTGTTCTTTTTTTAATAAAAAATTCAATATTTATATAAATATTTATAATATTTACATACAAGCCATGCTCAGCCAGTCACATGACCACCAAGACACACCCACAAATTAGTCCATGCCCACAGAACCAGTTAGTGGTCCCTGGGATTTAAAATTATGAGTTTGGTGGTCCCTGAGGTCCAAAAGGTTGTTCTCATCCAACCCCCTCCTCAAGGCAGGTTGTTCTCATCCAACACCCCTCCCCTGTTCTCATCCAACCCCCTCCTCAAGGCAGGAAACCATCTTGGTGTAAGAAGCCCCCTTCCTGCACCACTCAAAGGATTGTCCAGTCTATTCTTGAAAGCCTCCAGTTTGTGGCTTAGCTTCTGCCAACCTCCAATTCTGTCTGAATCCGGCTGCCCCTTTGAGCTTTGCTGTTTCCCATACAGGTAGGCCTCGACTTAACAACAATTTAAAGTTACAACGACAGCACTGAAAAAAATGTGACTTAGGACTGTTTTTCATATTGACGATCATTGCAGCATTCGCAGGATCAAAATTCAGCCGCTCGGCAACGTATTTATGACGGTCGCAGTGTCCTAGGGTCACGTGATCCCTTCTGACAAGCCACATCCACGGGGAAGCCACTTAACCACTAACAGCGGAGGCGAGAAAGGGCGTAAAATGTCTCGCTTAGGAAGGGTAATGTTGGGCTCCAACGTGACTACCTGTATTCTTTTTGGTTCAAAACACATGAAAAAACCCTTGGGGGGAGACTCAATACGTGGCCTGATGGGAGTCACGCAGCCCAATTTTCAAAGGCTTCAGGCAGGATACGCCAGGGACTGTTGTGGTTAACCGGCAGCAGGTGGGGATGGCGGAGGAGAGCGAGGACTCAGATGAGGGGCCAAGACCATTAGGGAGTGGACTGCTGCCTTCAGAGATGGTGGGGGCTGGCAGCAGCGATGAGGAGGTTCCCGAGGAGCCTGTGTCAAGTACATATGCACGAAGGATTACTCAGAGGAAAGAACAATTACAGCAGCACTGGCAACTCGGGAGTAAGGCTGCAAGGTAATGGCCCCCTCCCTCAAGAGGATAAAAAGCCAGGTTTGGAAAAGCGTTCTTTGCAGACAGCAAAGAAGCTCTGAAGCTCAACTGGTGGACATCTTAGTTCGTGAATCTTGTAAATTAGTTCTTATCTGTGGGTTTTTGGCAGCCTTGACAAACAACTTGCCAAGGCTCTTTCTTGTCGGAGCTAATTAGTTGGAAGCAGCCTTTTATCTATGAAGGAACAGAATTCGTGGATGAAACCTTAAAGAGGGGGGCTGCTGCCTTTGTCTTGTGTTTGCTCTCTTGGACCCAGGTTTGGGTCAGAACAGGGACTCAGGATGGCATTTCCCCCCATGCCCCAACTCCTGGTTCCATTTAGCTTTTCTAAGATATCACCACCCCTTCCTCTAATTCAGGGCTGGCCTCTTCTATAAGTTTGTCAAATCTTTGTTTTTATTGCAGCTTCCTTACAAGAATTCAAGTTTTCTGCTTAAGACACAAACCATTTTTCCTGTCGATTTCTTTACAACACACATCGCAAGGCCGTTTTACTCACTTGCTAAAGCCTGTTTCTTTTTTTCTTTTTAATTAAGGGATGTGCGTGACTTTATTTTGAAATGTAATACGACCGTGTCGGCATTAGGGCTCCTGCTTTAAAGTTGACCTTTTTCGTCTTACTAAATTACAAGGGCTTTACACTCAAACCCATTTTTCTTCTCCTTGTTAAGCTTGTGACCGGAAAACATCTGGCTGCATTTAGAACCATATTTCACGTGTTGTGCAGTAGAGGCTGATCTGCAAAATGTATTTCTATCAGCTTTTCAGTTTCCAGAACGGCCCCAGAGAGATCCATCGTATTGTACCTTCCTTGGAAAATATTTTCTCATCCTGACAGTCCTCCGTGCTGCTGAATGGATTTTCTTTGTCACAGTTAACCAGCAGGATAGCACCCTGGCCGTCAGGGCCCCAGGTCCACGTAGCCTAGAAGGGCAGAATTTCACCTTTAAGCAGGTAGATTCGGGCAAAAGATATTTATCTACGACATGAGAGATGAGCCAAGAAAGATTTAGAAAGATTCCTCTGGATTCCATTCATGGTCAACATTAAAAGAATTCACATTGTCATTAGGAAGTCATGTTTCCAACACTTGGTGTGCTCCAGAGCCACGGGAAAAGGCCCAAAATTTAAGGAAACCGTCTTGCATACAATCAGTTATTCTATCTATATCCAGTCCTTGCCCACCTTATCAGCCCCACGACTAAACCAGCCCAGGCCATCAATTCCACAGGAAAGTTAAAACTACTTTCGTGGAGCTGTTCTAGATTCTACCCATCTTGCAAGTCTTAATATTGTGCATTTCCCAATTTATTTGTACGTGTAAATTCTTGTTCAATTTAAACTCCCCCTTTTTAAGCTAGGCTTTTATGTTTTGCAATTATGCGGTTTTTATGATGCTATTCTGAACCTCCCGGAGTCACTTAGGTGAGACGGGGGTAGTGTAGAAATTTAATAAACATTAACAATGAATAAATACATCATTTCCTCATCTTCCTCTTCCTTATCGGGAGGCGCTTGCCTGAGCCACTTCCAAATATTAGATAAGGTGTAAAAATGTTCAGAAGACTTCCTGAATTCCGTATTTATTTATTAATCTAATTTCTATACAGGTGACTCATCTCCCTGGCTCTCTATCCTCCTGGTCTGGATATACCTGGAGACCAGGTAAGGGGAGCGTTGCCCCTTTCTGCTTCAGCTTCTGCAGGTATCTTAGCCCCCCCCCCCCCCCCAAAAGAGAGATTTGAGAGAGAGAGAACAGTAACCCAACCGAGGGAAATAACTGTCTCAGCAGGGGGAACCTGGAGTCGCCTTGGGGAACGATGCCAAATTACACACAAGGGACCAAACAGGCACCTTTGCCAAGAAGTGGGTGAGGCCTGGTCTGAATGCCTTGCAGGCTGGGAAGGATGACCCCAGCTGAACCTGTCCCCCTAAGGCTTCCTGCTTGCGGATAAAGTTTTTTGGGAAGCTGGGTGGGGGGTGGTTCCTCTGGACCAGGGACCCTAACCTCAGGCCCACCCATCTCACAAAACTGCACACACCTCCAGGAACCAAAATGAGAGGAAGGTGCTGTGAACCCCCAGGGACGGAGAAAGAGCAGGCAAATTATACCGTTTGCCGAAAAAAAAACAGAGTGTTGGCTAAAATTTTGCCTCTTAATTAAAATCAGTGGTAGAGGACACCTCTGACCCCACAAAAAGGAATCTAAACACTCACAAAGCATCAGGGATGTAATTTTCAATTTAAACTTGAGTAAGCATGCAACAATTTTTTTGGGGGGGGAGAAGTCCTCGCTCGGCTCCATTGGATAGAAATATTAACCGTTTCACACCTGGGCTTGTGAAATACAAACCTACAGGTGTGTCACCCTTTGAAGGGCCAGGTAAGCCAAGAATCTCTCCTAAAGGACTATTCCAGAGACATTTCTGACCAAGAAAGATTTGGAATCTGGACGCTACCTTCTTTGGGTTGTTCTTCTCCACCACACCATCGTGGTCGGCGTCGACATCCAAGGAGATTCCTAGAAAGGGAAAGATTTGGCGGCTTCAAAGATTGAAAGAACAAACTAGAGCAAACCGCCCGCCGAACTCAACATGAAGACGCTTTTTTTAAATCCAAGGGGCCCAGAATATTTTACTAATTGGAGATAATTTAAGAGCAGAGAGCAGCTTGTTGATCTGTAAGGAAAGGAAGGCCCTCTGCTCCACTTCAGGTGGCTTTTAAAATTAAAGCTCTAATAATACTCTGCGAGGGAATAAGACGATTTCCAGACAGAACCAAAGAAAGGGAACAGGAAGACTCTCACCAATGCCAGTTAGAAAAATGCCAGCCTGATTTATAGGATTTTTGTCATTCTCTCCATAATATCCTACGGTTACCTAGAGAGGAAGAAGGAAGAACGAGGTTAAAACATTAACAGAGAAATGTCTGTGGAGATTCTCAGTCATCCAGGTCTTGGTTGTGCCAAAGGTGATTTTTTTTTTCAACAGGCAAGTAGACTTTCTGGTTTTGCTTTGAAGACGTTTCGCTTTTCATCCAAGAAGCTTCTTCGGTTCTTCTCCTAGTCCAGAGCTGAAGAAGCTTCTTGGATGAGAAACGAAACATGTTCAGAGAAAAACCATTTCTTGTCCCAAGTAATCTTACATTCTCAAAATTCCTAGGATATAAGCCTCTCAACACTACAAAGGCTTCCATACAAAGTTACTTTATTGGATTATATCAGGCATCCTCAATACTCACAGTTATGCTGAGACTCATCTAATGTGCCATCTTTTGCGTTGTCGTCTTCATAGTGTGAAAATAGGGTTATCTCCATCCCATAATGATATAGCAAGGGAAAACTCCAGCACGATGTTGGGGTCCAGGTAAGAATGACCAAAACTCCCCCCAACCCAACCAGAGGTCAATTCAGTGGCCAATCAGGATTATAGATATGACCACATGACATGAACTACATCTCCCATAAGGCATTCCCTTAAGGGGACAGCTCCCATTCCCAACTAACTATGCTGTCTAACCAGCACACTATGTACTGTCTAACCAGCACAAACCAGAAAGTCCAGTTTCCGCTTGAAAAAGCACCTTTTGGACATTAAAAAAAAACTCTGCTCCAGAATCATGTGCCCTCTTACATCAGGATGGGTAATTTCTGTGCACGGACCAGCACAATCACACAACTATGATAAAACAATCGAATGAATAATAAAAGCATAAACTTTTTAAAAGTCTTCTTAAAACCGCATGCGGTTTAGTGGTCCTGTCCTTGCAAACTCCTGGGGAAGAGATTCCACCAAGATCCAGGAACAGCTTCCTGGAGTCCATGTGATACAGCTAGTCCTTGACTTACAACCGCAATTGAGCTCCAAATTCCTGTTGCTAAGCGAGTTTGTAAAGTGAGTTTGCCTCTTTTTAACGACCTTCCTGTCCAGAGCTGTTAAGTGAACACCTGCAGTGGATAAGTAAGCTAGTAATATGTTCGTTAAATGAATCCGGCTTCCCCATTGACTTGGCTGGTCAGAAGTTCGAAAAACGGGATTGCCCAACCCCAGGACAGTGTGACCGTCATAAATATGAGTCGATTGCCAAGCGTCTGAATGTATATCATAGGGCCATGGGGATACTGCCATGGTCGTAAGTGTGAAAAACGGTCCCAAGTTACTATTTTCGGTGCCATGGTAACTTTGAACAGTCACTGAACAAACTGTTATGTTATGACCCCGTTTAAACTAATAATCCAGACATACCATGGTTGGGAAAGGATCTTACTTTGCTATCGTTGGTCTCCACGCTAGGCTGGGTCATCTGGATCTGCAGGAATGTGGTGGGATCCAGCAGCCATTGTTTAGCTCCGTTGGCGGGGGCCAAGTCCGACTGATCGTGGCTTATGACTTCAACACTGACGTCTTGTGAATGTTTCACACTGAAATTCACCGCTTCGGGTGGAGCGGCCCTGGAAGGCGAGAAGACGAAGAAGAGGAAAAAGACTCTGTCAATGTTCTGACCCAAACCTTGTTCCAAGGAAACCAACATGAAGCAGAGGTAACAGCAAAACCTTTTAATGATTCTTTACGAATTCCGTTCCTTCGCGGTTAAAAGGCTGTTTCAAACTAATTGTCTCTGATAAGAAGGAGCCTTGCCAAGGTGGTGCAAGGCTGCCAAGAACACTAGATAAAGTTGCCAAGAAATATTTCAAACACAAAAAGTCTCCAAACACAAACTAAGATAGTCCGAATGTGCACAAGGCTTGAATGCAAAAACTTCTTTGCTTCCTGCAAAGAACTCCGGTTTCTCAGCTGGCTTTTACCTCTTGAGGGAGGGGCCATTACCTTGCAGCCTTACTCCTGAGTCACCCGTGCTGCTGCAACTGGTCTTTCCTTCGAGCAGCCCTGCGCCCATGTGCACTGAGCACAGGCTCCTCGGGGGCCTCTTCCTCACTGCTGCCAGCCTCCACAATCTCCACTCCCTGATGGTCCTGGCCCCACCCCTGCATCACATCCAGGCCCCTCGTCTGAGTCCTCGCTCTCCAAGGCCTCAGCCGTCCACACCTGCTGCCGGCGAACCACAACATTCAGCAGGCCCACAAAACAAAATATTGTGATACCTAAACAAGGCGACGCTATCCAGCTGTTGTCGTGCCAAGATCACTACCTGGGATGAGGCCAAGTAGAAATGCAGTCTCTATGCCCGATGGGCTGCAGTTCCGAGATATCAAAGACTTCAGGCAGTCCTCGTCTTATGTCCACAACGGAGCCCAAAATTTATGTTGCTCAGCGAGAAATTTGTAAAGTGGGCTTTGCCCCATTTTACAAACTCTCTTGCCACAGTGATTAAGTGAATCACTGCAACTGTTTTAAATTAGGACAGGTAGTCCTCAACTTACAACAGTTTGTTTAGCGACCGTTCAAAGTTATAACAGCACTGAAAAAAGTGCCTTAGGACCATTTTTCGCAGTTACAACCTTTGCAACATCCCTGTGATCAGAATTCAGATGATTGGCAACTGGTTCATATTTATGACAGGTTTCATTGTCCTGGGATCCCCTTTTGCGACCTTCTGACCAGTAAAGTCAAAACTCACTTAACAAATGTCTCACTTAACAACAGAAAAGTTGGGCTCAACTGCGGTTGTAAGTCGAGGACTATCTGTAATACAGTTGTTAAATGAGTCGGCCTTCTCCCTTGACTTTGCTTATTCAGAAGGTTCCAAAAGAGGATCGCATGATCCGGGGACATAGCACCTGAATGTAAATGACATGACCATGGAGAGGCTGCCATGGTCATAAGTGTGAGAAATGGTCGTGAGTCGCTTTTTTCAGTGCCATGAACGGTCACTAAACAAAGTGTTCTTAGTCAAGGACGACCTGTACTTGGTGCTTCTCTATTTCTCCATTAGACCGATCTCCGCACAATTGCATTAAAAAGACACGGTGTCAGACCTGCCACAGCTAGGTCTCTAGCAAAGAAAGACCCTCGACTCCACTTGGTTGAAGTGATCAGTTCTTTTACTAAGGCCTACTGGCTGCAGTAAAAGCAAGCTAGAACTCAAGTTCCCGCGCAAAAAGTTACAAACTTTTCCCCTTCATCCCGGCCCTCCCCCGCTTCACCAATTCAGCTTCGGCCAACGGCAAGCCCCATAGGTGTTTTGAGAACCTCTCAGGTGCGTTGGAGCAGTCCACATTCCATTTCCAAGCTTCGTGGCCTGGCACAGGTTGCTTCCGTGTATCCCTGGTCTCCGTCAAGATGTCAGCACCTCTTCCCAATTTCCCATATCTGCTCTATGCATGTTTATTACGCGTTTACTCTCCTTTCCCTCCACCCTAACAGTTGGTGGCAGGATGCTAGCAAGGCGCCAAGCCGAAGATGGCTGAGCTGGCACACTGGATCTTACCTCTCACACATCTATTTTTAAATACAGTGCCAGACATGCCCTTTATGGTGGCAGTTGGGAAAACAGAGCTGCTTGCAAACCTCATCCCGTCCGTTTCTTGGAAGATCTTTTTTTTGTGTGCGTGTAAATTTTATTGGTTGTTAAAAACAAACAGAAACAAACAAAACATAAAAACATCAAACTTTCTTCCATAAGTATACAAGCCGTGTGCCGGTTGGTTTACAAATTTTTTTGTGCATCCATTTCGTAGTCTTCAGTTACAGTTACATTGCATAATAGCTCATATTATCAATCAAAAATTGAATACCCTAGTATCATTATTAATCAATCATTTGACTATAGTTTTATTCATTCATATTTTACGAGACAACCATAATTTACTTAGTTTCTTTTATAACAGATTCATATTATCCTCCGAAATCTATCCTAAAAACAAGAGGATAAACAATTTTATAAAATTTGGGACCTTTTCTATCAATGGTTAGATAATAAAATACAACAATGAAATATGTAGATTTTTAGAAAATAATAAATATATAAAGATGTACTTCTTTTTTATTATACCTACATCTTTATATATTTATTATTTTCTAAAAATCTACATGTTTCATTGTTGTATTTTATTATGTAACCATTGATAGAAAAGGTCCCAAATTTTATAAAATTGTTTATCCTCTTGTTCTCTAATTTCAACTGTCAATCTACTCATTTCAGCACAATCCAATATTTTCTTAATGATTTCCTCCTGCGATGGTATTTTCTCATTTTTCCAGTTTTTAGCAAATATAATCCTAGCCGCTGTTAATACATTTACAATCAGGTATTTCAATTCTTTACTATATGTTTCAGGTAAGATTCCCAATAAAAATATCTCTGGTTTCAAGTCTATATGCTTTTTTGTCATTTTTTCCAACCACGTGTGGATTTCAGTCCAATATTTTCTAGCGTCCGCACAAGTCCACCACATATGGTAATATGAGCCAGGTGTCTGATGACATTTCCAACATTTTTCGGATTTATTCTTGACCTTGGAAGATCTTAAATCCCAGTTTGCACCCCTAGCTAAGCCCAGAGGGGCTGCTTGACGAACCAGTTCGGTGCAAGAAGACTTAATTCTAGATAAATAAACGAAAGGGACCGAGAAGGTTGAAGATAGCGAAGCTGGATGGGGCGGCGGGGGGATGTTATTATTCTGCACAGAAAGTACTAAATCGCCCTCGGACATAACTCATCTTTGCAAGCTTTGTTTAAAACAAACAACAAAACAGGGACACAATAGGAGCAAGACCGTGGCACCCAGAATGTCTTGGCAGGCAGCCTCTTCGGATAAATGAACAAAGGACAATCCACCATAAATAAGCATTTTCCCGCACGGCCGGCAGCCTATTCTCTCTGTCTCCCAACGGAGGCATCCAAAATACTAACGACTTGCCCCTGGCGCCTCCCCAAGATTAAAGTGGTTGGAGGTTCAGGCTTGGAACATTTTCAAAGGAAGGTCAACCAAGAGGCGTCTGGGCATGTGCAGATTGCCCGTTGTTTCTTCCCAAGAAGCCGGACAAAAAGGAGAAAGATAAGGATTGTCAAGTCCAAGTTGTGTCTCCCTTTCCGACGGGGCGTTGATTGCAGGATATCTGAGACGGTTCTTCTTCCGACCTGAGCAACCAAGGCTGGGAAACCTCAGTTCCTCCTAGTGACCTTCTTCATTCTTCCTCTTTTATAAGCAGCCTTCAGAAGAGGGTCCCAGGCAAGGGTGGGATTCAATTTTTCTTAACAACCGGTTCTGTGGGCGTGGCTTAGGTGGTGGGCGTGGCTTGGTGGTCATGTGACTGGGTGGACGTGGCTTGGTGGTCATGTTATGGGCTGGGCGTGGCCAACTCAACATCACTCACATCGAGGCACGCATCTCCTCGCCTGGCTTCTCATGACTGCGCGGATGCTGCAGCAGTCGTAAGTGTGAAAAAGGGTCATAAGTCACTTTTTTCAGTGCCGTTGTAACTTTGAACGGCCCCTCCACACAAGCAAAGGACGAGCAAAAGAGGGAAAGAAAACTCCAGAGAAGTTCCAGAGACAGGAAGTCTGGTCTTGCTAAGAATGTAATCAGGGTTAACGGAGAGGCAGTTTCTGTAAGCAACACCAGAATGTTTCCTTCCTGCCTTCCTTACAGGATTAGCCCTGTAATTTCTTCTAACAATCGGTTCTCCAAACTGCTTAGAATGTAAACAACTGGTTCTAGAGAATAGGTGCGAACTGGTAGAATCCCAGCCCTGGTCCTGGGTGGTCTTCTTCTTTCAACTTGGCACCAAGCAAGGTCCTCTCTGGAGCAGAAGTTGACTTCTTCTGTTCTCCAGATGAAGGTTCTGCAAGAGGATCTCACCGCCCAACAAGCTTTCGGTTCCCGGAATGACATTTATTCCCCCCCCAAACAGGTGCTGTTCTTTAACCAGCTTGACTCACCCTGGTCTCCTCAGATCCGAGGGAGGGCTGCGTGGAAACTGCCAAGTGCCCGTTTAGCCATGCCAGGCTAGCTAACAAGTGCCGCTTAAAGATTTGGAGCGGGATGCCAGTCACCCGGCAAGAAAGATTCTGTGAAAGGGACGGAGCTTGCGGACAAGTTCTCCCTTGGTGCCACCGCCTCACCGGCTGCCTGCTTCACCCCTGAAGTCAATATCTCCATTAAAGAAATAAATTTGGGAGGTGCAGGTAAAGCAAACCTGTTTGACTGTCTCAGGAAAAGCAGCAGCGAAGAAGCGGGAATTGCTCCGAATACTTTTAAGGCGCCGAGGGGCAGCTAAACTTGTGGATGTAAGATGGGGAAGGGTTGCAATCTTGAAGGATTGCAAACTGGGGAAGGGAAAGGAAGGGGGTGATGTTTATAGGGGGAAGGAACCCCCCCCCTTTCCCCCCTGAAGGATGCACATTTAACGCCAAAACAGGGAGCGGGGTCTGCAGCCCTGGGAGGGAAGGGCTGGGGCTGAACTGAGAGGAAGGGGTTGTGGGGTTTTTTTTTGCAAAGAGGGATCTGCCTCTTGCTCACCCGAAGACGTCCACCGACAGCCGGGTGCCCAGCACGCAGACCGCCTCCAGGCGGTGGCCGAACTGCAGCCGAAGCGTCCGATCGCGCAGCATCTTCCCTCAGGCGCAACACGGCTCCCTCAACCTGCTCTGGTCCCGACGCAGCAGCTGTGCGCCCCACCGGCTGCTCCAAGCCAGTCCTTGCTGGCCCCGCCTTGGGGAGGGGTGTGTGTGGAAAGGATGGCAGGAGTCAGCCAGGGACGCGGCCCGACCCTCAGCTCTGAAGGCAGAAGCAAGCCTCAGTGCCTCTGAGCAGCTGCAGAGAGCTCCGCCTGCCCACCAGTCTTTAAAGGCCTTCCTCTCTAAGCCTTTTCTTCTTTCAAATTCCCTGGATCATCCCCAAATGCAGAACAGGACGGGGAGGGGCGGGCTTTCTAACTTAAAGGGTCTTTTCCTTTTTAAAAAAAAACAAAACTCTTCTGATTCCATGGGAACTACAACTGCCATCATCCCCAGCCATAGATTTGGTTTCTTTCTAGCAGCAGCAGGCAAAGCTGCCACCAAAACATTGCATCCCCCTCCTCCTCTAATTCCTTCTTTGTCTCTCTCTTCCCCCCCTCCCCAGCTGTCAGTCTGCTGGGAGCATCGGGGAGGGGTCTTTTATCTTCTCCTAGGGTACAAAGGAACAGAACCTCCACCTCCAGAAGCACTCTACCTTACAAAGACCCCCTTGCACCCCGCTTTCTGTTTGCAACCTTCTCTGGATTCATCTTTTATCCGTGTTATTTAACAAACGTGTTTTTGGGGGAAAAAAAGCATTGGGGGCTTTTATTAAACGGGGTGCAGATGGGGTTTGGGGCTGGGGGGGGGGATAAACCCCGCTAATAGATCACAGGGGAGGAAGGAGGTCAGTCACTAACCCAACACTTTCTTCCCATCACACAACCCTTCTGGCATTTCCCCAAGATTAAAAATAGGGCCCAACGTGTGGATAACTCCATACCTTAATTAAGAGACACATGCCACGGTGGGGTGTTGAAAAGCGGGTAGGGGGGGGGTCATATGGGGCGAAAGGCCGAGAACAAGAAATAGTAAAAACTGCGCGGCAGTTCCAGGACCCCTGCCAAATATTCACTCACTCACTCACTCACACACACACCAAACCTTGTCACCGTTCATTTATTTATTCTTCCGATTTCAGACAACCGACGTGAACTTTAAAAATTCAATAAAAACAATGCACGTAACCGTAAGGAAGAAGCCAGCAAAGGTGCTGGATTGTGCCCAGCCAGCAGCTGCTGGGGGGATCGAAAGGGCTCATCCGGGCAACGTGGCTAACCGTAGTTAAAGGGATTTAAAGTGGGACCATCATCCTGAGTTGGGCTCATTTCTGAAATGCCAGCTACTGTGGACTCCGATCCAAAAACTGGGTGACAAACAGCTCAGCTACATGCCGGACGAAGCCTCCTTGACACGGTCCAGCTATTCTGCTAAGCCAGGATGAATCAGACTGGCCTCGGCTGCGGCAGAACGTAGAAATCAACAAACCACGAATCCTGGTTTGCGACGTCTTTGGGAAAGGTTTCAGGTCCTGCGAAGGCTTGGAACCAAAGCTCAGTTTTGAATTCGGCCTCACTAAGTCTATCTGGCAGTGTGTTTGTGCGTGTGTTAAATTAAATGTGATAAGAATTAATGGTGCTATGATGGTGCTAAGGCTCCGTTCGCAGAAGCTGCCCCCTAGTGGTCTTAGGTTAAACAATTCCCTTTAATTAAAACTATTTCCTTTTAGGAGTTTCAGGCTGAAAACAAACTAGGTTTTGTTTTATGTTTTTTTTGCATTATTTATTTCAGCTCTGTTTACGCACTTTCTCACCCCTGAGGACTAGCAACATTTTTCTCCTTTTATAGCCAGAGGCTGAGATGCTTAGAATTCCCACCCACCTGCCGTTTATCACAGTATTAGCCTTTGATTAAATGGCAAAATCGATTAATCCGAATGGAGAGAGTCGCAAATCCCAGGGATAAGAGATTTTGCAACCTCCACATTCTTGGAAACAGATGGCTTTTAAAAATAGTTAGGCCGGGTTTAAGTGCTTTCAGGGGGAACTTAAAATAAATAGAAAGCTTGGGCACCCATAAATCACCCAGTGATTTATGATTGTTTTTCACAGTTATGACCTTTGCAACATCCCCAGGACAATGTGATCAGAATTCAGATGCTTGGCAACTGACTCATACTTATGACCGGTGCTGGGTCCCAAGGTCATGTGATCCCCTTTTGCGACAAGCAAAATCAATGGGAGGGAGCCAGATTCACTTAACAACCGGCTCACTCACTTATCCAGGGCAGTGATTCACTTAACAACGGAGGCAAGAAAGGACGTAAAATGAGGCAAAGCTCACTTAACAAACATCTCCCTTAGCAACATAAATTTTGGGCTGAATAAAGACTATTTGTGGCTCAGGGTTGACTTGAGGGGTGCTTGATGCTCTCTGAGCTAGCTAGTTTTCCGGCAGACGTTTCATGACCTAACTAGGTAACATCATCAGTGCTAGTAAGGAGTACTAGCTGAAAGCAAACAGCTCTCCTTACTAGCACTGATGATGTTGGCTAGTTAGGGTAATAAAACGTCTGGAAGAAAACAAGCAATTTAAGAGAGCATCAAGGACCCCGTCATTTCAACCTAAGGTTCCTTCCTTCCTTCCTTCCCTTCTTCTCATTGTCTTCCTTATTTCC
>NW_020769546.1:67126-83951 GCF_900518735.1 Pseudonaja textilis
TTCCTTCCTTCCTTCCTTCCTTCCTTCCTTCCTTCCTTCCTTCCTTCTCCTCCCTCCCTCCCTCTTTGGTAACTAGCACTGATAATGTTACCTAGTTAGGGTAATAAAATGTCTGCAAGCAAGCTCAAGGGAGCACCAAGGCCTCCTCATTTGGGGCTGAATTCTGGTCATAGGTCGAGGATTCCCATAGAGAATATCTCAATTTGCTAAGGTACCTGCCTGCTTTGGCCTCTCCCACCACTAGAGGCAGCAGTGAGCCATTCTGGGAAGCAGGTGCCTAGCCAGGTGGCTGCTCCCGGCTGCTCCATCGGCGCCTCCCGAGGGATTCTCCAGTCAGGTGTTCCCAACTGGGGACTTCGCAGAGCCATTTCCATGCCTGAGAATGAGTCACGAATAAATTAACCAAGGTGTGCTCAAAGCGTCTCTCTTTCAGCGCCAAAACCCCGTCTGGGTTGTCCCGCCCTCCCTGTCACCCCAAATCCAACCTCTTGATGGACATTCTTGAAGGAGACACGCCACAGCGCCAGAAAAACAGGAAACCCACCTAACCAGTTGCGGAGGAAGAGATTTTCCACAGCCCTCCCTCCCATCACCGCCCTCCCCTGCGTGACAAATTGGAAGGATCGTGTCGACAAAGAGAGGTGCTAATAGCCCTGGCAGATGGTTGTGGCTGATGGGCACGAACTGGGATGTTTTTAACACCCAGAACCAGGCGGTGCCCATCATCTCAACACCTATGTGTCCAAGGGCCAAACTCCAGCCCAGGAGAAGTCAAGAAATTTCTCTGCAAACAGGCATTCTTCCCTGCCTGTTCACTTCCCTTGCTCTGCCCCTCCTCTGGATCCAGTCAGAGGAGGTGAATTCCTCTCCAGAAGTGAACCAGGTGCACCTTTTTGGCACCTTTTTCAGAAGGCAAAAGGCAGGACCATGGACAGTGGCATAAATGGAAGCAGTAACTCCCAATGTGGGAATTGCATCAAGTGGGTGGAGAGGGGTTAGATCGTGCATTAGTTAAACCATGGAACCCCCTGCCACAAGAGATACTGGGCATCTCCCCCTTAGGGGGAGAAGATTGAGGAGGTTAGCGAAGAACAAGGCTGCCTCTGGTTGGGTAACCATCAACACCAGTGACACGACGAAGTTGGTCACAGGGTTGTCACAGGGACACCTGTAATAATTATAATTATTACCTCCAGGTGTTATGGGTGCTCCCTTGCTCAAAGTCCTCAAGAAAAGAGTGCACAGGCATTTGTCTGGGATGCTTTGGGGCCGGGGGCTGGACTAGAAGACCTCCAAAGTCCCGCCCAGCCCTAGGATTCCATGCAAACAAGACCAGACAGGAGCCTTCCACCTTATCCGAACAGACTTGGGAGTTTGGGTCCTGTCCAATTCACTTCTCATCATCTGGTCGCTAAACGCAGCAGCGGTGAGATGGGCAGAATAAACCCTTAATAAATGAAATATCCTCCTGAAATTAGCGCTCACTGCAAATGGTAAACCAGATTTCATAGTCCCATTTCACCCCTCCTTCTCCCCCAATCCCATCCAAGCAATTTGGCTAACCTAATAAATCTTCACCCCAACCAGGTATAGGCAGGTAAATGGCCTCTTCATTGCCCCCAATTAGCTGGCCAAACACTGAAAAGAGTGAAAAAAAGAGTCATATCTCACCTTTTTCAGCGCCCTTGTAGCTTCCAACGGGCACTGAATGAAAAGGTGTAAGTTTGAGGACTAGCGACGTTTTTCTGCACCGACCAACCACCTCCCCCAACGTAAGATTGGTGGTGCTTCTAGAGTTGTCAGGTGTAGGCAGGCCAACTTTGACGGGAGTTTCTTCTGGGCCAGTGAAGATCAGGAGGTAACAAGCATACACGCGCACTTTCCTTCACCCACCACGCCACATAAAGCGGGACACTGCCCTGCAGAACTCACAAGGGGCGAAGTCTTGATGCTCTGCAGTTCCTCGTGGATTATCCATTTATTGACCTATCAGCTTTGCCTTCCTGCATTTTCTTTAAAGCCGATTTTCTCTAAGACCCGTGTAGAGTAAAAAGACCCCCTTTCTCAAATCGTAATAATTCTTTCCTCTGCTGTTTAAGTCTTCCTTTAAAAACTAACCAATTTATTGTGGCAGATTCACGAGCGAACGTGGGTTTTATCCTAAGCGGACAGAGTGGGTCCAAAAATATTTTCAGCTTCCTGGTGGAGCACTCTGCAAAGAGATGAAAAAAGTAAAAAGGACATTGCCAGAAAACTTAGGAAGATGGTGCACGATCTACTTAAAAATATTGTTTGGGTTTTCCTACGTGCCTTTCCTTAATTTTATTTTATTTTTGGTTTTTTTGCCATGTTTTGTTCTTGTCAACTGCAGGAAGCCAGCCAAGCAAAAACTCTTTTGAAGGAGTATGGCAACTCTGCACAGTGATTTAGAAGTCACCTCTTAAAAGAATTAAAAACAATAGTGATGAAAGAGAAAAGGAACTCAAGTATTTGTACAGTACTCTGGGAATTAAGCATTCCTGGCTGAGCTATTACTTCTTGCCAACCAAACACAAAACCTGATGGCCTTCTGACTAACCCTCTCAAAACACACCGGAATAACTAAATTATAGCATTTCTCATACCTGCCCTTTTTAGCTTGAGGGGGACCTCCCTGATGATCCAACGTTGCCTGGTCCTCAGCCTTGATGGAGACTTAGGCTGGATTTCACTCATCGTTCCTCCTCCTCGTTCTTCCCCCAGAACAGTCTATAAAAGCTGGAGAAGTCAAGAAGAAGAAGAAGCTACTCATTAGGATGTCAGACAAGGAGAACAAGGGCTGTCTTCTGTCTCCTGAGTTAACCATGCTGGTTTAACCACAAAATAAACCTTGGCTTCTTCCTATCTGGAGCTCTGGTTTGATGGACATCACGATGAAGAGGGTAGTTCACGTGTCCACCAAGCAGCCGAGCTACGCGGTTTGTGTCCTGGGGACCGAGATTTCCTTAGACATCAAGAGGTAAGTCCCGTGATGCTTCAAGAAAGTTGGTGTTGTGTGCAGAAGACCTCGTGAGGCCTGGTCTTCCAATCTCAGCTTGAGTGATGCCTTTGCAAGTTCCTCCTTCTCCTTCCACACCTCTTGTGGATGACCATCCAGGTTCATTCAGAAGGACAGAGATAATATATGGGGGAGAAAACTGCAGGACAGATTGCATGAATGCTATTTAAAGTTGTTTTTTTTTTTAAAAAAAAATTGCATCGAATAAATGGTCTTCCCAACGTAGTTTAGAACGACTGAGGACATTGCATTGCCAGAAATGGTCGAATGCAAACTTTCTCAAGGATCAGTCAGGAAAGAAAGAAGTCACTGTCTCTTTGTTAGCCTCCTGACTTTCCCCAGGAATTACTAAGAATGAAAAATAAATGTGTTATAGTTTTTTCCTTTTTCTTTTTAAAAGCTATCTAAAAAAAGAGAGTAGAAAGAAAACAAAGGCTATCTTAGCTTTAGTTCTGCAGAATTTGATTATCACTTGTTTTTCAGTCTCCTGAGCTTGCAGAAGGCAAATTGGCTTCTATCTCAAGTTTTCTTCGAGCTCAGCCTAATTCCTGGAGAGCTGGTGAATATTATCTACTTTGTTTTCTTGATAAGAGGACCAAAATGCCTTTTTCTTCCCCCGCTTTCATAAAGGCAGAGAAGAAGTGGATAACACTGCATCCTACAAAACACAACTTTTTTTAGGATCTTAATTTTGAATCCTAATGACAACATTTGGGCTTCAGATCAGATCGTGTTACGATAACAGAGAGAGAGAGAGAGAGAGAGAGAGAGACTGAAAGAGAGGGCTTACAATTAGGAAGCCGACAAAATGCCACTCAGCAAAGTCTTCTTTTGCGGAGGAAAAATAAAACACTCTCTTGAATCTTGAAGGATGGGTATCAGAATCATTAAACGTATCAGGCGTGCAAAAACCTGAAATGCAGATGTAAGTGGTGCACACCCCTGGGAGCAGGGTGCTATTTCTGTCCCCTGTCACGCCCAGATGTGGGTTTTTGTTTTGTTTTTTGCAGAAAAAAATGTGCAGAGAAAACCAAATTGTGCAAAAAAAAAAAAAAGTTGATAGGAACGATATTTTACAACTCCAAGGAATTTCACACACACTGTTGAGAAAATGTTCCTAAAAAAAAAAAGAAAGATTTCTGGACGTTTTCTTTCTGTGGCTTTCAGTTTGCACTTTTCAGTGGGAGAAAGACGAGAAACCCTGGTGTGCCAACATGTACAATTTTAGGCATAAAAATCCTTTTGAATGCAACACACATTTCTGAGTCCACCAAAAACTTAATCTGCTCCAAGTGAGGATTGTCTGAAAAATTGGCTATTCTTGCTGATGACGTTCCCCGCTGTTTATTTCAGCATAGCGGTGCATTTTATGTCTTGATGTTAGAAAGATAAAATGCCACCATGGCTCAAGTGAGGAGGCATTGTTTAAAATGTGGGTGTAATTACATTTTTAGAGGCCCCACTGCATTTCCTTCCAAAAGTACGCAATTGTTGTCCAACCACACAGGTAGGACAGAAAAAACATGTCCATACGTTATTTTGAAAAAGGATTTTAAAAATACTGAGTAATCCTGGGTCACCTTTGTGAGTAATTTGGAATGTTTGCAGGCTGCAGAGAGGAAAAATCACAGGATTCAGCAGTAAAAAATAATAATCCTGGAATGTAAAATGATTTCAGCAAAAGGGGTGGTTTGATGTCACAATTTCTGTACTCAACCCTTTCTGGCTTGCAGAAAATCCCGTCAAAATAAATCCGTCATTCAAACTGTCCACATTTAAGACTACCCAAGATTCTGGGTTACTTTCTTGGCTGCACCAATTTCTTGCCATTTTTCTCCTCGGTGTACACGGAGCACGTTGAGAGTAGGTTAAAAGTTTGCAGAGGGATTTTTTGGTTTTTTGTTTTAATTTTGCATGGCAGGATCGACTTTTAAGGAGCCGACGAGGGAGGAGGGAAAAATCGGAGCCTCTTTTCATATAATTCATTTATAGGGATTAAAGCAGCATTCGTATAAATTCTCGCAGCCAAGCTGTCGGTCCGTAGGCTGTACTGCAACAGCTTGTAAATCCTACGGAAGGCAGCTACAAGAGGAGACACTGATAAAAGGACTCGCGGGAAGATTTATAGCCTTGGACTGTTCCCCTTTTGAGAGTAACTGAGTGTACTGCCAGAGTAATATATCATCACTTAACAAGTTGCTTCAAGACATTGAAGAGAGGGAACAAAAGAGAGAGAAGGAAGCCAACCACTACACCACATATAAATCCGGTTTCATAAAACTTATCCTTTCTCCTTTTCTTCCCTGTGTAATTTTTTTTCCTTTTCTTCCCTGTGGCAATAGCACTTAAGACTTATATACTGCTTCACAGTGCTTTTAAGTCCCTCTCTAAGCGGTTTACAGAGTCAACCTCTTGCCCCCAACAATCTGGGTCTTCATTTGACCCACCTCGGAAGGACGGAAGGCTGAGTTGACCTTGAGCCGGTCAGGATTGAACTGCTGGCAGTTGGCAGAATTAATCTGCATTCTAACAACTGTGCCTCCATGGCTCTTAATAGGAATAGCCCTTAGACTTATATACCGCTTCACAATGCTTCACAGCCCTCTCTAAGTGGTTTTAAAGAGTCAGCCTCTTTGCCCCCAACAATCTGGGTCCTCATTTGACCCCCCTTGGGAGGATGGGAGGCTGAGTCCACCTGGTAAGAATCGAACTGCCAAATTGTGGCAGCCAGCAGTCGGCAGAAGTAGCCTGCGACCACAAAGCCCCCCAAATTTCTGTTGTTAAGCGAGGCATTTGTTAAGTGACTTTGGCTCCATTTTACGACCTTTTTGGCTCCGGTGGTTAAGTGAAGCCCTGCCGTTGATAAGTAAGTTAGTAATATGGTTGCTTTGTGAATCTGGCTTCCCCATTGCTTTTGCTTGTCGCAAAAGGGGATCACATGATCTCAGGACATTGCGACCGTCATAAATATGAGCCAGTTGCCAATATCTGAATTTTGATCACGTGATACGTGGCGATGTTGCAGAGGTCGTAACTGCGAAGAAGGGCCACGTGTCACATTTTTTCAGTGTCATTGTAACTTTCTGTGGACGTGGCTTGGTGGGCGTGGCAGGGGGGAAGGATATACTGCAAAATCCCGCTTCCCTCCCCATAACCTGCTTTCCAGTTCCGTTCTCCTGTGCAGGGCAACCCAAGGAGACCCAGCCGATCAGCTGGGACTCAATGGGAGGCAGAGAAGAGATGGGGGCGGGGTTCTCTGAATGACTCAAAATTTCCACTACCGGTTCTCCAGAACTGGTCAGAATCCCTGGCTCCAAACCCAACCGTGGAGTAGTCATAGCCTTCGGGCTTAAATTCACCCCAAAAAATCCCAGGGATTTCCTTCTGGATTTTGCAAGCCTTCTTCCTGACCACAAATCCAGGAACTGAAGACCTTGAGCCAAACGCAAAAGTTGATACCTGCAGTCTAGATGAAGCCTTGTCTCTAGATCAGCCATACCTTTCTTGAAGAAACGAGTAATTCCACACAGCTCTGTGTTGTTTGACTTGACCCTAGTTCCAGGCCCAGGGGGGCCACCTCTTTCGAAGCCCGTGGCACAGGAGGGCTCCAAGTCTACGTGACCTACGACCCCAGGCACCTTCCCAAGCCTGAAGGTTCGAAGAGGTGGCCTCTTGATGCAGACACCGAGGTCATCGTGTCTCTGAAGGCTGTTAGCAGTGCGGTCAACGACAACAAGGTGAGAGGGGCATCCTGATGCTCCACCGAGATGGTCGGGAATAGCATCCCATGGGCAAGGTCCTACTCCTAAGTAAGCCCTTCTTGAGGTGTAAAGCTGGAGTTAGGTGCTCCTTTGAGTCCACCTCTACGTCCAGCCATCTGTGGGATTTCCTGTTGCATCACAGAATAAGGACTCCCACAGGTCATGTCCAGTGGTGGGATTCAAATAATTTAACAACTGGTTTCTCTGCTGTAATGATTTCTTCCAACAGCCAGTTCAACAAACTGCTCAGAAAGTGAACCACTGGTTCTGCTGAACTGGTGCAAACTGGCTGAATCCCACCACTGGTCATGTCTCGACAGGAGGGAAACTGACATATTAACCTGTCTGACAGCTCAGCAGTGACTTGGCTGTGTTTGTTCTCTTTGTAGGTCAGAGTGTCCTATTACGATCAAACAGGCCACACACGGATTGCCGAAGCTTGGGTGTACATCACCTGTGTAGGTAAGCATCGGCTTGGCCAGCAACCTTTATTTTCTCCTGGGCTCTTAAGGCACAAGGGGGAGGAGATGGCGCACCTCTCAACATTTCTCCACCCTGCAGGGAAATTATGGATTCTGGCTTTGTTTTGGATTAGCCTTGCAAGGTTTCTCAACAATTCTGTGTAAAGGGTAGGTAGGAAGCCATGGCGAACAAGGGTGGGAATTATAGTTCTGGTCACACTAGGTAACATGGAAGATAAACCTGTTTTCAAGCTCTTTTAGAACAGCCGGATGCTTGTTTTTGAGGTCCTGGACTTGAGAATTGAAACCCAAAGGCAAAAGAAAGATAATGTTTTAACTCTGTCACTCTCTTAGCCCTCTCCCTGGACGCTGATACCAACCGAACTGGAACCGTCCAGAATTACGCTACCAACAAGGTAAGGTTGGATTTCGACGCAAGGATCTATTTCTGGACAAGATTCCGTTGGTCATGTAGACTGAAGGACTTTTGTCCAGAGCTATGTTCTTTCATCTTGGGAGGTCAACAGAGGTCAACAGAGGATGTTGACAAGGGAGTCAAGGGAGGTCAACAGAGATGTTCTGAAACATGGACAACCTCTTTGCATTAAAGCTGGAAGAGAGGTTGGAAGACAACTGGATGCACTCAAGTCCTCCTTGACGTAGTGAAATCCTTCACTTCTTTCTTCTTCTCCCCCCCACAGACCAAATGGACCTGGGGACCAGATGGACAAGGTGCGGTATTGCTGGTGAACTGTGACCGAGATGGTCCAAGCTATGGAAACATGGACTGCACCTATCCTTATGTGCGATCCCATGCAGGTGCGTATTCAGGCATCCATATAACAATGGAAGGATTGAATCCCAGGACATCTGGAGCCTTCTTCATGGTGGGACTCCATGCTTGGAGTCAACTTCCCCTGAAGGCCACTCTTGATGTCAGCACTCTTCGTATTTTGGGGCCAGCTGAAGATTTCACTTTTTGGATTCAAGACTTTCTGGCTAAACATCTCCCCACCTGCCAAATGCTCTTTTATGATTGTATTTTGTTATTGCTATTTGACATTTTAAAAGGATCATCTTTGTGCCCTTGTCTTGTTTAATCTGACAATATTTATGGAGTGTCATTCACCGGAGGCCCTTCGAAGGACAGAGAATAATAAATGTTTGAAGAAGCAGCCACATCTGGGTAGGGTAGGTGGTTGGTAAGAGGTGAGCCAACCCCAAGAGAAAAGAAGGACCAAGGGCTGTCACTCTCCTCCTGGCTCTGTTGCCTGAGGGTGACAGAAGAGAGAGCTGGTTCTGTCAAGGAAGCTTGGATGAGTTCAGGGTGGAATCAATTCAATCTTCTAACGAGGAGGAGCGGGAAACCCACCGCTTAATGTAGGATCAAAAGCTGTGCAGAAGTGAGAAATACATAGTGAAATCAGCAAGGTAGAAATAAATGGATCTATTTTTGCACCTTTCTTGGGATAAAAAGGAGAGTCTTGGATGACCCAATACGGTTCTTGGGTAAGCTCATAATGCTAAGCCTCTGCAAGAAAGATTAGTTTATTTTCCATCCTAAGACTTCCTCCAGAAGGAATCCAACCGTTGAGTTCTTCACAACTCAATTCTGCACTTAGTGAGGGCCCAAGATGACGTGGCTGATGGCCTACTGTCTCCGTACCAAACCCTTCTCTCTTCTCTTCTCCAGATCTTCAAGACTTGTCCCTTGTGATTCTCAATATCAACAGCCCTGCCGGGATCTTCGACAACCACAAACTGATGCTTCACATCTCCATGTTTGATGCGGCAAAAGTGAGAGTTTTCCACGCGGCTAGTAAGTAGCTAGGTCCTTGCTCCCTGGCTTGGTGGAGTCTTCTAGCGTGTGTGTGTTAATATATCATCCAGTTGCCTTTCCCACGGGTCAGCCCAACAAGGTGGACCAGATGAAGAGATCAAAGCCAACAAGGTCAGAACTGCTCTTAGTCGCTCTTGATCTTTAGTTGAAGTGACAGAACCTTGCAAGTCAGTTTGGCCTTCTCCTACCTCATTTTGAACTAGGGAGGGATCTGTCTTGAGAGATTTTCTCGGATTAGTTTCTTGGAACAGGATCACACCATTCTTATGGGACCTTGCCTTGGTAGCTGCTTGTTCTGCTGTCCTCCTGAGCCATTCTCTTGGTCTTCTACACAATGGAAGCGCTTGAAACCGGGAATTGTGTGGAAGCTTTGTAGCATCTGGTTGGAGAAGCCTAACTCTATATAAGAGGACAATTGGATTAAATGTCCACGCAGCTTTATAGGGTCTTTCTCAGTCTTTCAGGTAATCAACCAGGCCAAAACAGGCTTTGTTTTCAGGCTCAAAGTTTACCCAGATGCTACCGTCTGCATTTGCAGTAGATCCAGAAACCATCTCCAATCTGAGAGTTTTCCTCCACTGCAAATTGAATGGGAGGCGTTGGTTCCGTGGCACGTGATTATTTATTCCTGTTGACTTCCTTTCCATTGGATAGAAATCTCTCCGGATATGTTCCCTCAACAGAAAACACCTCCGTCTCCAACTACGAGAACATTTTGGGGTCAGACAAGCTGTCCTACACAGTACAACCTACAGATGGTCGAGGAGAACATACGTTTTACGTGGAAGGCCTCGCCTTCCCAGACAGTGACTTCAACGGCTTCGTGTCCTTGAATGCCACGCTGCTGGAGCAGACTAGCTCGGTAAAATATTCTTTATTGCAATCCATGATTCATATGTAGCCTGTTATTTTTGGTCACCATTCTCTGGGTTTTGGGTGTAAGGTGAGTTTTCCCTAGCCTCCATCCCTCTGCCGCTTCCCTGTCTTCATTCTAAAATATAGCATCCTGTATTTGTCACAATATCAGTTTGACAGCTGTCACTCTGGGAGAGTTAATAAACCTGGCAAAGAACAATAAGTCAAAACAGAAATAGTTCCTTTGAAGCCACAGGCAATGCAGGGGAGATCCAGAGCTGTTTTGTGGGGCAATCATAAAACCCAGATGTCTTCTTCGGATATAACCCTTGATATGTCCAGTTCAAAAAGGCTGAGACACAGGTTGATGAGATATTTCCAGCCTGTTTTTCATGCCAACGTTAGATGATTTGTTAAGGTTTTGTTTTGGAGTGCTCAATCGCAGATATATGGGTTGGATAGACTAGGCCCTGTGCAACGAGATGAAATTTAATGAGGAGAAAAGAAATATTTTACACTTAGGCAGGAAAAAAAAACCAAAGGTACAAGTACAGATTAGGTGAAACCTGGCTCAAAAACAGTCACTGTGAGAGAGACTTTGGAGTGGACAAATCCTTTCTCAGTGGACAATCACTTAAACATGAGCCAGCAGTGTGCGGCGGCAGCCAAAAAAGCGAATATAATCCTTGTTTGTATAAACAGAGGCATAGAATCATGTGAAGTATTAGCACTGCTTTATAAAGCCTTAGTAAGGACACGCCTGGAATACCGCATCCAGATATGGTCACCACATTACAAAAAGGTATTGAGATCTCGGAAAAAGTGCAAAGAAGAACAACTACGACGATTAAAGGCCTGCAGACGACAACATATAAAGAACGGTTGCAGGAATTGGATATGGCCAGCTTACAGAATAGAAGGACTAGGGGTGACATGATAGCAGTATTACAGTGTTTGAGGGGCTGCCCCAAAGAAGAGGGAGTCAAGCTATTCTCCAAAGCACCAGAAGGCAGGAAAAGAATCAATGGATGGAAACTCATCAAGGAGAGAAACAAACTTGGAATTAAGGAGAAACTTCCTAAGAGTGGGGACAATTAACGGGTGGAATAACTCCAGAAGTTGTGGGTGCTTCATCACTGGAGGTTTTTGAGAAGAGGCAACCATCTGTCTCAAATGGTATTGGGTCTCCTGTTTCAGCAGGGGGTTGGACTAGAAGACCTCTAAGGTCCCCTCCAACTCTGTTCTAATTGACTCTGACTTGTTGATTGATTGCTTTATATAAAAGCAACTATGGGCTAACTGGATGAAAGCCCAGCATTTTTTGTCCTGCAGACCACTTTTTGGACAAAAACCCCAGTTAGAGTTGGAAGGTGCTGGCCCTAATGTCATCCATTTTCTTCCCTCTTCTCTTTGCAGACCTCACCAGCCACTCCAGTTTTCACGGATACCGTGGTTTTCCAGGTAGCCCCTTGGCTCATGACCCCCAACACCCAGAGACCCCTGGAGATCTTCGTCTGCAGGTAATGATAAAACACCAGGAGGTTTCCCTTCCTTGGGGTAACGGCACTCATTAACCAAAATAATCCTAAATTTAGATTTTGGGAAACGCATCTCCAACGAGAGTTAATTCCTCAGGACAGGACAGAAATTTAACTGGGGGAGTTATGAAGAAGGCCTCCTAAATTAAGGGAGCGTTCCTTGGTCATCTAAATTTCTCCGTTGTAATTCCTGTCACCATCTTCTTTTTCGTTTAGCATTGATAAGGGTATCAACTCCAACGAAAAATTCCTGGAGGCCATCAAACATCTTGCAAAGAAAGCCAACTGCAAATTAACCATTTGCCCAGAAATTGAAAACAGGGGAGACCGCTGGATTCAGGTATACCCATTGGAGACCCAAACTGAATGCCTCCTGACCAAATCTCTTCAGCAATTAACCAGTGAAAACCAATTAATTAATCAAACGATCAGTAGAACCTCCAGAAATTGTGGGTTCTCTATCACTGGAGGTTTTTTTAAAGAACAGACTGGATAGACATTTGTTCCCATGGTATAGGATCTTGTGCTTGGTCAGCGAGTTGGACTAGATGATCTCCAAGGTCAAACTCCCTTCCAACTCTGGTTATTCTGTCCTTCTTTTCCCCAATAGGATGAGATGGAATTTGGTTACGTAGAGGCTCCTCACCAATCCTTCCCTGTCGTCTTCGACTCTCCCAGGAATCGGGGTCTGAAGGAATTCCCTTTCAAGAGGATTTTGGTAAGTCAACTTCTCCCATCCTTTCTTGGCCAAGAAAGATCGGATTCTCCTCTCCTTAGAACGACAGAAAAGAAACAGGACCGTCTTTCCTTTCTCTGAGGAACCTCAACGGAATAAGGACGGACTTTCAGCCAGAAGGAATCTGAGCTGCAACTAAGTAATCCTCTTTCACAAAAACGAGGAAAAGTCCTCCGCGAAAAAAAGGCAAACAACATTTTTGGCGCCATAAATCATTCCAAGGGATGGATGATTCTTCAGTGAGTCTGTTATTATTTTTTAAAATCATCTTTTCGGGGCTTTTACAATGCTCTATCCTCTGTCTTTGTTGCCACCAAGGGCCCTGATTTTGGGTATGTCACTCGGGAACCCAAGAACGGAAGAGTGTCCAGTCTGGACTCTTTTGGTAACCTGGATGTCAGTCCACCCGTCTCTGTCAAGGGAAGAGATTACTCCTTGGGACGGATCCTCATCGGCAGCAGTTTTCCCGGGTAAGGAAGTCTTGAGGCCCTTTTTTTCCCATCACTCTTTAATACTTCAAGTCAACCAGGATAGAGCGGGAAGGGACCTTGGAGGTCTTCTAGTCCAACCCTCTGCTCCAGCAGGAGACCTTATACAATGTCAGACAAGTCGCTGTCCAGTCTTTTCTTAAAAACCTCCAGTGAGGAAGCGCTCACAACTTCTGGTGGCAAGCTGTTGGTTAATTGTTTCAGGTTGCTTTTCTCCTTGATGAGTTTTCATTGCTTCTTGTCTTGCCTTCTGGTGCTTTCGAAAATAAGCTGACCCCCTCTTTTTTTTTGTGGCAGTCCCTCAAATATTAGAATACTGTTATCATGTCCATCCTAGTCCTTCTTTTCTCTAGACTGGCTATATCCAAATCCTGCAAATGTTCTTTGCATGTTTTGGTCTCCGGCCTCTTAATCATCTTAGTTGCTCTTCTTTGCACAAGTCTGAACATCTTTTTTGTAAATGCGGTAAGCAAAAATGGATGCGGTATTCCAGGGTGGCCTTACTAAGGATTTATAAAGTGGTAGTAATACTTCACGTGATTTTGATTCTTTGCCCCTGTTGTTACAACACCAAGGAGTTTATACCACTTGCAGGAGCCAACACCACCAGTGGTCACCCACAAACCTGCATCCAGGTAGTCAGACCCTATGGTCCAGGAGAAGGTTCTTGAAAGTCTCTTAGGTTGCAAGGAGATTTGATTAGTTCAACCTAAAGGAAATCAACCCAGGCTGTCCTTTGGAAGGTCGGATACTGACGCTGAAGCTCAAATACTTTGCTCGCGGAATTAGAAGAAGGATTCCTTAGAGAAGACCCCGATGTTGGGGAAGATGGAAGACAAAAAGAGATGAGCATAGCAGAGAATGAGATGGCTAGATAGATTCATCGACGCAACAAACGTGAATTTGGGCAAACTTGGGGTGACAGGCAGTCCTGGCATGATGTCGTTCATGGGGTGGCGAAGAGTCGGGACACGATTTAGCAGTTGACCAACAGAACGCTAAATCATAAATGGTCGTGGGTCGTTTTCTTCTCTGGATCTCCAAGCCTGCATGCCCTTGGGCCACCAAGTCTGCAGGTGCCTTGGTTACAAAGAAACTGAGATTTATTTCCCCGAAAGCCATCCGCCAACCAACCACGCTCAGCAAAAGTAAATGAGAAACAGTTAGGAAGGCAAGTTAAGAACCCGTCTGCTCCTTGCAGTCACCAAACTGGTTCAAGCACCAAAGTCACCTGTGATTAAAACTAGTCCTGGCGATGGAGGAAACAGCAAGAGAGAGAGAGAGAGAGCAAATCTGGCTTCCCGTGGCTGAGAACAGCTGCAGAGGAAAATGTGGCGCTCCTTCCAAATATGCTTTTCTTTGTTTCTCTTCTTTGAAGACATTTCGCTTCTCATCCAAGAAGCTTCTTCAGCTCTGACAGGATAGTGGGGAATGGAAGGACTGATATTCCTTGCAGACAGAGCTGGTCATTGGCATCCTTTTAGAGGGTCGTTGAGGCCACTTGGAGGTTTATCTGTGTCCTCAGAGTCACCCAGGTGGGGCTTCTGGTTCCTGTAGTCTGCAATTTTTTCCTCTCTGAAAATCCATTCCTTCTCCCACATCATTCCAAGGGCGTTTCATCCCAAATTGTATAGATAAAAGTCTGCAGAGATCCCAACCTTTGGGACAACCATGACTTGGATGACGGAGAATCTCTACAGATGATCTGCTCCTTCCTCCAAGCTTCCCAACCTTGGCAACGGGAAGACTTCAACTCCCAGAATTCCCCAGCCACCAAGGGTACTTTGTACTTGAACCAGTTTTGACGACTGCAATGAGCGGAGGGGGTCACTAACCCGCCTTCCTGCTTCTTTGCATTGACTTGCTGAGTGCGGTTGGTTGGTGGGGAGCAAACGTTACGACGTTCAGAAAACGAACCTCGGTTTCCTTGTAACCAAGGCATTTGGTGGCCCAAAGGCGTGAAGGCTGGAGAGCCAGGGAAAGACCCATGGCCATTTATGGTCTAGCTTTTGGTTGTTCGGTTGCCCAGTTGTGTCTGACTCTTCACAACTCCATGGACCACGGCATGACAGCCACCCCAATGTCGTCCACAGTCTCCTGGAATTTGTCCAAAATCATGTTCCTTGCATCCAGCAGCGGATTAAGGCTCCCTGGTGCCCTAAGCACTGACAAATCTTGGTGCCCCCGTCCTTTGTGCATACTATGCAAACGAAACCTACATAAAAGTGTTTGTGGCGTCCCCTTTGGGCCTGGTGCCCTAAACACGTGCTTAGTCTGCTTAATGGTTGGGTCAATGGTTGAACCACTGGTTGAGTCAACGACTCTATCTAACCATCTCATCCTCTGCCGTCCTCTTCCCCTTTTGCAGTCCATCGTTCCAAACATTAAGAGTCTTCTCTTTTCTCATTTGGTGGCCAAGGTCAGGAAGCCCTCCCCAAAATCTTCTATGTACCCCACCAATAATGTAGAGCGAGAGGCAACACAAACCTGGACTTTTTCTGTAAGCTTTACCTCAAAAGAGACATCCCCGAGAGGTCCCTTCTCAACATGTAAGAAATCTGTCTTGTTCCAGAGCTTCTGCATTCCCCACCTTCTCTCTTTATCCAACGCTTAGATCCGGCAACAGGAAAATGACAAAAGTTGTCCGAGATTTTCTTTACGCTCAGAAAGTTCAAGCTCCTGTAGAGCTTTATTCAGACTGGCTGACAGTGGGTCACGTGGATGAATTCTTGAGCTTCGTTCCGGCTCCAGGAAAGAAGGTACGGATCGACGGAATTCGGCAGAGGGTTGGACTGGAGGGTTTGTCCTGCCCTCTGGTGCTTTGGAAAATAATTTGACCCCCTTCTCTTTGTGGCAGCCCCTCAAATATTGGAATCCTGCTATCATGTCTCCCCTAGTCCTTCTTTTCTCTAGATTAGCCAGACCCAAATCCTCCAACCTCCAATCTTCGTATGGTTTAGTCTCCGGGTCTTGGATCATCTTAGTTGCTCTTCTCTGAACGTTTTCCAAAGTCTCAACACCTGTTTTGTAGTATAGTGATCAACATTGGTTGCAGTATTCCAGGTGTGGCCTGTCTCGCTTAGAGACAGGACTCTTGGTCTCCATTCTGGTTGTAAGATGAGGAGTACCTCTATTAGCATTCTAATTAACTAACTGGCATGTAATGACGAGGCAGTCAAGTTGTTTGATCATGATCAACTGAATCATGATGAACTTTATTGGAGTCTAGTCTTGCATTTATACACAGTTTTAGTAATCCTCCAACATTGGTTAACTCTGGTTACTGCTTAACTTTCGCTACTGTTTAGCATAATAGTAATTAACACAATTAATTATCTCTAGTTAAAGTCTAACATACGTTTACTTCCTCTCTCTAATCCTCCATTAGATGAGTGACTTTGTTAGCCTGAGTTGTATTTGCTTGTAAACATTCTTTATCTGAGGTTTGCCATCCAAGATAGGAACATTCCTGCAATTACAACTCTACACTGGCATGTTAGTTCAACCGACATCGCAGGAAGCAAACAACGGCAAATATCCCACATCCAGTTATACCGTGGGAATAAAATTTAACTCAGATACTTACCCTCCTGGGCGGTGGGGTGTCTCCGCGCAGGGCTTCCGGCTGCTTCTGGCTAGTCCCCTCGCTTGCTTGAAGCTGTTTGAAGAAAAGCAAAGAGAAGGTTATGGCAATGCTGCCCTGTTTGAAGGTGAGCTCCAACATTACTCTTCCTGGCTGATTCCACGGGAGACCACGCTTCCTGACGTATAAATCTTTTATTTTTTTCCAGGTCTAAGGAAGGTGGGTAAAATTACCCTCAACGAGATCCTGATGGACAGAAATTTGCGCCAAGACAGCAAATATGTTCAGGTAAAACGGTAACAAAAGTGTGGCATTTTCTGCACTAGGTAGGAAATTCAAGTGTTTTTTTCTCCTTTGCAAAGATTTCTGAAATAACACCACATTAAAAAAAAAAAAGGCAGAAATTCTCCATTGCATAATTAATTCCCAACCGTTAAGGAACCATTGACTAATTATTTAGAGATGTAAAAATGAACCCAGAATCGTAGCATGCTCCTTTGTGTACGACTTTTCTAAGAAGCTGATT
>NW_020769546.1:83961-111021 GCF_900518735.1 Pseudonaja textilis
GAATCGTAGCATGCTCCTTTGTGTACGACTTTTCTAAGAAGCTGATTTGCAACATTCAACTTCTAAGATTTTTGTCTAGGTCACTTTTAGTAATTTCCTTCTTTCGTTGCTGTCAGATCCTTTTTTTGGATCTAACGTCTGTCAAATAATTGTAATAAGGAGTTATCAGCTACTTGTTTTCAAATCCTAGGTTCTTATTTCCTAACAAGTTGGAAAAATTATATTTGTTTGGTTTAAAAAAAAACCTGCATCCGCTGGAAAACGGGTATATTATCCTTTGAAATACCACATAGGTTTATACTACTTCCTTGGTGTCCTCGGCTGAGCGAAGAACTATTGTTTTGTTTTAGAAAAATTAAAACCTCTCCTTAAATCAACAACCACAAGTATTTTTTAAGCTTACCTGTCCCTTTCTATAATATGTCCCACCCTTCTTTTTGTATTCTTATCAAACCACTTCATCAGGACAAAGGCAAACAATTAAGATTCTGGAGCCCTAATATTCTTTCAAAGGACAAATTATTAACCAGAACTACACCTTATCAAATATGTTTTCAATTTCAAACATGCTAGAATTACAGGAAGCAAAATCCCACACCTCTAAAAGTGACAAAGTTGGCCAGCCTGGTGTGACAGTTAAATCCTATATGAAAAAAAAAAAAGAAATTTAAAGCCTCTGTGGTGTAGTGATGAGGGTCCAGATTCAAATCTACCCTCCTGGGGTGATTCTAGGCTCCTATTCTCTCTCAACCCAACCATAGGAATTGAGAGAAGTAGACCTTGACTTACAAGGGACTATTCAAAGGTACAACAGGTACAACAGCACTGAAAAAGGTGACTTAGGGACATTTTTCACAGTTGCAACCAGTACAGCATCTGCATGGTCAGGTGATCAACTGGTTTATATTTATGACACATAACGGGTCATTCAGTGATTCACTTAACAATCACAAAGTCGTAAAATGAGGCAAAATTCACTTAATAATCATCTCAATTAGCCACAGATACTTTGGGCTCAATTGTGGACATAAGTCAAGGACTACTTGTAATAGATCATTACTTGGACACTAAGCTCGGGACATTGATGAGAAGGATGTCAAGCCAGAGGTATCAAAGGCCTCAAGGACAGGTAGTATGAATTAAAGCGTTAACCCAGAGGTCTCCAAACTTGGCAACTTTGAAGACTTGCGGACTTCAACTCCCAGCATTCCACTGCTGGCTGAGGAATTCTGGGAGTGGAAGTCCACAAGTCTTAAAAGTTGCCAGGTTTGGAGATCCCTGATTTAACCGGATGGGAACCCACTTGCATCGTGCACCTTGTCGTTCTGTTCCTCTTTGCAGAGTTGCATTGACTGGAACCGGAGTATTTTAAAGCGGGAACTCGGACTGACCGAACGTGACATCATTGATATCCCTCAGCTCTTCACTCTTGAAGGATCCACTGCGACGGCCTTGTTCCCAGACATGGTGAGAAGACCCTCCTTCCCATTGGTCTTTCCAAAGCAAGCATCCCTTCTGAGCATCCTACGGGACTCAGCCAGCACCCAGGCTCGGTTTCAATTCCAAGGTTCTCTGGAGAGAACAACAGAGATTTATAATCTACCATGTCTTATGGAGATTTTCAGTCATCCAGGCCTTGGTTGTCTCAAAGATGCTTTCTCAAGAGGCAACTGGACCTTCCTTTCTTCAAAGATGTTTCACTTCTCATCCAAGAAGCTTCTTCAGCTCTGAAGAATGAGGATGAGAAGTGAAACGTCTTCAAAGAAAAATAGGAAACTTCAGTTTCCTTCTGAAAAAAACAACAACAACTTTGGAATAATCTACCACACTTTCCATCTGCCAAAGGGATAAACTGGAAAACTTCCTAATGTTCTTATCCTAGTGTTGCATTTCATATCTTTATGTTGAATGGGAAGTGGCCAAAAGGGAGTTTTTCTTTAAAAAAATTACTTGGGGTATAAGTTTAGCAACGAAGACACTGGTCAACCAGCACTGGGAACTCCAAGCGACGGCTTCTAATCATGAAGAACGGCTAGCTCCTGTTGACTCAAAAAAAGGGAAGTTTAGACTTTAAACCACTTAGCAGATAAAAAAAGAAAGACATCAGGATGGGAATAATTTTACTCAATTCTGGGCAAGAAGGCATCCTTTACAAAATTGAATGAAGGGATACTCTGGGCGCTGAGGTAACAGTCACAAGTGTGCTGCAGCTGCCCCAAAAGCCAACACAATCCTAGGCTGCATTAACACAGGGATAGTATCAAGATCGTGTGAAGCGTTAACACCGTGTTATAATGCCTTGGTAAGGCCACACTTGGAATACTGCATCCAGTTTTGGTTGCCACGGCATTAAAAAACGGTGTTGAGACCCTAGAAAGAGTGCAGAGAAAAGCAACAAAGAGGATTAGGGGGCTGGAGGATGGTTGCAGGGATTGGGTACGTCTAGTTTAATGAAAAAAAGAACTAGCAGTGTTCCAATATTTGAGGGGCTGCCCCAAAGAAGAGGGAGTCAAGCTAGAGATAGAGAGAGAGAGAGACAAGAACCAATGGGTGAAAACTCATCAAGGAGAGAAGCAATTTAGAACTAAGGAGGAATTTCCTGACAGTGAGAACAATTAACCAGTGGAACAACTTGCCACCAGAAGTTGTGAATGCTCCAACATTGGAAGTTTTAAAGAAGAGATTGTATAGGGTATAGGGTTTTCCTGCCTAAGCAGGGGGTTGGACTAGAAGACCTCTAAGGTCCCTTCCTACTCTGTTATTCTGCTTGGAAGAAAGAGATGGGAATCAACTCAATTCTCTGTCTTCTCTGCAGGTAAATATGCTCGTCTTAGGGAAACACCTGGGTATTCCCAAGCCATATGGACCCATCATCCACGGCCAGTGTTGCTTGGAAGTGAAAGTCCGCTCCCTCCTGGAGCCACTGGGCCTCTCCTGCACGTTCATTGACGATTTTTTCTCTTACCACGTCTTATCGGGAGAAATTCATTGCGGCACCAACGTCCTACGGGAACCTTTTTCCTTTCGCTGGTGGAATATTCGTCTATGAAAAGAAAGTGCCCTGTTATCTCAGATTTAATTTTCTCAACGCCTTTGCCATTGGGGTTGAAGAGAAGCGGCAGCATGGAAAATGGTAGGAAAGAGAAGGGGAATCTTTCTCAGAGATAAATTTCTCAGCGCCTTCTCAAAAACTGTTTTTAATTCTGAGTCTCTGAAAATACAAAGCACCACCCACGAAGGAAGTGCAAGAAAGCACATTCAATAAAATTGTCCGGCTTTCTGGAAAAAATACTGTTTCTGGAGAAACCAAGCGAGAGAAGGATAAATTCTCTGGAAAAGCCAAATAAATTTACATTTTCGGTGAGAATTCCTCAAAAGTGATCACCGAGTACTAACACTCTCAGACAAAACTGACATTTAACAAAAAGAGAAAGACAGCTGAACCTGTGAAATGAAATAAAATCTGAAAAAGTTATGGTGCTTATGTAGTTATTTACCAAGCACATCTAAATTTTTATTAAAATAACCAAAATATCTTTACAATCCCCAAGGCATGTCACAACCTTTGAGCAACCCTAACGTTTGGAAATTGAAAGTGGAAAAATTTGACATGTTCTATCAGTCCAACCTCAGCTGGGTTTGTTTCTCTGCTTCTCTGTTCTTATGGAAAAAATAAATTTAAATCTAACCTCCAGAAAAGGACCGATTAAAGAAAGGCACCCCCGGAAGCCATGGACATTGTCTGTCTTTCCCAAAGATGATCTGAAAGGGAGATCGAAAACTTCAACATAAAGGCAGCTTCTTAAAATGGCCACCTCTGACTTCACGGGAAATAATTTTTGTTTTATCTCACAGAAGGTGCTAATTGGCTTATCAGAAGCAGGCAAATTTCATCATCACTCATTAAAGCTGTTGGAAAAGGACCCTGGGTGTACATTCAACACCTTCCAGCATTAGTGTAATTGTAAAAAAAAAAACCTCTGTGTGTGTGTGTGTGTATATGCTTGTGTGTGTGTTACAGGTAGCCCTCGACTTCCGACCACAATTGAGCCCAACATTTCTGCTGCCAGGTGAGACGTTTGCTCTATTTTACGACTTTTCTTGCCACAGTCGTTAATGCCCAAAATCTATTTTCGACTTCTAGCATCTTCCAAAAGTGGTTGGCTTCTAAACCGAGCTGTGTTTAAGAAACCAAGTTCATTATCCTTCATCTCAAATACACACATAACGTACCTCTGGGGATTGAACAGGCACATAGAGATACAGGAGTCCTTATTTGCAGACCTCCGCAAATCTCTTTTTTTTTGCAAAACACGGAGAGAGAGTTGTCTGACAGTCTAGATCTATGCCAAGTTTGCGTTTTACTTCTTTCCAACTAGAAAAGACAAGGATTAGACATTTTAATGTTTTGATTTTTGGGGTGTGTGTGTGTGTCTTATTGGCTTTTACTGTCTTAAAATGTTTTAAAGATTTTAATTCTAATCTACGTTTCTGAATTGTGAACCTTCCAGTGTTGATTGCCAGGATGGGCGGCTATGGCATTAGCACTTAGACTTATATACCGCTTCACGGTGCTTTTACAGCTCCCTCTAAGTGGTTTTCACAGAATCAACCTCTTGCCCCCAACAATCTGGATCCTTATTTTACTGACCTTGGAAGGATGGAAGGCTGAGTCAACCTGGAGCCTGGTGGGATTCGAATTGCCAACATTCTGGCAACTGGCAGCCAGCAGAAATAGCCTGCACTACTGCATTCTAACCACTGTGCCACATCGGCTTTATAGAAATCAAATCTAAACAAACCAACCAACCAACAAACAAACCTGTTTCAGTCAAGATTTGGGCTACTTTCTAGGAAGTCTCCATGCCTTCTAGCTACTTCCTCCTTCTCCCTGGGGTAGAAGCTGGGTAGCTCTCTTTGGGTGAGAATATGGGCTGCCAGCTCCCAACCGCAAGGTGGGATTAGGGTGTGCACCAGCATTTTGGAAGTCAATTCTCTATTGCCAAATTCATCAGGGGTAGATTCCCTGATAGAATATAGAACATAGAATATTTAGACTTAAGATATAATTTTCTTTGATATTATTTTTATAAAACTTTACTAAGATAGATTTGGTATGATCTTATGATTTGTTGTAAAATAAATTAAGTAAATTATAGTTATCTCGTTAAAGTATGAATTAACAAAATTATAGTTAAATGATTTCTCAGTAATGATACTAGGTTATACAATTGTTGATTGATAATATGAGTTATTATGTAATATAACTATAATGGCGTCTAGGAAACGGATGCACAAAAAAAAAGTGGTAAACCAACCGATACACTGTTTGTAAATCTATGAAGGAGGAGGATGTTTTTATGTTTTATGTTGTATGTTTTATGTGGTTTTGTTGTTAAAATCAATAAAAAAATTTTTTTAAAAAAAGAATTTGCTATATTTTAGAGGGGAGCACTTTATTCCTTCAGCCGAAAAATAACCTGGACATTAAGATTCAGATCTCATTGAAGAAAAGTGAGAAGAATTGTCTTCCGGTTTGCAGAGCTTCGGCAACGGCAGGAATCTGCAATCGTGCACGGTTTCTGCTTGCGCTTGCCGCTGGAGTGCCCCGATCCAGCCGGATTCGGGGCTATAGTTACCCCGTAGAGGTAACTGAAGATAGGGGAGATCCGGCAGGGGTAGGGGGAGAATCGCAACTCCTCTCCTTAGCTGGCTTAACTCCCTTTTCCGAAAGTGGTGGAGTGGCGGTCAGAAATGGCCGCCACAAAGAAGCTCTCATCCAGGAAAGTATGTGCAGGAGGAAGCTGAAAGGTGAAAGTTTTGGCTGACCGGGATAACAAGCAAAATTTAAAATACCCTGGAATTTAAATCTCATCAGAGATACATCGCTCCCAAAGAAGATCTGGAAGCAGCGAATGAAAGTGAAAAGGGAAAGTTTTTTGTTTCTCACTCCCCTTCCTTACGGTGACAGCAGATGAATGAGAAATTGGAAAAACCCGCTTTGGCACCAGCAGGTAATCAAACTGAAAAATTAAAGCCAAGGGGACAATAAAGATTTCTGAACATTGAAAAAAAAATGGAAGGGAGAGGAAAAGAATTAAGATTAAGATTTTGCTGGAGGAGGCTGCTTGGAACTTACAAGATTAGAGTTAAATGGTAACAAGACTTCTAAAAGATACTTTTTAATTGGAACTTTGCCGTTGAATTGTAACCCCAGGAAGAGAAAGCAAATTTCTGTCCGTCAGGATCTAATCAGGGATAATTTTCCCCTCCTTCCTCAGACCTGGAAAAAATAAAGATTTATTTGCACCAAGAAATTTGCACCAAGGCAGCAAATATGTTCAGGTAAAACAGTAACAAAAGTGTGCCATTTTCTATACTAGGTAGGGTATTCACACCACATTAAAAAAAACAACAACAACCTGATTCCCAGTAAAAGGCAGAAGTTCTCCATTGCATAAGTAATTTCCGACCATTAAGCAACCATTTACCAATGAATGAGAGGTGGAAAAATTAACCCAGGCTTCTCTAAGAAGCTGGTTTGCAACATCCAACTTCTAAGATTTTTGTCTAGATCGCTCTTAGTAATTTCCTTCCTTGACTGATGTAAGATCCTCTTTTTGGATTGAAGGATGACATCTGCCATATAATTGTAATAGCTACTTATCAGCTGCCTGTTTTCAAATCCTAGGTTCTTATTTCCTAACAAGTAGAAACAAGTATTTTTCGTTTGGTTTAGAAAATCCTGCATCCGATGGAAAACAGGTATATTATCCTTTGAAATACCACATAGTTTATACTACTTCCTTGGTGTCCTCAGCTGAGCAAAGAACTATTGTTTTGTTTTAGAAAGATTAAAACCTCTCCTTAAATCAACAACCACATGTATTTTTTAAGCTTACATGTCCCTTTCTATAATATGTCCCACCCTTCTTTTAATATTCTTGTCAAACCACTTCATCAGGACGAGGGCAAACAATTAAGTTTCTGGAACCCTAATATTCTTTCAAAGGACAAATGGTTAACCAGAACTACACCTTAACAAATATGTTTTCAATTTCAAACTGTTTAGAATTACAAAAAGCAAAATCCCACACCTCTAAAAGTGAACCAAGTTGGAATAGTGGCAAAGGTCCGGATTCAAATCCACCCTCCTGGGGTGATTCCAGGCGCCTATTCTCTCTCACCCCATCCAATTTAATAGGAATTGAGATTCCCATGCTCTCGGGAGAAAATTACTCTTCTAAATTACCATAGCACCGAAATCAATAACTTGTGACCGGTCCTTGCAGTTACGACCATTGCAACATGATTAGATTTCAGGGGCTTGACAACTGGTATGTATTTACAATAATTGCAGAGGTCAGGTTAGTGCCTCTTGCAATCTTTCCAGGCAGCTTTCCAACAAGCAATCCGTAAGGTAAGCTAGATTCACTTAGTGACTGCACAATTCACTTAATGACTACAGTGATACAGCAAATCCTTATTTGCAGACCTCCTCAAATCTCTTTACTGCAGAGCAGGGAGGCGGTTGGTTTTTTTTTCAAACACATCCTCTGCGGATCTCAAGTTCTTCAGATAAATCACTGTTCCGAACGGTCTGGATCCGTGCTAAGTTGGTGTCTTACTTCTTTCCAGCTAGAAAAGATAAGAAAAAAATATTTATGAAAGATTAGATGTTCATGAATGTTTTGTTTTTGTTTGGAAAGGGAACGTATTGGTTTTTTACTGTCTGTTGAGGTAATTCCCCGTTAGGAGAATGAGCACATACAGGGCGATGTATTTGAGAGTAGTGTTGGAATAATACACACAGAGCACACAGATACACTGTACAGTAAATGTAGGTTTTTACTTCCAGAAAGGTTTAAGCAAAGTCCAAAATAAGCAGTCCAAAAGTCATTCACAGGTAAATCAGTCAGTCTTTCAATCCAGGGATAATCCAAATATCAAATTCCTGTGTCAAAAACAGTTCAGTAGCAGACTTACATTAAATCCAGTAATATCAGTCAATTAGAAGAAATGGAGCAACGGCAATACTTTCCAACAGAAGGAAACAGAGATACACTCACACTCTCTTCTGAGACTCAGACTAAGACTAAGCAACCCAGGTTTCTGGCTCTATCTTATGGCCGTTTGAGAAACCACACCCAATTGCATGCTCTTGCATTCCCTTAAAGATATAGTACTAAAATGTTTATCCTGGTTTATATATTTCTAACCCAAATAGCTGTTAGGTGACTCATATTCCTAACACTGTCTATTGTTTAAAATGTTTTGAAGGTGTTAAACCTTATCTATGTTTCTGAATTGTCAAGAGTCCTTTGCCCCAGATGTGCAGCTATAGAAATCAAATCTAAATAAATAAATAAATAAACAAACCTGTTTCAGTCGAGAGTTGGGCTACTTTCAGGAAGTCTCCACGCCTTCTGGTACTTCCTCCTCCTCCCTGGGGGTGGAAGGTGGTAACTCTCTTGGGGGGGTGGAATATGGGGCTGCCAGCTCCCAACCACAAGGCGGGATTAGGGTGCGCGCCAGCCTATCAGATGGCAAAAATGGAGAGGCTGAGCAGGTGCCCATCCCATCCTTTCTCCTTTTAAATCTCTCCATCCAGCTCAGGGATGCTTATTTCAGAGCGGGCAAATCTCTTTTGGAAGACGGAGGGAGGAAGGAAATCCCACAGCATGGCTGAGCAGAGATGCATCCAGCTTTCAACAGAGAAGGTTACCAGCACTGTCCTTATTCTGGGCACTGAACTCTGCCTGGACGTCCACGGGTAAGCATCTAGACATTTCTCTTACGCAACTTTTTTTTTTTTTATTTACGGAAGAAAAGAAGAACTTAAAAAATTCAGTTTCGCAGAAGGCAGCTGAAATTTAGCAGACCCAAAAAATTGGGGCTTGTGTCTTTTCACTTCACAACTCTTTTAACTGCTGGGGAAGCAGTGGGGAAAGTGATTCACTAAATAGCCCAAAAGCATCTTTAGGAGTGAGTGAGGTATCTCAAAAAGAGAGAGAGAGAGAGAGAGACCTGGATTCCTGAACATCCCTCAGTGTTTGCAAAGAAGTCGTTGACCAGGTAATCTGCAAGGGTAACGGGGCGATGCTATCATTCGTTTTGCTATCCCTGAACCGCTGACAGGCAGCAGGAAAAGTATTTGGTTTCACAGAGGGAATAAATAAATAAGAAATAAATAATAAATAGTAGCTAGGGGGAAAAAAAAGAAATGTATTTGGTTTCACAGAGAGAAGGGAAGGGCCCCCATTGAATTTCCATTCAGAATTGATGGCAACACAATTCAACTGGTTAGCAGCGATAGGATAGGAGCTGGAAGGCCCCTTGGAGGTCTTGTAGTCTTGCTCAAGCAAACAAGAGGCTGCCCCGTCTCTTCTTAAAAGCCTCCAGCAATGAAGCACCTACATCAGGGGTCTCCAAACTTGGCAACTTTTAGGACTTGTGAACTTCCTTCCAGAATTCCTCAGCCAGAAGTTTTGGATGTTGAAGTTCACAAAGTCTTAAAAATGGCCAAGTTTGGAGAGCCCTGACCCCCAAGCCAAAAAGGAGAAATTAGATTTGCAATGATAGCCAGGAGCTTATTCTACAAAGGTTCTGATTCTTGCTGGATTTCTGAGAAGAATGGTAAAACACAGAGACTTTGTACTAAAATATCCTAGGTCATTCAGTTACTTATATCAAACCTGGATGGCAAAACTGATGAATATTTAACTTCTTTGTCTATTTGGTTATTTTTTTTTTAAAAAAATGCTGCTATCTGTGGTTACTGCAATTGTCATGATCTATTAAAGTAATACCTGCCAGGCTTCGTAAGGGGTTGTTGTGGTTGTCGCAGAGGTGAATGTGTGTGCACGGATGCACTGAATAAACACTGGCTCTGATCAGTCCATGATAGTGGGGCACACCTTGGAAATGTCAACCACACAACAGGATCAGAGTGAGATGTGAGAGAACCTGGGTGCAGGTAGATGGTGAAGGATCTGCCAATCTGTTGTCACCACAGCTGTGAATGCAGCACAATCCTTGCCAAAGCCACACACTTAAAAACTCTTACGTTGTTGAGTGAGATAAAAAAAACATAACCACAAAACCCTTGGGAACGTGATGGATGGTTTTAAGATTTGCAGGGAGCGATAGGTCCTAAAATGTTCTTTTTTAAAACAAGTTTGTAGTTCCTCTTTCTACCTTTGTTTTTTGACCGCTCACTGTGCAGAAAAACCTGGAGAACTGCTTTATTAAACCAAAGAAATAAATTTGGATTAGAAGGGAACTAAATGTGGCGAGAGAAGACAGACAAAGCAGGAAACTGACAATTAAAAAAAAGACAGCTCATTGCAGACTAAATGTGTTAATCATTGTCACCCGGTGTGTGCTTCTACCCTGCCAAGTTTTCACCAGTTCTCAGTGCAAAAGATAAAATATAGGGGGACAATCTACTGGTTTTCCTGCACCGATGCTCAACACTTCCCTATCACAGCATCTTCACATCAAGAATTGGTCCCAAAGGTGCTTTTCTCAGAAAGTACTTTATTTTCTTTGAAAACATTTCACTTCTCATGCAAGAAGCTTCTAAGAGTGAAAGGTTTTTGAAGAAGATAGCAAGAAAGTTCACTTTTCCTTTGGAAAAAGAACTTTTGGGATAACCAACCATGGGCCTGGATGACTGAGACTCTCCATAGATATCAGGAACTATTCCCAGTTTAAAATAATTGCTAATTGGGATTGTTGGTGGAATTTACCTGGGTCAGGTTAGCTTGGGGAAGGTAGCATGGAAATATACGTTCAATTCTGTTTTCACTGCTTCAGTGTGCCACAGGTGGCCAAAACAGCATTTTGGAAGTCAATTCTCTATTACCAAATTCATTACGGGTAGATTCCCAGTTTTTGCCAGACTGGAATCAGCTAAATAATAGAATTTGTTATGTTATGTTATGGAGGAAACTGCGTATCTTAAATCTCTTGTATGAGTTAAATGGGAACAGTTATGCAACAAACAAGTGTCTTTCCTTTAGGGCAGCCCCGAGGGGTGCAACCTGCTTCGAGGTCTGGGCCACCCATGGCCTGAACATCTACGTTGACCACACGACAAAATCAAAGGTCTCCTGCCATGACTCAAAATGGCCGCTGGACAGGACCGTCAAGGTCAGCGCCACCATGGATGCACCAAGCAATCAAGTTGATGACGAAAAGGTGAGGATAGAAACATACGCCAAAGATGGCTTTTGAGCTCCAACGGATCCTGAGATTTGTAGGCCTCGTTTCAGACCTACAAATGGAATTCCTGAACAAAATCATCATAAATAAATCAAATGGAATGACTTGTCTGCAGAGGTTCTGGGTGCTCCAACACTGGATATTTTTAATAAGAGATTCGACAACCGTTTGTCTGAAATGGAATAGGGTCTTGAGCAAGGGGATTGGCTGACTGGACTAGAAGACCTCCAAGGTTCCTTCCAACTGTTATTTATCATCATAAGTTCCACAATAAGCCTGGTTTATAAAGTTCAGATAGTGCTTAAACCTGGCAACGGAAACCAGTGGAGAATTGTGGCTAGGGAGGCAAACAAAAAATGAATTCATGTGATAGGTTCTCAAACTCCCCTCCTTCAGAGGAGCCTTGTTAAGACACAACAGAATTGTTTAAAACCCAAGTGAAATAAATGTTCTGACCAAGGGTTCCAAGACCGTAAGTACACACATGCTTATTTTAAAAACAAGTCTTGTTTTATTGCAACGCCGGTAATAAATTTCAATCAGCCCCTCGAGATACGCACTCACTTTTCTTTCTCGTGAAGTGCTGCCAATAACAGAAGTATTAAATGAACTAGAAAAAAAAAAAACCAGCCAAAATACAATGAGCTTCAAGAACGAATCTGAACCGAACAAATGACTTTGCTTCCTGCAAAGGTTTCATCATCTTTGCCTGTCCTTTATATCTTATGGGAGGGGCAATCACCTCCCAGCCTTACTCCCAAGTTGCCCCTTTTGTTCCATCTAGCAGCTCAGCGCACACGCACACTGGGAACAGGCTCCCCTGGGTTGTCTGCCTCGCTGCCGCCAGACTCTGAAGGCAGCACCCCACTCCCAGGTGGTCCTGGCCCCATCACTGCGTCGAACGCAGGACCCTCGTCCAAGTGTTCTCCAGACTCCTGAACTGACCCCCTTTCTTCTCCACTGTCCGATTCCGTTGCCGTCCACGTAGGCTGCCGGCGAACCACGACAATAAAAGTGCAGGGTAAAGTTTATTAGAGCTGTGGAGGTAAAGTGGTTAGAATGAGTATTGCAGGCTAATTCTGCTGGCTGCCAATTCCCAGCAGCTCAATCTTCACCAGTTGAAGGTTGACCGAGCTTCCACCCTTCCGAGGTTGGTAAAACGAGGACCTACATTGTAGGGGGCAATAGGCTGACTCTGTAAATGGCTTAGAGAGGGCTGTGAAGCACTGTGAAGTGGTATAGAAGTCTAAATGCTTTTAAGGGGTGCCATCTCCAACATCCTTTGACTTAAATTTACTTGTTTGATGGTATATTGCAGATCAGAGTTTCGTACTATGATGGTAACGGCAAGGTTCCCATTGCCAAAGCGATTCTGCATATTACCTGCATAGGTAAGTTGGCAGGCGATGCAGAGGCGTGGCACAGCCCAAAGGGTGAATTGGGTGGTGGTGGAGGGCTGTAACTCAGCACATCTGGATCAGTGAACCCTTATAAAGAAAGTGAAATATTTGGGGATTCAATTAATGGCTAGACGTGGAACAATTAAGGAAGATTAAGTATTATAAACTGAAACAACAAATTGACACAGACCTGGAAAAATGGAAAAACCTGCAACTATCTCTTAATAGGAAGAATTGCAACAATTAAAATGAATACATTACTGAAACTACTATATTTGCTCAAAACAATTGGAGAAAAAAATACTGTGATGATCTTAATAGAATAATATGAAATATATACGGCAAGGGAAGAAAAAGCATATTTAATTATCCATGTATTAACTGCAGCTAGAATAGTATTTGCTCAGAATTGGAAAAGCGGAAAAAATTCCGATAGAGGGAAAGGTGTTTGAGAAAATATTAGAATGTGCAGAGATGAATAGATTAACCTTGTGGTTAAAGAAAAAGAAGAAACTTGAATATTATATGGTATGAGATTTATCTTATCAATGGTTGGAAAATAAAGTAATAAGTTAACATTGAGTAGATGACTATATAGAGGAGTAAGTTAAGATTGTTATAAAGATAAATGTGTAAGTGATAATGGCATAGAAAGAAAAAGTGATTACTGTTATTGTGGTAAGGAAAGTATATTAATTATAAATGTCAGCACAAGATATACGTACCCAGTTGACACACTGTTTGAATAAAAGGAGGATTTGTTGTAAATATAAAAAATAAAAAAAACTTTAAAACCGGGGGAAAAGATGAATTGGAGGTTGGGGGCTGTAACTCAGCACATCTGGATCATTGAACCCTGTCCTGATTGAGCAGAGAAAAGGAAAAAGCAGGCAACTAACCAACATCGCCTGAAATGCACTTTTCTTGCAGAAAAAAAACCAAGACTGGGGTCACAAGTAGAGGCTTTAGATGAGAATAATGAAATGTTTCTGTTTTAAAACGTCTCCCCTATTTGTTTTCCTGCTGCAGAAATGTCCTTGGATGCGGATATAAACCGTTCGGGAACAGTGACCAGAGCAGGGAATCAAAAGGTTCAATTAAAATAAGATTTGGGCTGGAGTAGAAAGGAGAGGAATGAAAACATTTGTAAACAGAACGCGGAGAGGTTGGGAAACTGATGGCTTTGTGGGCTGTTTCTCCAGCCGGCAGGGAAGGATGGGATTTGCTAACACATCTGGGGCACGCCTGTGTGGGGAGGCAGAGCCGAAGAGGGACCCCCGCTCCTTTCCTGATGTCCATCCTGACACGGCTTCCATCCCTGCAGGACCAGTGGACCTGGGGGCCGGATGGAAAAGGCGCCATTCTCTTGGTGAACTGTGACCGAGACAATCCTAAAGCCCCAAAGGAAGACAACAAGGACGCCAGGCCGACTTCCATACAGGGTAGGCAGCTGGACCCATGGTTAAGGGCAGTTTTTCTCATCCTCAGAAACTTTTAAGAGGTGTGGATTTCAACATCCACAAACATCTACAAAAGCAGTGTTGTAACGGAAGGACACGGTGCCGAAGTAAAGACAGACCTCAGCTGATGACCGGTGGCATTTACGCCGGTCACAGAATGGGTGCTTGATGGCCCACATAATACCTCAAAGTTCTCATAAATGGGTATGGCATGCTCCCATGGTCACCTGAATAGCTGAGGTCATCAACCGAACTAAAGCCAGGTTGTAGTTAAGGAAAACGTGAGGCCAGAAGTCAAGAGTTTCTGGCTCAATTGGAATTGAATTGGTTTCTCCTTTTAGACCTTGAGGATATGTCCCGTATGATCCTGACAACTCAGGGACCTGATGAAGTTTTTGCAAACTACCAGCTGACTCTCCACATCTCCAAAGCTGATGATGACAAAGTGGGAGTCTTCTACATTCAAAGTAAGTGTTGAAGGCCAGCGGGCCACTGGGCTTTCGGACTGCGGTCGAAGGTGGATGAAGCTAAAACCCAAAGCTTATTGTAGATTCTTTTCAGTAACTATGGTGCCCGTAGTTTCATGCTCCTCACCTAGAGAAAACAAGGGAGCATTTTTGAGGGGATCAAGCCAATACCTATCTTCCTTGTCCTACACCAAACAGGAGGTCCATAATTTTGTTATGACAGATCAAAAGTTTGTCCAGCTCTCGCCAATGATAGCCAACTGTAAGTTCCTCTGGATCTCAAATGGATTTAATTATGTAGATTACCTAAAACTGCCAGATCTGGATAAAGATATATGTTTGCTTCCAAGAAACAAATAAAACAAGATTGGGTTTTGATTGACAGGAAAGGAGCAGCTATATTACAAACACATTCTAGGATCCGGAAAGATCTCCTACCATGTCAAACGGAACTTTGGTCAAGTGCAGACCGTTTTCTACGTTGAAGGGCTGAAATTTCCAGACATTGACTTCTCAGGGCTTGTCACTTTCCACGCTTCACTCCTGGAGCCCGCCAGGAAGGTATGGAGAACTGTAGAAAGTATGAACAGAACCTTGAAATCTTAAATTTAAATTTCCTTAATATAGAGCATCAATGGGGCATTATCTTAAGCTTCTTTCTTGCTCTCTTCCTTTCTTGGTCTAAAGAGAATGTTTACCTCTCTTTGTTGTTTTACTTCAAGCTTAGCTCTGTACTCCTAAATCTTGTAACTTTGAAGTGTGTAGATGCATCTTTCTGGAATTCAATGTATTTCTTGGTCCTTGTCTCCTGTACTTTCTTGCTTCAGGGGGTCCCAGAAACTTCCATTTTCACGGATTCTTTGGTCTTCCGGGTTGCTCCATGGATTATGACCCCAAACACCTTGCAGCCAGTTTCTGTTTATGTCTGCAGGTAAGGAGTCATGGACCAACACACACGTATGAAGCTTTCTGTACACCCACCATCAACTTTGGTGAACACCTGAGCCTTTATCTCTCCTCTATTTTTTTCTTTCAAAATGTCCGCCGATTCCTCGGAATATCCAGTGTCGATGACAATAAGGATTTCGTGGAACATATAAGGAAGCTTGCTACAAAAGCTGGATGCAAATTAATTATCTGTCCGGAAGAGGAAAATCAGGAAGATAGATGGATCCAGGTAGGTCACAAACCAGAGGCCATTTGAGACAGGTGATCAGCCAAATGAGATCCTGATACCACTGAAGAAGAAACTGGGGTAGTGCTTATCCTGCACACCTCCAGAAATTATTGGAGGTGTTTTCAATGCGTTTTTTACGTGGCACCTCTTCCTAGTAGTGCATCCGTTAGTGTTGTAACATCAACTGAAATTCTTATCCAGATTCACGGTTCCCAATATTTTCATTCTGTTGCCATAAAATCTATGCCCATAAAGAATATTTGTAGCTCAAGGTTGACATGAGGGGTCCTTGGTGCTCTCTGAGTTTGGTGGTTTTCTTGCAGACGTTTCATTACCCAACTAGCGAACTTCATCAGTGCTAGAAGGGAGGAGGGTTTTGCAGAGAGGAGGAAGGAGGGAGGAGGAGGACTGTGGGGTCCTTGGTGCTCTCTGAGTTTGGTGGTTTTCTTGCAGACGTTTCATTAATCATCAGTGCTAGTAAGGAGCGCTGTGTGCTGTCAGTTTATATTCTGGTGTCTTGCCTATCTGTGTAGGTGGAGAACTCTGAAGAGATTATTTGGTTGGGTTGTTTACTGATAGCTGTTTGGCAGTTCTTAATTGGGATATTGCTTGATTGTTGGTAAGCAATACCCCAAATCAAGAAACTGCCAAAGAGTCACAAGTGAACAACCAACCAAAGAATTTAAGACTGCCCTCACCCACACAAATAGGTAGGTCATTTTTATAACGGACAGCAAACAACATAACCTACTAGCACCGATGCTGCTGCCTAGTTTGGGTAATGAACATCTGCAGGAAAAGAAGCCAGCTCAGAGAGCAGAGACCCCTCAAAACTATGGCTAAAACATTTTTTAAAAGTAATTTTAGTAAACAAACCCGAATTGCTTTGCCTCGAGTTTCAGCGGATTGAAATCCAAAGAGAACTTTCCATAATCCATTGCACACCATAAAGAGGCAACACCTTTTAAATTTTATTTCAACTCTTCTGTCGATCTAGGATGAGATGGAGTTTGGGTACACCCAGGCTCCGCACAAAACATTCCCGGTTGTCTTCGACTCCCCCAGGAACAAAAAGCTAAAGGATTTCCCCTTTAAGGCGATTTTGGTAAGTGGTTCCCCCCCACCCTCTTTCTGCTTTGAGCTTGGCTGTTGAAAAATCATAGCTCTGCATTTTATCCCCAACACTTATTCATTAAAAAAAATCAAAATTCATGGTTGCTTTACGGATGTTCCATTAATCAAAGATGAGGGTTGAGAGTTCAGAAGGACTGGAACAAGTTTTATATGCATTTATCTAAGTCAATCTCACCAATGCAGCATGGATATCAAGAGGATTGAATAAGGTGTGTTTGATTTGATGCAAGTGTTTGTTTTCCCCCTCAAGGGTCCAGATTTTGGGTATGTAAAACGGGAACTATCCCCTGATATGTCTGGTAGTAGCTTGGACTCATTTGGGAATCTTGAAGTCAGCCCTCCAGTGACTGTCAAAAGCAAGGAATATCCCCTTGGGCGCATCCTGATAGGAGCCCCTTTTCCTAGGTAAGTGATGACAGGAGGCCATATGAACGTTCCCATGTATCTGTGGTTTAAACTCAGAAGAGTGTCTAGGGAGGGGTGTCAAACTTCATTTCATTGAGGGCCACATCAGGGTTGTGTTTGACCGGGGGTGGTGGTGTCCAGGATGGGTGTGGCCAGCTTGACATCCCTTGTGTCAGGGATGTCTGTGGTGGCCCAAGCACTCTGCCAGCGAAAACAGGCTCCCGAGCTCCATTTTCAGCTGTGATGGCCTCCTGCCAGTCACTGGCAGAGGGTGGCAGGAGGCCATCACAGCCCAAAACGGAACGTGGGATGGTCGCTGTTAGGAATGTAAGTCACCTAACAGTTGGGTTGGAAAATATATAAACCAGGATAGGCATTTTAATACTGTCTCTTTAAGGGAATGCTAAAATTGCAATTGGGTGTGGTTTCTCAAACGGCCATCAGATGGAAACCCAGAACCAAACCTGGGTTGTTCTGATCTGTTGTTGCCGAGTGTGTTGCCATTCCTGCATTTCCCTATTGACTGTTGTTGATCGTTGTGATTCTTGGATTTGATGTGAGTCTTTTACTGAACAGTTTTTGATACTGGACTTTGTTATTGGATTATCCCTGGACTGAAAACTGACTGCTATAACCGTGTATCACTTGGACTGTGTTCGGACTTTGCTTAACCGTTTACTGGAAGTAAAACCTACATTTTACTGTTGTGGCTCCGATTCCTGAGCCTGTGCTGTCAGAGGACTTGGAAGATGAGGAGGAACTGGGAATGCCTTCCTCCCCAGGACCTTCCTCTCTGGCAATGCCTTCCTCCCTGATAATGCCTCAGGTTTCATCAGACAACCGAGAGGAACAGCCTGAGATTAATCAGGGGGAAGGCATATCAGAGCAGCCCCTGACATGGAGTCAAGAGGAAGAATGTTGGCTTGATCCTAGGCAGTGTTGTAGGGAGAAACGTGAGCAGCAACGTAGGAGGCATGGGAGGGTCAGAGAGTGAGCTGTCATTGAGCCACACTCCACAGGAGATAAAAGTGGGTGTGTTGTCAACTGGAACTTTGTAAGGGACAAAATTTGATCTTACTTCAGGTTTTCTTTGTGAATGATTTTTGTGGTCTGCCTTGTAATTTTCTGTGAGTAGCTTTTTACTTGTTATCAATTCGGACTTGACAGGCAGAACGTGTTGGAACGCCAAGGACATTATCAGTTCCAAAGAATTAACTCTGTGAAGTCCGAGCCAGCTTGCCTGCCTGAGTTTCCGTGAGTTTGTACTCTTTCATCTTTTGGGAAAGAGGAAAAGTGAGACAGAACATTTTACTATACAGTTTAGCTGTGTGTGTGTTATTCAACATTACTCTCACTACGTCTCCCTGTATGCGTTCTCCTAACAGGGAATTACCTCAACAGTTGCGCACGTCCCAAGCTCCGTTTTCACAGGCAGAGGTCCTGCGGACCAGATCTAAACACTCCGGGCCTTGAGTTTGACACCCTTGCTCTAGGGGTTCCTCGGCCCATATGGAAGTTCTGGAGGAGTTTGTCCTAGCATCCACAAGAATTGTAGATTTCTCCAAGTTTATTTACCCCTGCGGCTTATCTTATAATGCATACTGTATGACTTAGGGTGGCATGAATCAATCCATTTTGGTGCATTAACAAATCATGGTTAAGCACACCATAATTCAGATCCCACCTTTTTTTTTTTTTAGGCATAGGCCCATGTCCAAACTGGTCAAGGACTTCCTCAAAAGCCAAGTTGTACAATCTCCCATTGAACTCTACACGGATTGGCTCTTTGTGGGACACGTAGATGAAATCCTGAGCTTTGTACCTGCCCCAGACCAGAAGGTATGGATCTCAACTTTCTTTCAAACTCGAAAGGGATTTAAGTGACCAACATACATGCAGGCAGAATTGTTGGGACGTTCTGCATTGCCACTCCGTTGGTGCAGCTTCTAAGTGTCCCAGCAGACCCTCTGATGAAATATGGTTGTATTTACATTATTCACCACCAAGAGACATTTTGTTTCAAACCCTAGTCCAAGGGTCCTCAACCCCTGGTCCTTGGACAGGCCCCAGGCAGTGGCACGCCAGAAAATAGGACATGCAAAGCCGATCCGTGGGATGCAGGCGGCACATGACACCACACCCCCTCTGGTCCAAAGAAATCCTTCTGTCCACAGAACCCATCCCTGGTGTCCAAAACCTTTGGGGAACGCTGCTCTAGTGCCTCTGATCCCCTCAAAGAAATTGGCCTAATAAAATATTTCAACTTGCCATTCTTAAAAGCCTTGGAGGCCTATAAGATCTATAAATCCACCCACACTGGTATAATGGAGGTTTCTCAATCGTGCAGGTCATATTGTCCCAAAATCTGCTTTTTCAAAAGGAAACTTCTCATAGCAATAGCTGTTAAAGACTTATATACAGCTTCCGAGTGCTTTACAGCCTACATCTAAGTGGCCTATTGTCCCCAACAATCCGGCTCGTTTTATCTGTTTTGGCAGTTAAAGTATCCGGTCAGCAACTTCCGGCTGTCTACCCTGCGAGAAGCTTCTCCTAAGCCGCTAATTTTTTTATTTTTAGCCTATTGGTCTTCTCTCTGTCCTATCTGCCTTACTCCCTCATATTCCAGGGTTTCCGCCTGCTGCTAGCCAGCCCGAGAGCCTGCTTCAAACTGCTGAAAGAGAAGGAAAACGAAGGCCACGGAAAAGCCAAAATGCCCGAAGGTCGGTTGGTTCTTTCTCCTGTGTCATAAGATGCTAAATCATCAGAACTGAAACCAAAGATAACTGGGAAGCCCCGTTTTTCCAAAGAGTGCTTCGTTTTCTGAACAGGAAAAGGTCAACTGTTGGGCTGGGTTGCGTTAAAAGGGGTTGCTTCTCTCCCTTCCAACTTGTTCTCCCCACTGGGAGCAAGCAAGGAGTCTATAGAGTAGTTATAATAATCCTTCTCACTAAGCACTGGACTTCTAACTAGGAATTAAAAGACGCATGCACACCAAAAACCAAATCATTTTCCTTTTTTCGAACAGGAATTGAATTTCAGGAACACGGTCGGCAGCCCCGTTCCATATCAGAAATCATCGCTGACAGATTCTTAAAGAAGTGGAATGAATACTGCCAAGTAAGACCCCACATATTCTGCTGTTAAATCTGTAGACGGAGTGATCCAACGAAGACGACTAAGGGATTATTCGTTGTTCTGTTCAGACGCCGATGGCCTTATCTAGTCAGTAAAACATTAAAGCAAGGGGTACACGTGAAGATGGACCCACCTTTCCAATCAAATTCTAAAACCTCCAGGTGTTACAGGTATCCTTGACTTAAAAAATAGTTCGCTTAGTGGCCAAAGTTACAGGAGCACTGAAAAAAGTGACTATTAGGGGTCATTTTTCACCCCGAGCAGCATTGCAGCATCCCCATGGTCACGTGACTGACGTTCCGATGCTTGACAACCGACTCACAACGGTTGTAGTGCCCCGCGATCACGTGGTAACTCTTTTGACAAGCAAAGACAATAGGAAAACCAGATCCACGTAATCACCATATTACTAATTTAACAGCCACACTGATTCCCTTAACGAACGCGGCAAGAAAAATCTTAAAATGGAGCAAAAGTCAACAGATTTCTCACTTAGCCACATACATCGTGGTCATAACTCAAGGACTACCTACACCGAAGTTAAGGCTTCATTGAACTCTCTTTGCAGGCACTGAAATATTAAATAGGGCCTCTCCTTACGCCTTTCTTTTCACTAAAGCTTCTTTCTTCCCTTTTCAGAAATGTATTGATTGGAACCGAAACATCCTTAAAGAGGAGCTGGGCCTGGCAGAGGAAGACATTATTGAAATACCGCAGCTTTTTCACCCTTTTCTCCAGATACCTCGGGTTTTGGTTCCTCATGTGATTACGGCTTCCGCTGAGGCTTATTTCCCAAACATGGTAAGATTTCCAGCCCCAAATGTGTTTTGAGAAGAACCAGCCAAGAAATGACCCAGCAGGTCCTACCAGTCAAAGGTTCAGCTAAATTCAGCTGTCCTTCGGAGAAGCAGAGAGCATCTCAGCGGGACCAGATTGGACCTTCTGGTCGCCAAACCCTTCTCCAGACAAGGGTGATGTGGGATGACAGGAAGAGCCACGTGCACTTTCGATGTGTTGGTTGGATTCACACATCACAAGAAACTCTTTTAACACCAACCTTTTGTGGCTTGCTGGCCCGGCTGTGGGGGAAGAGGGGAACTAGGCTGCATTGAGTGGCGGGACAGTGCGCACGCAACCCTTGAGCAAGGGGTCAGCTGGCACCCACACGTGAAGCTCGACTTGCACGAGTGGCAAGCTGGCACACATGCACATGCCCACTGGGCCATCACGCAGGCGAGTTGTGCGCTAGAGCCATCCGTGGCCCAATTCCAAGTAGGCCACAGCCCGGCAGTGGCCTAGAAATTGGGGATCCCTTCCCAAAGGGGTTTGTTTGGCTCAAAATACTGGGTGAATCCCGTGGTCTCGCGTGTTCCCTTCTACAGCATCCTTCTGAACAGCTCTAACGTGAAGCTACACAATCCCACTGAAGGTGGCAAATCAAGATTTCATCAATAGTAAAGGATTTAACCTCTTTGCCTTTAAAAGTAGCTGGAGAAGTGGACTATTACAACTTATCGGTCTCTTTATTGTTGAATTTCACTAGGATAAAGAAAACGGATTGCAACCTAACCTGTGAGACCAATGGTTATCTCCCTTCTGCAGGTAAACATGATTGTTCTGGGGAAACATCTGGGCATCCCAAAGCCGTTTGGACCCATCATCGACGGCCAATGCTGCTTGGAGAAAGAAGTCCGCCGTCTCCTGGAGCCCTTAGGGTTGTCCTGCAATTTCATCGATGACTATGGAACTTACTACCTCAAGCTCGGCGATGTTCACTGTGGCACAAATGTCCGCCGGAAGCCCTTTTCCTTCAAGTGGTGGAACATGAGGCCTTGAGGGCCTCATCACGCCTTCTGTTTTCCACCCAATGAGGATGATGAGGCAGAGTTTGTGTCTCTTCTCCTGCATTTCCACAGGAAATCCAATAACTTTTCTAAGAATTCCTGGGTGATTCCTCTTTCAGTTCTTATATGAAGGTGCTTAGGAGCTTCTCTTGTGATTTAAACTTTCTCCAGTCTTTTCTCATCTGTAAATGTATCAGGTCTGCCAAAATTTTGTTAGTTGTATTCCCCAATCACCCCACCAAAAAACAGGGCAGCTAAATTCTGGCAAGATGATCTAATCCAGCGGTATCAAAACTCGTGGCTTTTGGGGCGGAAGCGTCACACGCTGGCCATGCCCAACCCCGGTTTAGCGAAGGGGAAAAAGTCGTGATACGTCACGTGATGCCGTGAGTTTGACACCCCTACTCTAATCCTTCTCCTTATCCACACACAATTCTAAAACTAGTTACAGAGGTTCAACAAAACATTTCATAGCCCTAGAAGGTTCATGGTCTTTCGAAGAATGCTTTTTCTGTCTCCTCAACAAAGCTCAGGTTTAGCCACCTAAATAAGCCAAGTCAGATTGTCCGAAATCAAGAAATCCCCAAAACACACTCTAAAAATAGACATCCAACAGATGTAGAACATTTTCCAAAAAACAAGTTGGTCCAAAATCTTGCGAACCTGGGATGAGAGTTGAAAAAAAAAAAATTTGATATGAAAGTACTTAGTGGCTGGTCCCAGATGTGTTGTGAAGGCTGGCAGCCCTTCCAAGTATACTGATCAAAATAGCGATTATGAGTAATTAATCCATATTTTAGTTTCATGTTAATTTCTATATCATTTCAAACCACTTGATTTGCAAAGAGACATTATGAGGGTGCAATGATTGTGAAGTCCGTATTTCTTCAGTTTTTAAATGGAACGCACACCGTTGAATTATTATATATCAACAAAAATAGTTGCAGAGGCTTTTCTCACGAATCTACAAATTGTTTGAATAAATTGTGAAGAACAGTTAAACATTCTGTTCCGTTTTTTTTAAATCAATGCGTCCGTTATACGGTCATAAAGGCAGAATGAGAGGGGAGGTAGTCTTTTCCTTACAAAAAGTCTGCTCACTGACCGCTCAAAGTTACGACGGCACTGAAAAAAGTGACACGACCATTTTTCAGAATTACGACCTTTGCGGCATCTAAATTCAGAGCTAGAAGAATTTAAAGAAATCAGAATTTAAAGAAATCAATACACCTACATGGAAAATATGGAGGGGCTCAAAAGAATTTTGGAGTTCTGCTGCTTAAGGTACAGGAACACCTGTGATGGGTCTTTTTCACTGACTTTTCTCTGTTGACTTTAACCATTTCCAACATCTCCATCCAAACTCCTTGACTAGCTTCTTCGGATAATTTTTGTCTCACTTTCCATGTCTTGGAGAAATGATCATTGGGGTAAGCATGACAATATCAAGATGTTCTCCAGAGTTTAACCCAGCTCAAAAATATCTCAGTAAAATTGCTCAGGGGCTGCCAAGCAAGCAGTGGCACATTATCCCCAAAAGCGGGATCTTGTAAAGAGTAGGCTTCCTTCAATCTCCTCCTTTGGGGGGTTTACAGTTTGACTCTGATTATGGCTTGTCTCTTCCAACAGAAGAACAAGTAAAACAAACAAACAAACTCAAGAACTCAAAAGTCCCTCATTTCCACACCTCGTTCTTCGGCCATTTCTGTTCTAACAGAAGATTCTGCATCTCTTTTGGAGGGATTAAGTGCTTCTCAACACTCAACTTTCCTAAAACTCTAAATGCTTCCAGAAACATCTTGACAGTTTTATACCTGACCGCTATTTTATTGTTTATTCTCCCTTAATAACTTACAAAATTTTCAACTTATCATTTTGAAGAAAAGATGTATTACATACCTAGTCTTTCCGCCGCCCCGTGAGTACTCAGATGAAAAGCTGAGTTAATCCCTTGGGGGTGATTCAATTGATCTGACAAACTCTCTCCAGAACTTGGAAGTGAACTGGACCCCACGATCCGAAACCTAGAGCTGCCTTTCCAGGCAATTCCATGACCTGTTTTTAGCCAGATCAGGAGTTTAACAATCTGCGTGGCAGATTTGTTCTAAAAATATTTGGCTATGCAACAGGTCCTGATATAAATGCAGGAGCATCTCTACTGTTAGGTCAGTACAGAAGGAAGGAAGAAATTAAGACTGCAAAGTCTAAACAAACCCATCATTTATTTAAACATTGGAGAAATATAAAATAAAATGAAGGGGGGAAAAAAAAACAAAAGAGAATGCCAAGACTAGGATAAAACCTTTTTTTCCCATCTCATTTAACTTAAATTTGTTCTCGTCCCGCTGACCTCTTCTTCCCCTTGGTGAAGAAAAGAAGCCAGCAGTTTTAAACGCAGACCTTTATCCCAAAAGCAAAACTTTTTACTTAGCACAAAGACAGCCATTTCTTTGGTGAAAATGGAAGTACCGGTAACTCTTTTTCTTCTTTTTCTCCCATGGCAAATAAATTATCCCCCGTTACAATGATGGTGAAAGAGGGAAAGTGTCAGTCTGTCCCTCATAATGGGTTAGAATGACTTAGGCAAGGAAGAAAGAGGAACATCTGGTAAAATCAATAAAACAGTAAACGGGGGTACCAAACGTGGCTGAACGTACCAAAACAGGAAGAGAAGAAAACGTTTTGAAACAGCCCTGTGCAAAGGGAGTCGACATCATGATTTTTCTCAATTGCAAATTTAACATCCAGTCAGCAGGTGCTGCCGCCTTCCAACTTTCCCCAAGTGCCATCTATCAGTGGTGGGTTTCCATTTATTTTTTCCCCTGGTTGATGGCTCATTGTTCTAACTCAAAAGTTAGCAGGTTAAAAAGGTGGCCGAACCCCATCGAGGGACGCCCATGATGGTGGAAGGGGAAAGAGAAGTGCGTAGCTTTCAAGGCAAAGCCTTTCCATCCCATAAACACCGATTGGTGGGCTGAGGCAGCTGCAAATTAAGTTCCCACGATCAGGGATCAAAGGGTGGTCGCCTCTTAGGGGTTCAAAAGAAGGGGTCTGCAGCAATGGCGTTCCCCAGACTCAAAATATTCTAAGGGGTAGGAGGCCTGATGCGTCAGTCTCAGAACCAACCTCTCAGCCGCCATTCAACGATCTGAAGAAATTCCTCTTTCGAAAGAGGAACTCAAAATTTCCACTTTCTAGGAAAGTGGACGCCAATCAATAAAGAGAAAAAGATAAACAAGGATTTTTTTTTTCCAGTTTAAGTACCAGGATCAGAATTTAGCCTAGAGAGGGAAATTTCCCTCCAGCTATGTTTTAAGGCAACAAGTTCACTTCACTTGTTCTGAAACCAGATCTGAAGCACCCTCCTGTGGTCAGCCTGCTGATCTCAGGACAACTGCCACTTTCAAGGAAAATGTCCTACGAGTCTCCCCGTCCTCCAGATGCCCAACGAACCAGGTTGTGAGAAAGCAACGCTGTGCATCACAAAGGAACACACAATGACGCTTAGCGCCTGTGGCAACACGGAAAAACAGTGGCACAATCGCTCAGATCAATGGGAACTCTTGAACTCAGAGGCCTGATGCCCAATTATACCAAAGGAAATTACAGAAAGGCACAGAAATTAAAAAATATATATATAGTGCCTTCTTCGGGGAAAAAAACAGAAAGCATAGGCCACTCTTTGCAGTAGAAAAAAACAACTTTCAATGATGGCTTACTGGTCCCAAACAGGTTTAAGAGGGGATGAACAAATGGAGAAAACGGTGCTGAAATTGGCATCGGACTATGGTGACCGAAAAGAGACGAATTCTTCAATTTATCCTCCTCCACCACCACAAAAATAAGGGAAACGAAAACAAAATACAAAGAAGCCACCTTGGGAGAAAAGGATGGGGTGGAGGGAGCAGGGCACGGAAAAGTCGTAGCGACAGGTAGTTAAAACTTCAAATGGCGTATAAAAACCGATATCTCAGAAGTCTAACAAAATGCACGGAGGGGCGGCCCGCGGTCTCTTCGCCGACCGCCAATGGGGGCACTCGGCCGCTTGAGGGAAGAGTCACGTGCCCGGGTCAGAGGGTGCGTGGATTGTATTCTGGCAATTTCTTGATTTTCTCCTTTTCAGCTTCGCTCTCATCGCGGGCAATCGCCAAGGAGTGCGCGTAGCCCATGGCTACCTGTAAAAAAAAAAAAAAGAGAGAGAGACGGGATGGCTGGTTGGATCGCCAAGCCCCGCTTCCCTTCGCGGGCAGAGCTACGCTGCACCAAACGAGCCGCGCGACAGCTTCGCGCAATCGTCGTGTTTGCGCATTAAACGAAGGCGCTGCCGGCGTTAGGAGGCAGCTCCCCGAATGCAGAGGCCGAGCGTTTTGCACGTTCTATAAAAGTGTTTTGTCATACACGCACGGTTGAGTCCCGCCAACATCCCTGCTCCTTATACAGTAGTTTGAATATGCTCAACATTTGAGGAGATTGAAGTGTAATTATTAAATAAACCAATACACAGGTTTAGCTTTTCCCCTTCCTACCCCTCCCTTCCGGCCCCCCCCCCCCGCAAAAAAACCCCTACTTCCTCCTCTCACACTCCCTGTGTTTCCTTCTCTTCCCACCAAAACCTCCTCCTTCCATTCTTTCCCTTCCCTGCTACACACACACACACTCTATCCATCTGTCTCTATCATACATACATACATACATATATATATACACCTATCTTCTCTGTTTATATCTGTCTATCATCTATCCCCCTATCCCTCCCCCCCTCTCCCCACCCATTTCTTTCTTTCTTTCTTTCTTTCTTTCTTTCTTTCTTTC
>NW_020769546.1:140344-142844 GCF_900518735.1 Pseudonaja textilis
CTTCTTCTTCTTCTTCTTCTTCTTCTTCTTCTTCTTCTCCTTCTCCTCCTCCTCCTCCTCCTCCTCCTCCTCCTCCTCCTCCTCCTCCTCCTCCTTTTCCTTCTCCTTCTCCTTCTCCTTCTTCTTATTATTATTATATTTTTAAAGTTAAACAAACATCACAGCCCTTTCTGAAGTCGGTACTCAGACAGTAGCGTGGTGATATTTGCAGATAATCTTATCACACCAGCAGCTGGTAATGCTCGTATGGACGGAAGAAAAACAGATTTAACAGATTTAACAGATAATCAGAGCTGGAAGGGATCTTGTAGGTCATCTAGTCCAACCCCCTGCCCAAGCGGGAGACCCTACACCATTTCTGACAAATGGCAGTCCAGTCTCTTCTTGAAAGTCTCAAGTGATGGCGCTCCCACAACTTCCGAGGGCAAGCGGTTCCCTTCCGAGGGCAATAGTTTTGAAGTGTCAAAAAAAGGCTTAGAGGGGATGTTGGATTAAAAATTCACTTTCATGAGTAAGTGTTAGCTATATCTGTGATTTTATAGTTTAGTTCTTATGACAGTTCCTTTAGCGGCCATTTGTTGTGGTTCGCCAGCAGCCTGTGCAGACGGCAGCGGATTTGGACAGTGGGGAAGAACAGGGACCAATCCAGGAGTGTGGGGAGGACTCGGACGAGGGTCCTGCGTCCGATGCAGAGATGGGGCCAAGACCATCTGGGAGTGGGGCCTCCAGAGTCTGGCAGCAGCGAGGCAGAGGAACAAGGGGAGCCTGTTCCCAGGGTGTGTATGCACAGAGCTGCCAGAAGGCAAGAGCAGCTAAGACAAAAGGGGCGACTCAGGAGTAAGGCTTGGAGGTGATTGCCCCTCCCCTAAGGTATAAAAGACAGGCAAAGGTAGAGAAACCTTTGCAGGAAGCAAAGTCGTTCGCTCTGTTCGGATTAAACCTTGAAGCTCTGTATGGACTTTGTACTTTGGTTGTTTTTTTAAGAGTTCATTTGGCATTTTAGTTGGCAGCCATTCAAAGGAGAGAAAGGTGGGTGCTTATCTCGAGGGACTGTTTGGGACTCATCACAGGCTGGGAATGCACATAATTCCCAGCGTTGAAATAAAACAAGATTTGTTTTAACTAAGGATGTGCTTAATTACAGTCTCGGAAGCCTTGGTCAGAGCACCTTTTAAGGTCTCAATGACACTGATAAAATGACTTATGACCATTTTTCATACTGAATGACCATCGGACATGTGATCAAAATCCAGATGTTTGACAACTGACTCGTATTCATGACAGTTTCCTTGTCCTGGGGTCAAGGAATCACCTTTTGCAACCCCGCTAACAAGCAAAGCCAGTGGGGAAGCAAGATTCACTTAACAACTGTGTGACTGACTTAACAACTGCAGGGATTCACTTAAACCACTGTGGCAGCAAAGGTCGTAAAACGGGGCAAAAACTCAACACATGTCTCGCTTAGCAACAGAAATTCTGCCGCCGGTTGTATCTGTAAGTCGAGGATGATCCGTATTCAGGCGTTTTAAGACTGTTCGATTGTGCTGTTTTGTAAACCGCCCGGAGTCCCTTAGGGGAGATGGGCAAAATATAATTTTTTTTTGCAAATATAAATAAAATAAATTGCAAAGCGAGAGAAATTGCCCGGTTTATCTTCCCAGACTCTTTAAGGGTTCAAGAGGTTAGCAATCTTGCGTAAAGCAGCAGCTGTCTGGATTCCAGACAGGAAAAATATCTTGAAAGTCATTTGTGTCATTTAGAGCGGTGCGTTTTATCTCGCCCGATAAATATTAAGGCTTCTTTTTTGGCACCACAGGGAATCCATGGCTGGCTGAATTGCGATGAGTTAAAAATTCCTTTTCAGGCAGGAGGGGACCCATTTGGATAGGAGTTTGTTGAGAAGTAGATCTTGTGTAGTCGAGAGGATTTTCACGCTCAGGTTGGGAAGAAAGGGAAGGAAGGGAGGAATGAAAAGAGAAAGGAACAGAGACAAACAGAGGCGGGTGGGGGAAGGAAGGAAGGAAAAGAAAGGAGCAGAGACAGAGGGAGGGAGGAAAAAGGAAAAAGAAGGAAGGAAGGAAGAGAGAGGAACAGACAAATAGAGGCGGGGGAGAGGAAAGAAGGATAAAGAAGGAAAAAGGGAGGAAGGGAGGAAAGAAGGAAGGAAAAGAAAGGAACAGAGACAAAGAGGGAGGGAGGGAGGAAAAAGGAAGGAAGGAAAAAGAAGGAAGGAAGGAAGAGAGGAACAGAGACAAAGGGAGGGAGAGGGGAGGAAAGGAGGATAAAGAAGGAAAAAGGGAGGAAAGAAGGAAGGAAGAGAGGGACAGAGACAAAGAGGCAGGGAGGGGAAGGGGAGGAGGAAAAAGAAGGGAAAAGGAAGTAAGGGAAAAGGAAAAAAGAAGTAAACAAGGAAGGAAGGAAAGGAGAGAAGAACAGAGACAAAGACGTAAGGAGGAAGGAAAAAGGAGGAAGGAAAAGAGGAAGGGAGGAAGGAAGAGAG
>NW_020769546.1:147844-153376 GCF_900518735.1 Pseudonaja textilis
TTATTTTCGGCTTCATAACCTAAGGATGTAGCACGAGATTAAAAAAAGGAGTTGGGAAGGAAGAGAAAAAAAATAAGGAAACTTACATTATACATTATACCATACATTACCCTACTAAAATTACCATTTAGGCAAAAAAATAAATAAATACACAGGTACAGTATATGTGGTACCTCACTCAATAGTAGTAACCGAGAAGTTGTCCTAGTGGACAACCATTTAAATCTGAGCCATCCGTGTGCAGCAGCTGCCAAAAAAGCCAACACGGTTCTAGGCTGCATCAACAGAGGGATAGAATCAAGATCACGTGAAATGTTAATAATATAACTTTATAAGGCCTTGGTAAGGCCACCCTTGGAATAATGCACCCAGTTTTGGTCGCCACGATGTAAAAAAGAGGTTGAGACTCTAAAAAGAGTGCAGAGAAGAGCAACGAAGATGATTAGGAGGCTAAAACATATAAAGAACAGTTGCTGGAACTGGGTATGTCTGGTCTGAGGAAAAGAAGGACCAGGGGAGACAGGATAGCAGTCTTCCAACATCTCAGGGGCTGCCCCAAAGAAGAGGGAGTCAAGCTATTCTCCAAAGCACCTGAGAAGGCAGGACAAGAAGCAATAAATGGGTGGAAACTAATCAAGGAGAGAAGCAACCTAGAACTAAGGAGGAATTTCCTGATAGTTAGAACAATTAACCAGTGGAACAACTTGCATCTAGAAGCTGTAAATGCTCCAACACTGGAAGTTTTAAAAAAGATGTTGGATAACCCTTTGTCTGAAATGGTGTAGGGTTTCCTGCCTAAGCAGGGGGGTTGGACTAGAAGACCTCCAAGGTTCCTTCCAAACTCTGTTATTCTATTCTAAAATCCACAAAACTGCCACCAGTTTGAGAGGTTACAGAAAAAAGCAAAGCATTTTTCCTCGGTCCGAGAACAGCATCGTGCATTCTCATTTGGGTTAATTGCCTTTTTATTGGAGTATTCAAATTGCAACTGGCGCTCCAAAGTCCTTTGGCTTACAACACTTCACTTAGTGATGGTTTGAAGTTACAACGGCACTGGGGAAAAAAAAGTCACTTATGACCCTTTTTCACCCTGATGACCGTAGCCTCCTCCTCCTTGGTCCTGTGATTTACATTGGGACACTTGACAGTTGTCTCACACTTACGATGGTTGCAATGTCCTGGGGGGGTGTCACGTGATCCCCTTTGGCGACGTTCTGACAAGCAAACTCAACGGGGAAACCAGATCCACGTGACGACCATGTGACTGATTTAAGAACCGCGACGGTTTACTGAACACAAATGCGGTGAGTCAAGTCGTAAAATGGGACGAAACTCACTGAGCGGCTTTCTCACTTAGCAATGTCGATTTTGGGCTCAGTTGTGGTCATACATTGAGGACAAAAATGTAGGAATTTTCCCTCCTGTCCTGTGTGTGGAAACTCTTTAGGTATCCCTGCAAAAAGCAAGGGATTTCATGATTTTTAGGAACTGAAAGCACGCCGGGATCTGTAATTCTGACCTTCCCGGAGTATATGGCCAGTCCCAAATTCAGTGGGCGTTGAACAATTTTTTTGGGGGGGGGGGAGGCTTTCCAGGAACTGAGTCGTTGGACACACACCCCCTGCAGCAAAGAGGAAGTTGGTTTATTTGTCTGTCCACAAAAGCAATTTGTAGTTAGAGTACACACCCTTTCAGGCCTCCTATCTCTCTCTCTTTCGTTTTTTTTCCCCCACCCAGTTTGGCAGATGATGAACCTAAGATTGACGATTGTGAAATTTTGGACTCTGTTCTCCATTAAAAAAACATTACACACATACACACACACAGGCACACACACAAATTGCTGCAAGCAAAGGTTAACCCTGGACATTCCTGGCTGCCCAAATGTTTTGGGTGGTTTTTTTTCCCACCCGGATTCTCTTTCTGGCGTTTCTTTCGAACCGCAACAAATGAAATGGAGGCGAAAGGTGTTTTGAGTAGTTTCCCAGCTCGGTTGGACTACACCCTCCCTCATCCCCGGCCTGTGGCCGAGTGCCAGATGCAAAGCTTTGGGGGAAAGCCCAGAGATTGAATTTCTGATTCCTGCCTGGCTGAGCTCCCCGCCTCCAAATGACCAAGAGGATAAATTTTTTTTTTGCAAATTGGACAGTTGTGTTTCACTAAAAATGCCCCAGCTAGAACGTTAATGTGGTTTGTGAGTGTGGGCGCATGCTTGTGTGAAAACAGTTTGCGCTCCGCAAACTGCGCCATGCAAGCTTGGGCACCTCCAAAAGCTGCCTCGCGGCGGCCAGACAACTGAAAGCCTCCTTAATCTAACGCGTGCCATATGGATGCCACCCGATCGATCTTCTCCCCCGCTAGCCAGGTTTCTCCGCCATCTGGTTCCTGCAAAGTGGGTTTGCTAGGGGAAAAAAACGGGCTAATTGACCCGCCTCTCTGCCAGCACGTTGCAGTCGGAGAGCGAATTGGGTAATCCTACTGTTACCCACGTTTTGGTAGTTGTTTTGTCACTTCGGGGCAAATGCGTTAGCGCCGTTGCCGAAGCTGACAAAGCTACAGAAGACAAACACGTTTTGTCAGCTTGTTGGATTGCAACACAGGTTGGCCCTGGCGGTGGCCTGTCTTCCCTGCTACACCCAGCGTTGGCACGGAAACGTGGATGTTATAGGGTGAGGCCTGATACCGTAATAACAAAAGTTTTCTTCATGGCTCTTTGCTTGAATGCCCTGGAGAGGATTCAAGACCAGTTAATGTCTGAACTGGCAGCTTTCCATCATCGTTTCATTCACCAGTTGCTGGAGGAACCTCAGTGAGGACTAGAGTGGTGATCAGCTGGCTTCGCCCACTAGTCCGCAACTGGAACGATTGGACGGGTGCACTTTGCTCAGGGGCCCTCCCCAACATGAGCCCAACGTGAATTAAAACAACATGACATTTTATTCTTTTTAACAGATTAACAGAGTTGGAAGGGATCTTGTAAGGTATCTAGTCCAACCCCGCCTTCTTCTATCTGTCTTTTGTGCAATCCATCACTGACCAAAACTGGCCGAAACCTGAATCCCTGTTATAATTTGGGACTGGGTTGTTCTCCTTCCCTCTTCTTAACAAGGACATCTAAGGAGGTTAAAGGACTGAGTGGACGTTTCCCCAGGCAGAACGTTTGAAAAGTAAAAATTTGGCTTTGCAAGCACAAGGGGGAAAGGGAAAAAAATTAGCCATTAGCTAATCCCTGCATGGCTTGCACATTGCCCCCTGTTCTGACCTAAGCCTCAGTAAGTCCCAGCAAAAACCTCTTTTATTATATTAATGTGAATTTATTTCATTCACAGTCAGCCAACGGCTTGGCAAACCGTCTCGTGAAGGTAGACTAGTGAGCTCAGACCTTTATCAGTTCTGAAACGCTGCCCGGTAAATAGTTCCACACTCAGTGCTGACAAGGAAGGACTGAGTTATACAGACAGATCTTCACGAGGCTGGAACAAACAAACAACCAAACGGGCAAGGTTTTTCCTGCACAAGCCCCCTCCCCTTTTGCTTCTCTTTTCATTCTGATGGGAGGGGCCGTTCACCTTACTCCCACGTAGACCCTGAGTTCTTTTGGCAGCTCTGCGCATGCGCAGGCTGGGAACCGGTTCCAGAAACTCCCCCGCCTCACTGCTCTCTGAGCCCGAAGGCAGCTGATGACTGCTAGACTGCCCTGGCCCCATCTCTGCCTCTGACGCAGAGCCCTCGTCCGAGCCTTCCTCAGCCTGCAGGAATGGCCTGGGTTCCTCCCCAACCTCCTCACTACTGTCCGACTCTGTCGCCGGTGGGCCACAACAGCCCCTGACCCATGGGGGGGGATACGCCCACTGCAAATTATCTTCTAGAAAGAAGAAGCTTTAAACGAGGAGAAGGATTGAGGGAAAACATTTTTATTTTCCTTTGGAAGAGCAAATTCCCTGCTGAACAGATTTCATTTCCTTTTCTCCTTAGGACAGCGGCAGGGGAAGGAACGAGGAGAGAAAAGTGTGGGACTCAGAGAGAGAGACAGATGACCTCTTCCCAGCCCCCCAAAAGGGCTTCACTAGGTACTGTCACCTGCAAATATATATATATATCAGATGCAAAGAGGCTCCCAGAAATTGGTGCAAGGGTGCCCGGAGATCTGCACTGATGCAAAATGCCTGTTTCCACCTCTATCTGTTTCAGGGAGTTCAGCTTGCATATAAACATAGAGCAAGTGGCTAGACCTCATTGTCGCTGGAAGGGAGGTATGGACACAAGGGTGCATTTCCCTTCTGACAGGTAGTCTTCGATTTATGTCCGTAATTGAGCCCAGACGTAAAGTGGGTCACCACTTCATCAGACCTGTTCTTACGACCTTGTTTTTGCAGTGGTCATTAAGTGAAACGGGGGGTCATTAAGCAGATGAATTATTCAACGGTTGTTTTGCAGAAAAGTAAAACCTCTTTTTTTTGGTAAGGCCCATTGTCAATTGTAAATTGTGGCCACGTGACCATCAATGGGTCCGTCGTAACTCCGGAACCGTTCTCTCAGAGACCGGTTGTAAGTCCAAGACTGCCTGTACCGGCAGTCCTCGAGTTACGACCACCATTGAGCCCCCTCCCCCAAAATGAACCATTTCAGTGAGTTTGCTTCATTTTACGACGTTTCTTGCCACCATTGCTCAGCGAATCCCGGCGGTTGTGTAAGCGAATGTGGGTTCCCCTTTTGAACGTGGCTTGTCAGAAAGTCACAAAAGGGGATCGTGCGACGCTGCGGCCATCGTAAATTGTGAGAAAGTTTGTCAGGCATCCGAATGAAGATCACGTGATCCTTGGGAATGCTGCAACGGTCACAAAGTGTGAGAAACGGCGGGTTTTTTCCCAGTGCTGTCGTAACTTTGAATGGTCACTAAACAAACTCTTTGTAAGTTGAGGGTTACCTCTGCTTGCAGTTCAGACTGCAGTTCCTCTTGAAGGGCACTTTAAGGACAAAACTCCCACCTTTGCAGTCCTGTAGCTTAAACTTAAAACTTGCCACCAACTTCGATGCTTTAAGTCAGGTTTTTTGAAAAATCGTTTTTCCTCCCTAAAGGTCCCAGGGAGACGCTCTCCACAGCTTGGCTTACTTGCACAAGCCGCTAGCCGTGTTTACCCCTCCAGCTTTAATCCCTGGTCTTTAGGGGCAGCTGGACCTGGTCTAAATCGGGACTCGGCCGAAACCAGACTCCACGGAAGGATGTTTCGCTCCGAGCTGAGCTAGAGAAGAGGAGGCCCAGATCAGAAAGACGAGAGAGAGGAGAGAGAGAGAGAGGGAGGGAGGGAGGGGGAAAACTCATATATTTGAAAGAAATATCTGTGGGTTTGGGGTTGTTGTTGTTTTTTGCAGCTATCCACTTTCAAGCCTGTCTCTTGTATGTTTAGAATTGGACCTACCAACCCAATAGAATAGAACAGAAAAGAATAGAACAGAACAGAACAGAATAGAATAGGGAATAGGAATAGAATAGGGAATAGAATGGAATAGAATAGAATAGGAATAGGAATA
>NW_020769546.1:157789-173250 GCF_900518735.1 Pseudonaja textilis
CCTTCCTTCCTTCCTTCCTTCCTTCCTTCCTTCCTTCCTTCCTTCCTCTCACCCTCTTTTTCACTTTCTTTCCCTCTCACCTCCTTTTCTCTCCGTCTCCCTCCCCCTCTCCTTTTACCTCTCTTTCTCCTTCTCTCTCTCTCTTCTTTTCTCTCTCTCTCCGTTGACACCGTGTCGTTCACTCTCTCTAAAACTAGCTGTGGGTAAAAGCGGATTGCTTCTCCCCCAGAGATTGTGTGATGTGGTGTCTTTATTTTCAGTCTTCTAGTCTTGTTTTATACCCCTTTCTGTTTGCTTGAGGAACTAGAAGCTCATTTGCAAATAACTTTCAAATCCAGTCTCTCCAAGGATTTAGAAAGAAGTCCTTTTTTAAAAATAAAAATCGAGGAAGAGTCATAAATAGCGCTAAGGTGCATTTGGCTGTGTGCGTCTCCTTCTTGTGCTTCAAAGGCCATGTCCAGTCATGCTGGTTACAGAAATGTGGTTTGGCTGGTTGCGAAGGCTGCAGGTTTATTTTCCTTTACCAGTAAAGCCAATTTAGTTTATTCTTGTGACCTTCCTTGAGTTTATGACTCTTACCGGCTCTCTCGTGAGGACCCGGATGAAGGTCAGAAGGCATCTTTGCTGCCCTCTAGCTATGCCTGGGTTTTCACACCGGCTTCACTTAGCTCCTACTCGGTTCCCAAATGCAAAAGTCAAAAGAAAATTGTGTATTTTCCTTCAGCGGTGAGGTTCACAAACGCGCACTTATAAGCCAACATTGAACAAGCTATGCTGTGCCCTGGGTAAACTCCCTAGCCGAGTTTGCAAAGCAGGTTCAAAATCGGTACCTTCATTAAGCCCCACGTGCTAAGCTGGCTTGAATGTTGGCTTGCTTATTTTGTATAAACTCAAGTTTGTTGTGTTGGTTTACGGGGTCCTAATGCAAAGGTGTTTGTGGGATTTCTGCCTCTAGAAAACCAGCTGTTCCTTGCAGGAGACCCAGATGTGGGCACACCCCACAGAAGAATCCCCCCACCCCCCCAAAAAAATGTTTTGAGGGAGCAGCCACGCCAAACCTGTTTTGGGAAACTTCCAGACAACTTAAAAGAGTTTTGACAATAGGGCGTCTGTCCTGGCTAGCAGCGGTGGAATTAGGCTGGGATTAGGAAAGTAATGCTGATGTTGAAAGGCACATTCTGGCATCTGGGGATAGGGGTTTCCAGGACAGGGGAGGGGTCTTTGATGGGGAGGAAATTAAGGAAGAAGGAGGCTTAATAAATTCACAGTATTTGGATGATAGGAACAAGCAAAGCGTGAGGATGCTGAAAGCTCCATTCTGCCCCCCAGTGGCAGCAGGAAGGAAAACGCAAATCCGACTTTGGCGGCTGATTTTTACAATATATTTTTTAGAGCCAAAGAGAATACAAATCTCTGTTCATATGTCGTGCTAGAGCAAGGGTCTTCAAACGTGGCAAGTTTGTGGACTTCAACTCCCAGAATTCCTGAGCTAACATGACTGGAGGAGGAATTCTCGGAGTCGGAAGTCCACAAGTCTTCAAGCTGTCAAGTTGTCTGTGCTGGCTTGATCTTGGCTTCTTGTAACCCGGTAAACTCGGTAATTAAGATCTGGGATTCCGTGGCTTAGAGTGTATTGCTGAGTCGAAACAGGTTAACAGTTTGCCATCGTGACTGAACTCTGCTGGACTCTTGGTCCCAACATCTTTTAAAAGGGACGCCTGAAGACAATTCAACCTGGGTATCTTCTACCATCTTTCAAATTTCGCCTGAGGATTTTTTCCTTGTTTTTTTGCTTTTACTTCTCTTTTGTTAAAATTTTCTTTTGGCTTCTTGCCTGCTCTAGAGTTCTGCAAAATGGAAATGGGTCTTTTTCGCTTTGAGTTAGCCCAGTGTAGAGATGTGGCCATAGATAACAGATTAGGAAACTCTTCCTACAGTTATGATAACACGTTTTTTTTTCTCTTTTCTTTTTGCCATAGTTTGGATTAATTTGGGAAAGGATCCTTATTCATTTTGCCTCCCACCCCCCCCTTTCCCCCCCCCAAACTGAGACAAAGGAAGGATCAAATCTTGCAGCTGTTGAGAAACGAAGAAAGAATGCAAGCCAGCATTTCATCTTCTTTCCGGTTTCTGGGAATTTTTATTATTCCGAGCTGCTTCCTGGTTCCCATGGAGCAGGGGTCTTCAAACTTAGCAACTTTAAGACTTGTGGACTTCAACTCCCAGAATTTCTTAGCCAGTTAAGCTGTGTAAGGAATTCTGGGAGTTGAAGTCCACAAGTCTTAAAGTTGGCAAGTTGGAGATTTCTACCACAGAGGAATCCAGACAGACTTAAAGGCTAATGAAATAAGTATGTATGTATGTATGTATGTATGTTTATGTGTGTGTATATATACAATATGTGTGTGTGTGTATTGCCTAGTTAATGCACTTTTTAATTTTTTAATTTTATTTTTAATATTTACAATAATTCCATCTTTCATCCATACAGTGTGTCAACAGGGTGCATATATCTTGTGCTAACTATCATAATTAATATTTTTTCTTACCAATATAACAGCAATCACATTTTCTTTATAAATCATAAATCATTTCCTCTTATACCTGTTGCCTTTATAACAACCTTAACTAATTTCTTTACATACTCATCTGCTCAGCTTTAACTTGCTTTATTTTCTAACCGTTGATCAAAATAAAACCCCACGGCATGTCACGTTCAATTTCCTCTTTTTCTTTAATGGCCAGTGTTCATCTATTCATCTCTGCGCATTCGAATATTTCCGCAGTCACCTTTTCCTCCGGCTGGTATTTTATCGTCCTATCCAATTCTGAGCAAACCCAATCCTGGCTGCTGCTAATACATGAATAATTAAATGTATTTCTTCTTTGCTGTTAGCAGTCCTAGTTAATGCACTTGGCGAGAGGTCTTTCTGTCCCTTCTCTCGTGCCAGTGAGAATGGCTTTTATTGGGAGTCAATTCCAGGCTCTGTCCATTAAGCGGAGGAATGGGAGGAGGCCAACTTGGAAAAAAAGGCTCCATTTACAAAGATGAGAACGGGGTGGGCAGCCTATCTCGTGCCCTGCAAAGAGAGGGGATGGGCCTGGTGCTGTATTGCTGCATAAGAAGAGTTTGATCAAAAAAAGGACGTGTGTGTGTGTGTGTGTGTGGAAATATAAATATCCATCCCCCTGGAAGGCGTGGATGCTTGCAAGAGACTTCTGCCAACGAGAGGGTAGGATTTTCTGTCAATTTCCCCCTCCGTGTGCCCAGAAATTTGGAGTGGGGGCGGGCGGGGGGTTGGGGTGGGGTGGGGGAACTGTAGAAGAGATAGGAGGGTGAGCAGGAGCCTTGCAACTCCGTGCCAAAAAGCCCACCAACCCCTCGATAAGTGGGAGAAGGATGCTCATAAAAACAGTAAAAGGCATTATAGATCGTGGGAGATTCTGGGTCGTTGGTTATTTTTATTTTTTATTTTTTATTTAACAGCGAATCAGCTCCAGGCACATTCAAAATATCAGCACATCGTGAGTCAGCTGGGACAGAGAGGGCTGGTGATGTGGGGTTTATTTGCGGGAAATTTTGGCAGACTAACAAAAAACAACTTTCCCCCCCCCCCTAAATTAAGATGCTGGGATGGTGGAGGAAAAGTTTTAGTAGGCTGTGCTTGTGTCCTTGAAGGTGGGTGGGGATTTATTTATTTTTTTGCCACTTGGCACTGTTGGGCTGCTTCCAAGGCTCTTTAATCCATGTTAAATGCTTAGTGACAGTTTCCTAAGAGTAATTATGCGCTGCGGATAGCTTTAGAGAGGGGTCCCCCGTAGCACTTCCCCCCTTTCCCCCAATTACCTGCTAATTAAACCATGCCCTCTATAAGCTGGGAAATTTGTGCAAAACGGTGCTTTTTAAAACCCGGGCAAGTATTTTGTACCGTCCTTTAATAGCTGCAGTTTAGGAGTTTGGTAGAAACTTCGCATCAGTTGGTGTTACAAGGGAAGAACTTTTCATCCGGCGAAGGCCTCTCTATGCCCTTCTTGATATTTTGGGGCGTGGGTTTGTTTTTTTAGGAAGAAGTTGGGTGTCAAAGGAAGATATCAAGATCCCTTAGCGAGTGGATTCTAGTTGATTTTTTGGGGGGGCAGGGGCATGGCATTGCTTACTTCCTTTAAGACACACCTGCCCAGGTGCCATAAAAAGGTTGCCAGGTGGACGAAGTTCAGGAATATCCATTTTGGCTGGAGGTTACAAAATTAGGATCCCCGTGAAAACTTAGAGGGTTAGAAGGGCAGCTGATCAGCCCCCTCTTTTTAAGACGGAATAATAGTTTGCTTGCTTGGCTTCAGTTTTTCAAAATCTTGTTCCAGATCGGTGGGCCCGGTGAGCAATGGAGATTTTTCCCAGGCGGGGACACGAATCTACACCTGGAAGCGAAGACATTCATCTCAAGGTAGGACCCTATTTTCTACCGTGGGGAGCAGCGGATCGCTCCCTGTGCCGCTCCATCCGGCCATGTTTCTAGTCCTCATGGTGGCCTAAAGAGTCGGTTGTCTTCCGTGTGGTCGGGTTCATCCTAGGTTCGATTGCCCTCCCTACCTTGTGCCGTTCTCTGTTGCAGGTGATCAGTTTACCTTCCCGTCTGTTGACGATGAAGTGATTTACGATGATGTTCCTTACGAAAAAGTCAATTTACAGCACTGTGGTAGGCACACACACCCCTCACGTCTCTCTTCTTGCACGTCTTTGCTCAAGGTCACACCATTTTCTTTCCCCTCTCCTTCTTATCACAAACATTCTTTTACCTGTCTTGCTAAAAATGGTCTTTGGCAAGGATTTGTTGCCAAACCAAAAAAAAAAAAAAAAAAGGAAATTAAGGAAGGAGGCTTAATAAATCTACAATATTTGGATGTGAAATCAGGAGAGAGAGAGAGAGAGAGAGAGGATGATAAAACTCTAGAAGAAAAGAAATGCAACCGATGCATTATTCTGGATAAATAAATCTGTGGTGTTGGGCTTGTTTATCTACCTGCTCTTAGTACAACGCAACTCCAATTTAATCTGTTTTAAATGAATTAAAAGAATATATTCAGTGTTTTTTTTTTAACTGACTTCCAAATCTTAGAGGGATTTTCTTCTTCAGGTTAATAAGTGATTTCCCACTTTATTTTTCATCTCTGAACAGAAGTCAAGAATGACATTCCAAACATGCTTACGGGAATTTTATCTGCCCTCCCGTGCTCAAGTAATCCTTAATACAAAAGTGTCTCTTTTGTATTAAGTAACTTTTAGTTATTTAAATAACTTTTAGTTATTTAAGTAACTTTTAGTTATTTAAGTAACTTTTAGTTATTTAAATAACTTTTAGCTATTTAAGTAACTTTTAGTTATTTTTGTATTAAGTAACTTTTAGTTATTTAAACCATTTTTATAGTTTATAGGAAAGCGGGCAGCCATGCTGAAGTGGAAATTATTTGTTTTTCATTTATCTTTTCTCTCCTAATCCCTCCGTGGTTAAACATCAGTTCTTTATACTTTATTTTGTTTTGTGTTTTTTTCCCCCACTGCAATGTTTCTCTGAAATTAATCCATTTTTATAGAAGCCAGGGGATTTTTCTTGTCAAACCTCAATGCTTTTTCTACAATTCCTTAACATTTTCAGGTCTGATTTGTAACATTTTTCTTTTAGCCAATAAAAGACAACGAATCAAAGTCACTTTTTATGTTAGCTGACCTGGTCTGGGTTGGCAAAACCCTAAAAGGGCTTTTCAGAGCGTGCTTATCATTAAAATATTTCTGTTTTGAAATTCCTGTTTTTATTTTTCCTGCTCAGCACAGCGAGATGATATTTAATGTTGCTTTCGCCACCTGGGAAACAGTCGATGGTGCAATATTTAATTACTTCTTTACTTGTTAGTCATCACTACAGAATATAAGCATTTAGGGGCTTATGAATTTCTCATCTTGTTTTAAATAAAAATTTCCAGCTGAGTCTAGCAAGACATTGGACCAAGTTTCACTCAGGAAGGTATTCTAGCATGTAGGTAGTCCTCGAACTACAACTGCAATTGAGCCCAGAATTTCAGTTGCTAACCGAGATGGTTGCTAAGTGAGTTTTGCTCCATTTTACAACCTTCCTTGCCACTGTCGTTCAGTGAATCCTACTGCAGTTCTTGAATTAGTAACACAGTTGTTAAGCGGAATCTGGCTTCCCTACTGAGTTCGCATGTCAGAAGGTCGCAAAAGGAGAATCCCGTGACCTCGGGACACTGCGACCGTCATAACTATGAATCAGTTGGGAAAGAGTTTGAATTTTGATCATCAGGAGGCTACAACGGTCGTAAGTGTGAAAAACGGTCCTCTAAGTCATTTTTTTTCCAGCGCTGTTTTAACTTCAGTCAGTCACTAAATGAATGGTTGTAAGCCAAGGACTACCTGTAGTTGGACAATACAGCTAGTCCTCAACCTACAACAGTTCATTTATGACCGAACTTACAAGGTCACTGAAAAAAGTAACCAATGACCATTTTTTTCCACACTTATGACCGCCATAGGGTCCCTGTGGTCATGCGATTTACATTGAGATCCTTGGCCACTGACTTGCATTTATGACGGCCGCAGTGTCCTGGTGGGGGTGACGTGATCCCTTTTTGTGACTTTCTGTTCTGACCAAGGCTTATGGAGACACTAATAAACACCCTTTTTTCTTTATTTTAACGCCCATGAATTTTACTTATCCATACCCCGTAATGAGTCTGAAAGAGTTTGTAAATAGTCCCCTGGAAGTCTGCCAAAGTCCTTCAGGATAAGTCTGATAAGCACGCACCTTTATCTTCCTTGAAATGCTGCCAACGACTACATTTCCAATTAGTTATATGAGGCCAAAATGGAACACAAATTCAACACCGAGCTTCAGGTTTCAAACCGACCGGTACGAACAAAGTTGCTTCCTGCAAAGGCTCCTGCCCCTTTGCTCCTCCTTTATGTCTTATGGGAGAGCCAATCATCTCCAAGCCTTACTCCCGAGTCGCCCCTTTTGCCCTAACTGTTCCTGCCTTCTGGCAGCTCTGTGCATACGCACACTGGGAACAGGCTCCCCCTGTTCCTCTGCCTCGCTGCTGTCAGATTCTGGCGGCTCCGGAGCCAGCACATAACTCCCAGATCTCTGTATCGGACGTAGGACCCTTGTCCGAGTCCTCCCCAGACTCCCAGACTGGCCCGTGTTCCTCCCTACTGTCCAATTCCACTGCCGTCTGCACAGGCTGCCGGCGGACCACGACACCTTCCAACCAGCAAAGTCCTTATTTCTAGGTTGAATCTCTCCCGGTTCAGTTTCTATCCATGATTATTATTCCTTGTCCGGCCTTCAGGTGCTTTGGGAGCCAGATTCACTTAACTACCGTACGACCAACGTCAGTGGCAGGGATTCGCTTCACGACCTGGTGAAAAAGGTCGTAAAAATGGAGCAGAACTCATTTTGGCAGCTGTCTCGGTGAGCAACATGAAGTGTTGGGCTCCGTTGTGGTTCGTCCTTCGAGGGTTACCTGTCATCCGAACTTTTTCCTCTTAATTCCACTTTCTTTCTTTTTCCTTGACTTCATCCTTGCGCCACCAATGTCCGCTCTTCCGTTTCATCTTCTCCTTCCTGGTGGTGTTATTTCTTCTCCTCTTGAAGCCTCCTTGTGCTGGGGAGGAACCCGCTTCTTCTCCCGCTTTTCAGCAAAGAACTGACCGCCGATTCTCCCCTCTTCCAGATTCAGAGAGAAGCTTAATTTACGAAGATGTCCCTCACGCCAAGCTCGGCTCCCAGGAGCCTGAAGATTTAGGCTGGAGCTCCAGCGAATTCGAAAGCTACAGCGAAGACTCGGCCGACGAAAACAAAGCCCATGCGCCTCACGCCAAGCCCAAAGTTTCCTTCCAGCCGAAGGTAATTCGGGGGTCAGGAGGGAAAAGAGCCCCTTTGCGGGAGCCTGCGACTTATCGGTCCCCGAGAGCAGAGGCCTCCAAACCTTGGCAACTTTGAACACTTGTGGACTTCGACTCCCAGGATTTTAACAGATAATTTAACAGATGAACAGAGTTGGAAGGGACCTTATAGGTCATCAGTCCAACCCCCCCTGCCCAAGCAGGAGACCCTACACCATTTCTGTCAGAGGCCAGTCTGGTCTCTTCTTGAAAGTCTCAAGTGATGAAGCTCCCACAACTTCTGAAGGCAACTTCTGTTCCATGGGTTGATTGTTCTCACTTATTTCCAGGTTGAATCTCTCCCAGATCAGTTTCCATCCATTATTATTCCTTGTCTGGCCTCCGGGTGCCTTGGAGAATAGCTTGACCCCCTTCCTCCTCTCTGAGGCAGCCCCTCAAATATTGGAAGATGCTCTCCTGTCTCCCTTGGTCCTTCTCTTCCCTAGACCAGCCAGGCCCGGTTCCTGCAATTGTTCATTGTAGGTTTTAGCCTCCAGTCCTCTGGTTGTTCTTCTCTGCACTTTTCCTAGAATCTCAACATATTTTTTATGGTGTGGTGACCAAAACTGGATGCAGTACTCTAGGTGTGGCCTTACTAAGGCTTTATAGAGTGGTATTAGCACCTCCCTTGATCTTGATTGTATCCTTCTGTTAATGCACTTTAGGATTGCGTTGGCTTTTTTGGCGGCTGCTGCACACGGCTGGCTCCTATTTAGGTGGTTGTCCACTAAGTCTCCAAGATCCCTCTCACAGTTACTGCTATTGAGCCTGGTTTCATCCAGTCTATATATGCATTTTTGGTTTTTCTTGCCTAAGTGTAAGACTGTTCTCTACACTGAATTTCATTTTGTTAGATATAGGGCCCGGTGTTCAAGTCTGTCAAGATCCATCTGGATCTTCAGCCTATCTTCTAGGGTGTTGGCTGTTATTCCTACCAGCTTACTATCGTCCACAAATTTGGTAAGTTCCCCTCCTATTCCCTCATCTGAGTCATATTGAAGCCACCCAAGAGGAATTCTGGGAGTTGAAGTCCACAAGTCTTTAAAGCTGCCAAGTTTGGAGACATCCTGCCTTAGAGAAGCATCTTCAGTCTTTAGCGGACTTCTAGAAAAAGACTTGCAACGTCTCCTTTAAAAGCACCTTTGGTGCTTCCAATTTCTCTCGGTTGGGGATGTCGAATTCACCTCCGAGATCCAAGTGGGGTGGGGGGCAGCAGGACCCTCCAAAAGGGGCCGTAGGGAAGCTGTTAACCTTGCTGCTTCTGCTGCTTGCTGTCTGCCATCCACGCAGCACTTTGCGGTGTTTTCCTGCCTTTGCTAAGATGCTGGCTTGCTCACCCCGATTTCTGTGCCTGTCTCTCTCTCTCTCTTCCTTCTCCCACGGCTTCCTTTCGCCGGCGTTCATTTTTGGGGGCTGGCAGCTTTCTCCCGACCTTCACAGGCTAAAGGAAAAGTGTTCCAAGACTAAAATCCTGGCTTTGAAAGTTGGGGGCAGAGAGATGCTCAAGCAAAGATACGATTGTAAGGTATTGTCCTTTCTCCTCCGTGTCCCTCCATTTCTTTTCCTTTCCCCGCGCTGTTGGATTTGGAGGTGCAAAACCCCCCCCCCAAAATCTGCATTTTTCTGTTCCTGTCCTTGATCTTCAGCTCTTTCCTTGCTGCTTCATCTGCTTTGCAAGAATTAACCTTCTTTTGAGGGGAAAATAAACCACAGAATATTTCTTTTTTTTTTGTCCCGTAGCTTGTGTCTATCTTAATTTTTCTCTTTTGGGCTTAATTTTTCTCTTTTGGGCTTCCAAAAAGTCAGCGAGTGAGGTTGGGGGTTAGGGAGGGAAGAGAGAAGATATCCCCCCAAAAATATTCAAAAAAGATGTTAATAAATAGGATTTTCAGAATATTATAAAGTATGGAATAAATTTTATTGTTGGAGGGACATGAAAGGGAATTCACTAAACTGAAATAAGAATTTAAGATAAAAAAAAATAGAAAAGAGGTGAGAGACCTCACACCTGAGGTATGAGAAAAAGAACTAAAAAGATACAAAGCTCAAATGTATATATGTATGTATGTATGTGTGTGTGTGTGTGTCTGTGTGTCTGTGTCTGTGTGTGTGTGTATAAAGGTTTATATCTTTTGATTTTTTTCTAAGGTAAAATGTTTTGACTGAAATGTACGTAAAAGAAGACCGCCACGTTCAACGTTTTTTAATGTTTATATTAATAAAATAAATAAATAGGACTTCAATGATTGACAGGCAGGATGAGCACCTGAACGACAGTCCTGTGACTTCAGGGAAGCTATGATGGTCATACATGCGAGGACCAGTTAGGAAATTACTTCCTCAGCACCGTTGCAACTTTGTACAGTTGTTAAACAGGACAGTCGCTAAGAGAGGACTATAGCTGTCTGGTATTTATAGTTTAGGAACTACAAGTCTTCTACGGTCTCGGCACTGGGGAGTCTTTTGTTTACCTCCATCCCAGTGTCTCACAGTCTCTCGATGTCTCTTTTAACAACCAGTTGTAAGTCACGTGACGTCTCGCTGAGTGGCAGAATCGCTGCACCCAGCAGCGGTCATTAAGCGAGGATGAGCTTTTATTTTTTTCTGAATTGGAATAAAAGGGAGTTTTCCTTGGCCAGGGTGTCCAACGGCCCCCGTTTGCCTTCTGTAATTGTTTTTAAAACTGATTTTTCTGCAGATGACCCAACTTATGAAAGCAGCGAAAAGCGGCACGAAGGATGGTTTGGAAAAGACCAAAATTGCTGTCATGCGGACTTTCCTGCATAAGAAAGATATTCCAGGTAATGGGGTTTATTAGACGTTGTGCACACAGGTGACCTAACAGAAAAAAAAAAATTCTGACCTAGGCTTCCCAAGATCAGGAGGCCGACTCCTCGTCCCGATAAAACCCCTTTTATTTAGGTTAAAAGGGAATTCCTCTCCAGCAAAGTCCCGGCAAACAGTCTTTCAAGAGATTTCACAACTATAGACCTTTATCAGGCTGGGAGAGTTGCCAGGTCGATATCTTCCAAACGCCACTCTGTAGCAGCGATTACTTGGCAAGAAGTCAGGAACAGATCTTCACACTAATTAAATGAACTAATTGTCTCCTGCAAAACCCCACTCTCCTTTCGCTCCTCTTTTATTCCCTATGGGAGGGGCCATTCAGCGTCCACCTGTGGCTTTACCCCCAAGTCGACCCTTGTTCCTTAGCTATTCCCTTCTCCTGGCAGCTCTGCGCATGCGCACATCAGAAACAGGCTCCAGCTGCTCTTCTTCTCCACTGTTCTCCGACTCCGAAGGCAGCTGACAACTGTCGGACGGCCCTGGCCCCATCTCTGCCTCCGACGCAGAGCCCTCGTCAGAGCCTTCCCCAGACTCCAGGACTGGCCCAGGCTCCACTCCAACCTCCTCAGTGTCTGAGTCCGCCGCCAGCTCTGCTGGCCGCTGGCGGGCCACAACAAGTAGTTCTCGACTTAACCACAGTTCGTTTAGAGACCTGTTCAAACTTAACAACGCCACTGAAAAAAGTGGCTGTTTTTCACACTTTGCAATGATCAAAATTCAGACGCTTGGCAACTGACTTGTATATATGACAGTTGCAGTGTCTCGGAGTCATATGACCCTTTTATGCGACCTTCTGACAAGCCAAGCCAATGGGGAAGCCTGATCCACTTAACAATTGGGTTACTTCTGAACCACTGCAGTGATTCACTTAACAACAGTGGCACGGAAGCTCATAAAATGGGGCAAAATTCACTTAACAAATCTTTCACTCGGCAACAGAAATGTTGGACTCAACCTATTCTACCATCAAGAGCATTTTGGCCTACTGTGTAACGGTGTGGTATGCTGGATGCTCTGTAGTGGATAAGATACTCCAGAGAGTTATAAACACAGCACAAAAAATCATTGGTTGCTCTCTTTCTTCTTTGGAAGAGATTGTGAAGACCAGTTTGTATTTAATCTGCTAAGAAAAAAAAAATAAGAAAAGCATTTTTCAACTTTCATTGTCCTATCCTATCTTTGATTTTTAACTATATCCATTTAAAAATCCATTTAGTGCTCTCTAGAGCACTAAAAATCTCCACAGACCGTTCTCATCCTGGACATTCCTATTTCGAACTGTTACCCATCAGGGAGACGTTATAGGCGTCTTAAAATGAGGACTAGGAGCCTTGAGAAACATTTTCTTTTCCAAGGCAATAATTGTCTTGAATCAAACAGCGCATTTGTGATCTAGTCCTATGTATATAGTGGCATTTTTAACTATTTAACTTACTAAATGTTTTAGATAGGTTTTAGACTAGGTTTTGAATTATTATTATTATTATTATTTTAATTGTTTTAATTTTTAAATACTCTATAGTGTGATTGTGATGCGGTGTTTGGGGCACTGTGCTGGAGTAGCTTTCAAATTTCATTGCATTCGTGGAATGCAATGACAATAAAGGTAAATAAATAAAGTAAATAAAATTAAAAATTGTGGCCGTAAGTCGAGGACTGCCTGTATATATTTGTATCATTGAACAGAGCCTTCCAAAGATAAACAAAGCAAAGCTGTAGGAAATGTAAAATCCAGATTATGGAAAACATTAAGAGTGAAGCTAGTTAAAATCGCCCAATTGCCTTGAACTGGCTGGCCGGTTCTCTGAAAATTAGGATTTCTTTCTGTTTCATCATTTCACAAAACAGGTTTTCTGTTGCTTTCATCACTTCCCTTATTCTAGCATTAGGGAAACTCCTTTGATTGATGGGAAAAGAGGAGTGGGAAACCTGAAACCGAAAATGCGTTGATTTTTCTCTGCCGTCGGGTTGTTGACGGAGACTTTCAATGCGATTAAATCGGCTGCCTTAAAAAACAAAACAAACCCCAAAACAGAGAATGTACATTCTGGGGTAGATGCAAAGCTCCCCAACCTAAGTTGGCAACTTTTAAGACTTGGGGACTTCAACTCCCAGAATTCCCCTTGGTGGGGAGGGAATTCTGGGAGTTGAAGTCCCCAGGTCTTAAAAAGTGGCCAGGTTTTGAGGTCCCTGCCTTAAAAGAGAAGAGAGAATTGGTAGGAAAGTTTTCTGAATTCCTTGGCAAAACTTTTGTAGAGTTCAGGTCTGCGTGCATTCAATCAATCAAATGCAAAGACGGGGACAGTGGGGGAATTATTTACTTATTATTTATTGTCTGGAAATCAGAGGAACTGAGATCCACCTTTGCAAAGTCAAAGTGGGTTTGATGGCTAGAGTATGGCCAGCGAGCGATCCTGGCTTGGTTAAGAAAACACAGAAATTCCCCCTCTGGATTTAGCGTGGTTTGGAGAGACTACAGGAAGTTTATTGGAAGTGATACTGGTGTATATATATTATTTTCCCTCCACCTATCTGTTTTACACTTTTGTTTTTGAGTTTAATAATTACCTCTTTCCTTTGTGCCATTTCTGGGTATCTCTTTATTTCCAATAGATATTTTCCTCAGGATAATTTTTTTAAAATAGTGTTTCTAATTCTCATCGAGACAGAGATGAGAGAGGACTCTTTCTTTCTTTCTTTCTTTCTTTCTTTCTTTCTTTCTTTCTTTCTTTCTTTCTTTCTTTCTTTCCTTCCTTCCTTCCTTCCTTCCTTCCTTCCTTCCTTCCTCTCCTTTCTATCTCATCCCTTCTTTCTTTCTCTATTTTGCTTCCTCTCTTTCTTCTTTTCTCATTCGTCTCTTCTTCTTTTTCCTTTCCTGTCCTCAAACTTTCTTGGCGTTTTCAAAGACTTTTAAACTCCCAGTCTCTTCGACAACATTATTTTCCCCTGAAAGGTGGCGAAACTTTCTCTGGGTAAATCAAACTCTGACTGTATCTGATTTTCTTTTTCTTTTTAAAGTGATTTGTTTTGTTTTTAATTGTGCTGTTCCTCTTTGTTGCGAACTGGGTTTGTTTCTGGGAAGGAAGAAAGTTGCAAAGAATGAGGTGTGAGCTGCTGTAGAGCAGTTTTGGCCTTTTTCTTACACACACACAGACACACACACACACACACAGATGGAATGGGTGAGTCTTCTTCCATCAGCCTTCAAAAGTTCATTCCCAGCACAATTTTCTTACCCACTTCCTTGTTTTGGGGTGGCACCGTTGCAAAACGTTGCTAGAATAACTAAGAAACTGCTTACGCAGGGGAAAAAGAAGACTTAGGAACCAGCCGAACTTAAAAAAAAATTACTTGAAGTTTCTTTTATCTCTTTGTATAGTTATTTAAATGCAAGGCTTATGGGGGGGGTGTACAGAGCTGTTACTGAGCTAGAGAAAAAAGCACCCCCCCTACCCCCCAAAAAACCCTCAGCTTTTCAAGGTTTGGAGCAAAGCAGGGGAACCGTGCCAGGAACCCGCCAAGATGCTTTCCCCAAGAGAACAAATGTGAATTCATGAGCGAAAGAATTAAACATGGTGGTCCTTCCCTTCGCCGTAGCTGCGGATGGAGAGACGAGCAGAGGGATCTCGGGACCGGAAAGGAAGAGATCTCTCTCTTGGACCGGGGAGATTGCCGCGGTCCGTAACTTCTCCGTAGAGAGAGGTATGGATCCCCACCGCCAGTGGGAGGCAAAGCACGGCTTGGTGTGCAGTGTGGCATTAACAAGCAACTGCTTCGGAGACTGGCATCTGACTGGCATCCCCGGGGTGTTGGAAATAACCCTTTATGGAAAGCCGACACAGCGAGCCAACTTCGTTTGAATGCAGTTGTGTGGACGAAAGGGGCATGGCTCACTGCCAGACAGTCCTTTGCGGACAATTTAGGTTAGGAAAAAAAGGGGGATTTGAAAAAGGGTGGGTTTTTTTGGGGTGTGGGGGTGAGCACAGAAAGGCTGAGAGCTTTTTGTGAACCAGAGGCGAAACACGTTGAGTTCCCTTTGTTCCGTCCTAATCCTTACTGGCGGTTGCGTCTGGATAGCGGACTCTTTTTTTCTGCTTAATCCAGGGTCGATGACTAGAGAGTTAAGTAAGGATGAAGACCCTGCAGGAAGATCTGTGCATTGATCCCGAGAGGGGAACTTTTGCGAAGCTTCTCATCATCTTGCAGATCCCTTTGCTTGCAAGCCTCCGTTAACCAATTTTTTTCTCTAAAACAAGAGAGAGAGAAAGTTTCCAATCGATTCACTTATTAATTCTCTCCCAGATTAGTTTTCGAAGCAAACAGCAGGATCCCCAAGTGGTTCTTCTAGGGGAAAAAAACCCACCAAAACTTAAAATAATAGTGTTTTGGTGTCATTTCTATTTACACCCCATTGTATTTTTTTTCCCCCCACCGGTGGGTTTGTTTTTGGCACTTCAATTCCCCCCCCCCCGGGCCTGTTTGCCAATTGCGAAGATCTGAAAAGTTGGAAATATATATATCTATATTTCTTTCTTTCTTTCTTTCTTTCTTTCTTTCTTTCTTTCTTTCTTTCTTTCTTTCTTTCTTTCTTTCTTTCTTTCTTTCTTTCTTTCTTTCTTTCTTTCTTTCTTTCTTTCTTTCTTTCTTTCTTTCTTTC
>NW_020769546.1:173650-184941 GCF_900518735.1 Pseudonaja textilis
CTTTCTTTCTTTCTTTCTTTCTTTCTTTCTTTCTTTCTTTCCTGGCAGGGTTTGTGTGGACTGGGGTCTGCAAGAGCGATATGCCCAGTGGTTTTTTTTTTAAAGATGGTCTTTCCCCCACAGGATGTTTTTGGAGACCCTTCCCCTCCCTCTCCTTTCAAGCTGTTTCCGCTCTGAGCCGCCTCCCCCGATGGCAGCTCTCCCAAGTGAGCCCGGCAGCTGTTCCCAAAATTAGGGAAGGAAAGGTCAGCCTTGCCATCACTGAGCTATTCTGGTCATCAACCCGCCCCGAGTGGCTCACGCGCTTCATTTTCCCCCCCTCCCCAATGCTGCCGGCTTGGATCTCCCCGGGGTCCTGCTGGTACCCTGGGCCCTTTTCAATGAGGATGGAGAGCCCCCGACTCAACTGAGTTTTCCTCTTGAGTTTCGAGAAAGAGGAAGTTTCGGGGCTTGGTTGAATGACAGGAAGGGGAGAACTGCTCCCACGGATAAGATGTGGAGGAAACGGCATCGGGGGAGAGCCAAGGATTATGTGATCGTTCACTTCTCTTCTTCCTCCTCCTCTTCCTCGCACTCAGGTAAGGCCAGGCAACTGGCCCGTCTCTTCCCCCCACCTGTGCTTGGGTGGTGGGTTTCTCTTTGGGGCTGCAGTCCGGTGCCAAGGTTCAGCCAGCTTGGTGGCATCGCGTCCTGAGTGGCCTGTTGGTGCTTTATCTACCTTGGCAAGGATTTCCTTTGTCATTGTGGGAAGTGAATTCATTTGCAGCCTGGTTGTTCTTTTATTTTTATTTTATCTTTTATTGATTTATATTTTTTTCTTCTGTGCAATAACGATTTCTTTAAAACCTGGTTGGGGTAGGGCTGGCTGGCACACTTGGAACAAGAATCAAAATCAAATCTCCCCCGCTGCCCATCCAGCACCCTTGAAGGCTCCTCCATCCCTCCCCAAAGAATGCAGCTTGGCTTACTTGCTAGAGTCGCTCGTTCCTCCTTTTGCTCCCGGCCAGTCAGCCCCTGATTTGGGCACCAAGTTAAGATGCTGCCTCTCTGTGTTTTCTTCGCAAACCCCTTCCCCCCAAAATGCGGCTGTGTAAAAACGGTTCCGTTTTTGGTTGATTGCCTTTGTTGACTTCGCTTTGGCGGCGCTGCCCATCCAGGAATCTTCTTGGATTCCCACTGGCAGTGCCAACCATGCCCAAGGGGACAGACTTTTGCTGAGTCACTTCGCGCCCATGGATCCGTCGGTGCTAGTAGAAGGGTCGTTTTGCAAAACTGAGACGGTTTCTTTCTTTCTTTCTTTTTTTTTCCGTCTGGGACTTTGAAACAGTGCGCCAATGAATGCTGCTCAAGGAATGCAAAATTGCCAGACTCATAATAATAATAATACGTTTGTATGTCGTCGGCTTGAATTTCCTTCTGATTTTGCCTGTTTCTCCGGCGGTCTGATATTGAGGACTAGAAGCAAGGAGGCTTGTCCAGGGACGGGGATGTGTGCGATGTTGGAAGTGTGTTGTGACGCATCTCTGCTCGAGACTGTGACGTTTAACCCACGTCGCTTCGCGTTGCTTTTGTGGATATTAACAGCGTTCATCAAATGCGTTAAGGCAGCCTTGGCTACTTTAAGACTTGTGGACTTCAACTCCCAGAGTTCCACAGCCAGGAAAGTCGTTGAAGAGTTGAAGTCCACAAGACATTAAAGTGGCCAAGGTTGGAGTCGCTTTCATTTTTATTATACCTGCTTTCGTTCCTCAGGGGATTCTGAAGAAGAAGATTTGGGATTCTTGGAGGTACCAGTTTCAGAGGCCAAACAGCTGCCGGAGTTGGGCCCGATGCCCGAAGGGTTAAACTCACAGCAGGTTTGTTTAGGTGGTCCAACCTGAAATCTAAATTTTGTTGAACTGGTGTGATGACCTGGCGTGTGGCACAAAGGCAACCCAGTCAGATAATCAGTAGGAGTCCCTTTATTAGCTCCAACTTCGCCCCCAGTGTCCAGGTTACCTTCTGGGCTGGAGAAAAACTCTCCCAGGAACAGCCTTGGGCTGCAGAGAATCAAGTCCAAAACGTGGTCAACACAAACTGTAACTCTAAGTTCAATCAAGGCAAGATGAGGTCATTAGTCTGGCAGAGGAAGAGAAGGAATTCCAGACGTGAAGGAATGGCAATAACTCAACACGCTTGGGGAAACAACAGGAACACAGATAACCAAAGTCAACACAAGATAAGCTCACGTTTGCTCCCACCAGCTGATGCACTCAGCGTCCATTTCTTTTAAATTCTCATTCCCAGGTGTGGCTAATGAAGGGAATCAGGGCCCTTTCCTCCCCCGTAAGCCACACAACCCACATTGCTCCCTTCTCCATTCCTCCCTGCGTGCCCTAGGATGAAGAGGGGATGGGCCTGGGTCTTCCTCTGAACTCCCTCTCCCTTGTTCTACCTCTTGTCTGCTCTTCCCAGCCGGACTTTGCCCTTGTCCAGTTTCCTCCACAGCCAATGGAGCCACACTCTCACACCCTGTCAGCTGTTCGTCTTCCTCCTCGGATTTAGACTCTGACAGGGGCAGGACAACTGAGTTCTTTATTTGGGATTTTGGGCCTTCTTTTTGCAAAGGCCCCTATCGGCTGCAAACCAACCCTCCAGGAGATGTTTGGGGTTTTGAGACAAACACTACCTGAGCTGGTGAATCCCTTCTTGTGGTGGGGAGTTCCACAAGCTGCCCCCAAGGGCTTAATTCCACGGCTCTCTTCTTTTTTCCCAGGTCATACGACGTCACATCCTGGGCTCCATTGTGCAGAGCGAGAGGAGCTATGTGGACTCGCTGAGGCGCATTTTACAGGTATTTGGTCTTTTTTTTGGGGGGGGGGTTCTCGAGAAGAGATGCTCTCTGGGTGCCCTTTGGGCCAATGGTAGGAAGCCAAATCTCTTGCAAATTCTGGCTTTGTAACACAGGTAGTCCTCGACTTACGACCACCATTGAGCCCGATATTTCTGTTCTTAAATGAGGCATTGGTTAAGTGAGCTTTGCCTTCCTTTTACAACCTTTCGTGCCACGGTTGTTAAGCGAATCACTGCTTCCCCCATTGACTTTGGTCACAAAAGAGGATCACGTGACCCCGTCATAAATATGAGTCAGTTGCCAAGCAGCTGCATTTTGATCACGTGACTATAAGCGCTCGTAAGTATGGTAAGCGGTCCTTAGTCACTTTTTTTCAGTCCAGTTTCAACTTTGAACCTTGTAAAAGTATAAATCTTTGACTACCTGTACATCAGTATGATAACCCAAAAGATGGATCGGTTATCAAAGGAGTTGTCAGGATTCCGGCAGTTACCCCACTGATGAGTCTCGAGCCAAACTTCCAAAACTTCAAAAGGATTTATTGGGAGTTAACATGTCCGGCGCTGCCTGGGTGTAGCCGACTCTGAGACACATCATTCATGGTCACCCTTGACCCTGGCATTCCCCACCCCACCCCCTGGGTGTATCCTAATTCATATTCTCCAATGGGACACATCCATAGCCCAGAGTCGTCAATCACGTTCTCCAATTAGAATTTTGCCCGGCAGAAACTTCAGTCGCCTAGTTACTATCTTTGAAAAACTATTTATGGAATGCAGTTTCGCTTTCCAAGCTGCCATGCTGCTCTTTCAAAAAAACCCTTTCCCTCCTCCCTTTCTGTCAGCAGAACTCTGAAAAGTCCATAGAAACATTTTACGAGTTGACCATTGTCTCCCGTCGTCTTCCAAACAGGATTATAGGAACCCCTTGATGGAGATGGAGCCCAAAGTCCTCAGTGCCAGGAAATGCCAAGTAGTCTTCTTCCGGGTCAAAGAGATCCTCCAGTGCCACTCCATGTTCCAAATCGCCTTGTCTTCCCGGGTGGTTGAGTGGGACTCCATGGAGAAGATTGGCGACCTTTTCGTGGCCTCGGTGAGCAGCGTTGAGACGTGGATATGGCCGCCCATCTCAAAGATCTAGAGGGAACCCTGGAAATGAATCTTGTGGGTCTCACTGTCCTGCGTTTCTTTCTCCTAAGTTCTCCAAGTCCATGGTCTTGGATGTGTACAGTGAATACGTCAACAACTTCACCAGTGCCATGTCTTTAATCAAGAAGGCCTGCTTGACCAAACCAGCTTTCTTGGAGTTCCTCAAGGTAAGAAGAATGGACATCACAAAAGCCCTGGACCTTGGGGCAGAACCCATCAAGGGGTTAATCTGGTTGTGGTCTGTCGGCAGCCTGCGGAGATGGCAGCAGAGTCAGACAGTGGTGGGGAACATGCAGTCCAGGAGTCTGGGGAAGTTTCGGAAGAGGGTCCTGTGTCCGATACAGAGATGGGTCCAGGGCCATCTGTGCTGACTCTGGAACCTCCAAGATCTGGCAGCAGCGAGGCAGAGAAATAAGGGGAGCCTGTTCCCAGTGTGCATGCTTGCGCAGAGCTGCCAGAAGGCAAGAACAGTTAAGACAAAAGGGGGTGACTCAAGAGTAAGGCTTGGAGGTGGTTGGCCCTCCCATAAGACATAAAGGAAGAGCAAAGGGACAGGAGCCTTTGCAGGAAGCAACTTTGTTCATACTGGTCGGTTTGAAACCTGACGCGCGCTATTGAATTTGTGCTCGATGTTGAATTTGTGCTCCAGTTGTATCACTAATTGGAAATTTAGTCGTTGGCAGCACTTCAAGGAAGATAAAGGTGCGTGCTTATCAGACTTATCCTGTAGGACTTTGGGAGGCTTCCATGGGACTATTTACAAACGGTTTGAGACTCATTGCAGGCTGTGAATGACTAAAATTCACAGCCCTTGAAATAAAGGAAAAGGGCTTTGGGGACTAACATGTGTTTGTTAGCGTCTCAAGAAGCCTTGGTCAGAACAAATCTTAGTTTAGTGGTCATAGAGTTTCGCCGTATACACAATGGTTATCTCTCCATCCCTTCACCCGTCTGAAGTTCAACAGATGAAGGCGTCTCCTCTTGTCCTTGAGATTTCAGCTATTGAGATGGTGACGGCGGTTTCGATGGGTTAGGAAAGCAACGACTGGAATGAAAGATAATTGGATTCGTTAACTAATCCATTCTGCGGCTAAATTGCATTTGAATATGAATGGGTCGTGAGGATCTAACGGGGATAATGAAAAATTGTGTTTGCTTTCTGCCATTGAGTTTAGAAGTATACAAATTAATAATTTGGCTCTAATCTCTTGCTCCACTCATTCGGGGCTGGGTTGTTGGTTTTTTTTTTTTTTTTTGATAAACAATGGAGAAATATGCAAAATTGGACGCAGCTGAAGAATTTCTGGATCCAAAGCCCACTTCAGGGTATAGTTGTAGAGTAGAATGGTTTACTCTCCATCCCACCCTGAATTCATTCAGTTGGCAAGATGGGATTGTTGATAGGTAGATAGAATTCTTTATTGTCCCAGTGTGACTGGACACACAAGGAATTTGTCTTAGTGCAAATGCTCTCAGTGTACATAAAAGAAAATATACATTCGTCAAGAATCATCAGGTTCAACGCTTAATGATAGTCATAGGGTACAATAAGCAATCAAATCATACTAGGAAACAGTCCATATAAAGCGACAAAGTTACAGTCACAGTCGCAAGTGGGAGGGGATGGATGATAAGGAGTGATGAGGTGGCCCTAGAGGAGAGTTGACATTGAATAGGACAAGCCTTGCTGAGATGTGACACCTCCATGATAGGCCCACAGATACATTGGAGAAGGAAGAAGAGACGTCCACCTCTCAACCAAGCAATTATAACTTTCTTTTTGCAGAAGAAACAGATGGCCAGCCTTGACCGGGTCACTCTCTACGGCTTGATGGTGAAGCCCATACAAAGGTTCCCCCAGTTTATCCTCCTACTCCAGGTACCATTTTTGTTCCCTTGGGCTCCTGAATTAGGGAAGAACTTCTAGAACCATGTTTCTCAACCATTGGAAGATGGGTGGACTTCAGCTCCCAGAATTCCCCCAGCCCGCTTGAGTTGAAGTCTACCCATCTTCTAGTTTGCAAGGTTGAGAAACATGGAGCTAGGTCAGGGGTCTTCAAACTTGACAGCTTTAAGACTTGTGGACTTCCGAATTCCTCCTCCAGTCATGTTAGGAATTCTGGGAGTTGAAGTCCACAAGCCTTAAACTTGGCCAAGTTTGAAGACCCTTGATCTAGGTTACGCCAAGCAGAGGGAAAGGGTTGGGTTGGCATGTTGAGGAAACTTCTAGAGTGGAACTCAGCATGGATCTCAGACGGCCCTCAATTGACTCGTCTGTTGCTAACTTTGCTCTTTCTTCCCTCTTAACCAGGATATGCTGAAGAACACCCCAAAAGGACACGCTGACCGCTTGTCCCTCCAGCTCGCCCTAACAGAACTGGAGACCTTGGCTGAGAAGCTCAATGAGCAGAAGAGGTTGGCTGACCAGGTGGCTGAGATCCAGCAGTTGACCAAGAGCGTCAGTGACCGCAGCCATCTCCATAAGGTAGGTGATTCTCAACAGGACGCCCGGCCCAGTGGTCAGTTCCAATTTCCTTCTGGATGTCTTCCGATGACAACTTCCACGCATCCAAGTATGGTTGTCATCCGGACCCATCTGGTGGACTTACAACTTCAGAAAACTTGGTTGCCTCTTTGGTTCCTGTCATGCCCCTGTTGGAGACTGAATCTGAGGGAGAGGAGAAACAGCGGACGGGGAGTGGGAGTGTGGCTCGGGAGGTTGTGGAGGAGGCTGGGGAAGGGCAGAGGCCGGCTGGGCAGTCAGAGGAGGACCCAGGCCCATCCCCTCTCCATCCTAGGGCAGGAAGGGAGGAGAGGATAAGACAGAAATGTGTATGGCGTGGTCTACAGGGGAGGAAAGGGCCTTGATCCCCTTCATGGGCTGCAGCTGTGAGAACTGGTTAAAAGGACGGATTGCGCATGAGCCAGTGCTGGAAAAAAAGTGTGAAAATATTTCTAGTCTGTCCGTTCTTACTGAGTTTGGTGTCCTTCCTGGTGTGTGTTCCAATATCTGTGGACGTCTTCAAGCCCTTATCTTGTCTGGTTCCCTTAACGGCTTCAGTGTCGTTTGTGGTTGTTTTTTCTAGTTATAATTTATAGATATTTTTAGTTTAAACGGTATCTCCTCCTGTTTTGCAACTGCTTGTGGGGGAGTTTTTTGTCTCCAGTCAAGGAGATTTGGAGCTTTGAAGCCAAGTTGAAGGAATTAAAGCGGCTTCGTCTGTTTTTGTGACTTTGTTTATTTTTATCCCACCCTGGGTCATCACAGTTCCTGGAATAATTTTAGGGTTCACCCCAAATTGGAAAGAACCATGCAAGCAGAGAGAACAATTTTAACGCTTAGGGGCTCTAAGCTTTGAGGCATCTGGATTGATTTTGAGATGAACCTCCCACCGCTTCTGAAGAGATTTATGGCCACCATTGAGGCTGAAATTTCCGTTGCTAAGTGAGACAATTGCTCCGTGAGTTTTGCCCCATTTAGCCACCTTTCTTGCCAAGATTGTTAAGTGACTCACTGCGGTTGTTAAGCTAGTAACCCGGTTGTTGAGCAAGGCTTGTCCGAAGGTCGCAAAAGGGGATTATGTGACCCCCCTGGGACACTGCCACCGTCATAAATACGAGTCAGTTGCCAAGTGTCCAAATTTTGATCACGCAACTGATGAGATGCTGCAACAGACGTGTGAAAAAGGGTCATAAAGTCATTTTTTGCTGGGCCGTTATATCTCTCAACTCTCTTTCTCTCTATCAGTTATCTATCTACCTTCTATCAATATATGTCCGTCTGTCTCTCTCTCTCTCTACCTACCTACCTATCCATTCATCCATTTACCTCTATTTCTAGCTAACTAGCTACCTCTGTCTGACTGTCTGTGTGTCTGTCTGACTCTCTCTCAACAAACACAACCTCTAAAGTAAATGATCCATTTCACAGCTTAAACAAACACGTCCTTTTACACCTTAATTTGCTTCCTCCGAGCAAAGCAATCCTTTAATTTTTTTTTTTAAAAACCTATTAATTCTGTGACTTGGCCTTTGGTTCTTCAACAAACAATGATGAAATCAACCATGTTCACGAACAATATCAGAAGTACGGTTCCTTATTTTCCCATCCAATATTTTTCTTTTTCCTCCAGGGAAAATAGCCTTTAAAAGCAGAGCTTTTTTTCCCCCGCCCGTGTCGTTTTCAGATAAGGCCACGGTTCTGTTTTGCTTTGTAATTTCATTTTTCACTTTGTTTTCCTTTCCCCCCAGTTGTTAAATTCGGGGCAACGGCACCTGTTATTCTGTGAGACCCTGACAGAGACGGTTTATGGCGACCGAGGTCAACTAATCAAATCCAAGGAACGCAAGGTCTTTCTTTTGAATGACGTCTTAGTGTGCGCCAACATCAACTTCAAGTGAGTGTCTGTCACACAGAGAGAAGGGCACACGGGGAGGTTGTGACCTAGCACATGTCGGAACACAAATAGAAATTTAAATTGCAAAGGGGTTCTAGTGCCCTTCCTTGGCCTTCTCCGGTCAAATTTTGGCCTCTAGAAACAGGTCAGGATTTCCTGCCTTGCGTAGAATTATTGGAAGACTCTGCGAGAATTATTCCTTGCTCAAATGTGCGGGAGAAAGTCTTGTAATTCCAGAAGTCTGGTGCATTGTTCAAAACAATAGAAAATATTTATTTCCAGAGTCAGAGACTTTATGATTGGGCCTCCAACCTTGGCAACCTTCTACCATTGCAACAGAGAGAATATTTTAACTTAGTATTTAACTTAGTATTTTAATCTAGATACAAGGACAGTTTCCCCCCGAATGCCATCACTCTGCTAAATAAATAATTCCCTCAACACTGTCCAACTACTTAGTAAGACTGTATTACAATTCTTCTTCTCATCCTTCCTATTACCTATCTCTTCCCACCTATGTCTATAACCATGTTGTTTGTATCTTTACAATTTATATTGTTTTATTTGTTTTCCTAGTATGTTTTGATTACTTATTAGTAACCCTATGACTATCTTTACAATTTATATTGCTTTATTTGTTTCCTAGTATAATTTGATAACTTATTGGTAACCTTATGACTATCTTTATAATTTAGATTGTTTCACTTGTTTCCTAGTATGTTTTGATTGCGTATTAGTAACCTATGACTAGATTCTAGATGAATGTATTTTATTTTATTTTCTTATGGACGCTGAGCGCATATGCACCAAAGACAAATTCCTTGTGTGTCCAATCACACAGCCAATAAAGAATTCTATTCTGTTACGTATGGTTTGCCAATTGCCCAGGGGCAGATAGGAAAGTACTCCAGAGGGTTAACATCACTGCCCAGAAGATCATGGGTTGTCCTGTCCCCTCTTTGGAAGAGCTTTATAGCTCCCGCTGCCTTAAGAAAGTTCAAAACATTCTCAAAAATCCATCTCATCCTGGGAACCCTTTTTTTTTTAACTGTTACCATCTGGCAGACCGTACAGAATAATAAAAACAAGGACAAATAGGCTGAAAAACAGCTTCTATCCCAGGGCAGGAGTTCTGTTTAATTCTACTGCATTGTGCAATATCAATGCAATATCAGGGGTTTTAACTTCAATTGTACAGAATGCGAAGGCTGTGCGTTTGTGTTTTATTTTTGATAGTTATAATATACACTGAAGATGGCATTTAATTTCATTCTACGAGGTGCAACGACAATAAAGTAAACTGACTTTTAAGACTTGTGGACTTCAACTCCCAGAATTCCCCTTCGTGGCAGGGGAATTCTGGGAGTTGAAGTCCCAAGTCTTAAAAATTGCCAAGGTTGGAGTCCCCTGCTTTATATGGGAGAGAAAGACCCAAAACCAAGAATGCAATTAACTTTGGGGGTTTGCATTAAATCCTTCAACTGCTCCAAACTGCCAAGGAATTTAATATTATTATTATTATTTTTTAAAAAAAAAATGGTTTGGAGGAGTATTCAATGACGACTTTTCCTTTGATGTTTCTTTTTGTCAGGCCTGTGAACACTGGGTAGGATGCGAATGGCAGATCGGTGCAGTGATTTGTGTGGTGAACGCACAATGTGCAACGTGCATGCTATTGTAGCATTTTTGGCTTGATTTATGAGGCTGTGGCGCCCAGCAGTGGTGGCATTTTTGCATGATTGTGTTTTTGAAACAATATTCTAGTTCGGGGTGGTGGTGAAAAATTTTTTTTTCTACAGGTAGTTCTCAACTTACAACCGTTCAAAGTTACGATAGCACTGAAAAAATCGGACTCGCAAGCAGCCTCGCACCTATGGCCATCACGTTCACCTGATCAAAATTCAGGTGCTTGTATTTCAAACATCCAGGGCGTATCTCTACTTGCCACCTTCCTAGCCAAGTTTCCGACATGCAAAGCCAATGGGGAAGCCAGATTCGTTTAACAACTGCAATGATTTGCTTAACAACGGTGCAAAAAGGATAGTAATGTTGGAAGCCATGGCAATAGCCCTTAGACTTACACACTGCTTCACGGTGCTTTTACAGCCCTCTCTAAGCAGTTTACAGAGTCAGCCTCTTGCCCAGGGGTGGGATTCAAATTTTTTTTTTACTCTCAGTCCTGTGGGCGTGGCTTGGTGGGCGTGGCAGGGGAAGGATACTGCAAAATCTCATTCCCTCCCCATCCCACTAACCTGCTTTCCAGCTCTGTTCTCCTCTGCAGGGCAACCCAAGAAGATCCAGCCGATCAGCTGGGATTCAATGGGAGGCAGAGAAGAGATGAGGGCCAGTCAGAGGTGGGATTGGCCGGTTCTCTGAACGACTCAAAATTTCCGCTACCGGTTCTCCAGAACTGATCAGAACCGGCTGAATACCCACCTCTGCTCTTGCCCCCCAAACAATCTTGGTCCTCACTTCAGAAGGATGGAAGGCTGAGTCAACCTTGAGCCAGTCAGTCAGGATTGAACTGCTGGCTGTGGGCAGAATTAGTCTGCAATACTGCATTCTAACCAGAAGGAAGGAAGGAAGGAAGAAAACAAGGAAGGAAGGAAGGGAGGAAGGAAAGAAGGAAGGAAGGAAAGGAAGGAAGGAAGGAAGGAAGGAAAGAAGGAGGGAAGGAAGGAAGGAAGGAAGGAAGGAAGGAAGGAAGGAAGGAAGGAAGGAAGGAAGGAAGGAAGGAACAGCACTGAGACTTATATACTGTGTCACAGTGCTTTACAGCCCTGTTTAAGCAGTTTGCCTTTTGTTCCCAACAATCTGGGTCCTCACTTCAGAAGGATGGAAGGATGAGTCAACCTTGAGCCAGTCAGTCAGGATTGAACTGCTGGCTGTGGGCAGAATTAGTCTGCAATACTG
>NW_020769546.1:219258-226758 GCF_900518735.1 Pseudonaja textilis
TCTCTCTTATTCTCTCTCTCTTTCTCTCTCTCTCATTCTCTCTCTCTTTCTCTCTCTCTCTCTCTCATTCTCTCTCTCTTTCTCTCTCTCTCTCGTTCTCTCTCGTTCTCTCTCTCTTTCTCTCTCTCTTATTCTCTCTCTCTTTCTCTCTCGTTCTCTCTCTCTTTCTTTCTCTCTCTCGTTCTCTCTTGTTTTCTCTGTCTCTCTCTCTCTCATTCTCTCCCTCATTCTCTCTCTCTCTCTCTCTCTTTCTCTCTTTCTCTCTCTCTCTCTCTCTCTCTCTTTCTCTCTCTCTCTCTGCCTGTTTATTCTTTCAACTGACCTGACATTTGGCGATCCTGTTTTCTTTGGGCAAGAAAGAAGAACGGGCCAGCTCTGGTTTTTAAAATCCTCGGGCCTGGTTTTTGGAGGTCAAGCAGGCGAAGGATGGGAGCAGCACTGTTTCTCCATAAGCAGCCATAATAAGCTTGTTTTCTGCTGGAAAAAAAAAGAAAGAAAGAAACGCTCCATAGAAGGGAAAAAACAAACATAGGTTAATTGCCTCTGGGCTCATCTTCACCTCCCCTGTTATCTCTGAAGTCAGCAAAATAGGCACGGAGCTTCAATAACCCACATTTAATGCTCAGTTCTTTGTTAATGTTTTAGTAAGTTGGGTGAAGTCAGATTGTTAGTGAATTCGCCAGAAAACGGCAGTCCAATAATCGTAAGTTTTGGCATGGCACGAAGGCTCTTTTCAACTGGATATGCCTTTTTTTTTTCTTCTGCCTGGCAGAAATTTTTTTATTCTATTCTATTTTATTCCAGATCTTTCGAGGCGAAGTCTGTTCCACACCCCTCCCAATACGAAAAAATGGGGGCACACCTGATGCATTTTCTCGGTGCCCATTTCAAGTCCTTATCCAAAGAGGTGGAGTTGGTGAACCAGCGCATAAATTATGGAAAATAGACTGAAAAAAATAATAATCAGAAAGTGTCTTTCTTTTCCAAATAATAAATTTTACGAGCAGGCAGAAACTTGGTGAGGAGCTTCCTCACCCCCCCCAAACAGTAGCTAGACTGATGCAGAATTCAAATTGGGGAGATTCAGGGGTTTGGGGGATGGCGATTGATACCTGGGCATTTACCTGTAGAGGTAAGGTAGCATCTCATCATCTGTCACATTGTAAAAATACCCATTGTGTTTGTTGAGAGGGCCCGAGACCTTTACAGCGGTGTAAATGCAGCAATCTGGAATCCTTTTCCACAAGTGGTGGAGTTGGGAGGCCTCCCAGAGGTCATCTAGCCCGACCCTCTGCTGTATGCAGGGAAACCAACTCGAAATATCCATACGAGACGGAGGACCCAGCTTACCTGTCATTAGAATATTCTATTCTTACGGGAACAGAACAGAATATCCGCAGAACTTACAGGAACAACTTGTTTCTTACATTTCAGTGAATGCCAGGTAAAAAAAGGTAACAGTAAAAGGTTCCCTTCACACATACATGCTTGTTCTTCCTGGCTCTAGAGGGCGGTGCTCACCTCCACTACAAAGCCGAAGAGCCAGCGCTGTCCGAAGACGTCTCCGTGGTCATGTGGCGGGCAGGACTAAACACCGAAGGAGCACAGAGCGCTGTTCCCTTCCCACCAAAGTGGCGCCTATTTTTCTACTTGCATATTTTTTACGTGCTTTCGAACTGCTCGGTTGGCAGAAGCTGAGACAAGGAACGGGAGCTCACTCCGTTACGTGGCAATGCTAGGGATTCGAACCGCCGAACGGCCAACCTTTCTGATCGACAATCTTGGCGTCTTAGCCGCTAAGCCACCGCTTCCCTTTCAACCTCATTAAAAATGACCCCAATGGTTGATATTATCTTGGCACGGACCGGCTATTACCCCATCAGCAAACAATCTCAAGCTAGATCGGCACAATCTCATTAATCAAGATTAATACGGAGAAAAAGGGATTAGTAACTAAACCTTGGGAAAGAGATAAATTTACCCTGGCCTTCATTTATTAGCCAGGGAGCAATTTGGCTCATAAGAGACCGAGGCCTTGTGTCAAAAATAAAACCCATCCTGATCTTTCTTTTTAAAAGTTCATTTTTCGTTCCGATCTCTGGTAATGCAAGGATCAACGTTGTTTTACTTAAGTAGGTACAGGTAGTCACCTAACAGTGACTTACGACCATTTTTCACACTTAACAACCGTTGCAGCATGGTGGCGTGATCAAAATTCAGACGCTTGGTTATTGGTTTCCCTTTATGACCGTCGTAATGCCCCGGAGTCACATGGTCGGTCCCCTTTTGCGAGCTTCCGACAAGGAAAGTCAATGGGGAGGCCAGATTCACTCAACGACTGTGTCGCTAACTGCGGTGATTCGCTTAGCAAAGGTCGTGAGAGAGCGTTGTAAAATGGAGCAAAATTCACGTAACAAATGTCTTCACTTAGTCACAGACGTTTTGGGGCTCAATTATGGTCGTAAGTCAAGGACTACCTGTAGCTATTGTGGACAGTGGTAGGACAAGGGTTTAATTTTTGGATATATAAAAAAATCCCCCTTTAAATCAGTGGTCAGAGTTTGGGGGAGAGAAAGAAAGACTTCTGCTGCTTCTGCTGTTTTCCTTGCATGAAGCCAAAAGTCTCTCTCTCTCTCTCTCTCTCTCTCTTTCCCCCTCCCCCAAGAATGGACCTGGAGACAGTATCCTGCGATCCCAAATAAAGAATGATCAATGGATAAGAAAACGGGATGGGGAATTTTCCTACAGACTTTTTTTTGGGGTGGGGGGGGATTTTCCCAGGGTCTCTGGTCCTCGGCATTTAAAATGATGAGTTTGGTGGTCCCTGAGGTCCCAAAGGTTGGTGACCCCTGTTCTAAATGGTTCTTTTTGCTCAAAGCCAGCTGGGATATTTTTTTGTTCTTCACGCAGAAAGTCCTGCCTAGGTTAGATCTCATCCTGCCCCAAAACATGGCTATCAGGCGCCTGCAGTCTTGATTATCTCAGTATCAAATCTTTCCAGCAGGAGACCCCGGCTTAATTAAGTTGTCGGCTTGTCACCTTTGATGCTGTGTGTCTAATCAGGTGGGCACTGCCAAAACCTTGCGGTACCATCGTTCGTTGTCGAAATCTCCGCCATCCATCCATCCATCCATCCTGGCTTCTCCGCTGTGGTCAGCGGCTTTGGGGGTTGACCCTTTCGCCCTTTGGATTGGGAGGGTACAGCAGGGGTGTGTGGAAAGATTGAGACCCCCCCCCACACACACCAATGCCCAGCTGGTGATGTCCAGACCTGAGCTTTCTCCGGCCCTTTTGATATGGGCAATGAATCCTTCACGCCGTCCGTCAACCAGCAATTCAACGATTTTTGTGTCTGCAGTATATTGTTCAGCTCGGAGAACGGAGGTCTTGAAAGAGCGGCCATGGGGATGATGGATGAAAAAGAGCCGGCCCGTTCTCAACAAACCAGGATGCAGAAAGGGAGAAATGAAGGGCAATGCAAAACAAAAAACACCTGGCCAGCGGTTTCCTCAAGGAACTCATGCGTTGAGCGGCTGGGCGTTCTTTTCGGGAACTCGGCTAGGTTCCATCCCTGGGAAAAAGAGACCAGGTTTGTCTGTTTGCGTTTATCCATGGTTGGTTGGTCGGTTTATTGCCTTTTTTTTAAAGCTCCATAGGGGCAACTCTGGACGGTTTACCGATGGTAGAAAAGACAAAATAGAAAAATAGTTTAAAAGATGAAAAACACTGCAAATTAAAAAGTTTTAAAATTCGTTGATTACCCCGTAGTGGTTGGGTTCAAGCAACTTACTGCAAGGTTACCAAAAACAGGTAAGTTCACATGGGTCGCTAAGCCCAAACTGAAAAGGCACACTGTGGTTTAGAGGGATGGGGTATTGGTCCCTGACTTATGGACAGTCATTTAGTGACCGAAGGTACAACAGAGCCCCACCCACCCCAAAAGGTACTTATGACCTAGATTCGAAGTTCTGAGAGCCACCCTTGGCCCCTGGTCATGTGAACATATTTTGGGTGTCCGAAACCAACCTATATATAACTCCACTTATCTGAGATGGTATGGGTTCTTCTACTTGAGCAGGGAGCTGGACTAGAAGACCTCTAAGGTCCCATCCAGCTTCTATTTTTATCCCTATCCCTATTCTATTCTATTCTATTCTATTCTATTCTATTCTATATTCTCCTCTACATTCTATTCTATTCTATTCTATTCTATTCTATTCTATTCTATTCTATTCTATATTCTATTCTATTCTATTCTATTCTATATTCTCCTCTACATTCTATTCTATTCTATTCTATTCTATTCTATTCTATTCTATTCTATTCTCTACCCTACCCTACCCTACCCTACCCTTTCCAATTCCAATTCCTATTCCTATTCCTATTCCTATTCTTTTCTATCCTATCCTATCCTATCCTATCCTATCCTATCCTATCCTATCCTACTCTTCTCCTTCCTTCTTTCCTCCTCCTCCTCCTCCTCCTTTTATTCTATTCTATTCTATTCTATTCTATTCTATTCTATTCTATTCTATTCTATTCTATTCTATTCTATTCTATTCTCCTTCCTTCTCCCCTCCTCCTCCTCATTCTAGTCTACTCTACTCTACCCTACCCTACCCTACCCTACCCTACCCTACCCTACCCTACCCTACCCTATCCTATCCTATCCTATCCTATCCTATCCTATCTTATTCTAGTCTTCTTCATTCCATTCCATATTTTCTATTCCATTCTATTCTCCTGCACCCTTGGTCAGCTGTGCTCTGTCGACCAAGCCTGGATGCAAATTAGTCCCCGTGACACGAACGGGGGGGTGGGGGGTGGGGGGAAAATGGAGCTGAGAAGTGGCAGTTGGGGCCAACGAAGCTCTCTGTTCTCAAATTGAGGTCACCGTCCCTGATGGAGGTTTTTAGAGGGCGTTGTGGATGAGGCTGGCTGGGGGGGCCATGCACTTGAGGCCCCAGGGGATTCTGGCAGAACTTCATAGAAAGAGCGGGGGGCCGGGGGCTTCGGTTGATGAAAGGCTAATAAGAGGAGATAAATTGGTGTCAGATCAGGGTCTTTGCCACCCATCATCTCGGCTAAGTGGCACATTCTTTCATACGATGAACGGTTGCAGGAACTGGGCCCGGCTGGTCTAGGGAAGAGAAGGACCAGGGGAGACAGGAGAGCATCTTCCAAGATTTGAGGGTCTGTGACAAGAGAGGAGGAAGGGGTCAAGCTATTTTCCAAGGCACTCAAAAAGGCCAGACAAGGAATAACAACGGATGGAAACTGACCAAGGAGAGATTCAACCTGGAAATAAGGAGGAATTTTCTGAAAGTGAGAACAATCGACCGACAATGGAACAGAAGTTGCCTTCAGAAGTTGTGGGAGCTTCATCCCTGGAAGCTTTCAAGAAGAGATTGGACTGCCCTCTGTCAGAAATGGGGTAGTGTCTCCTGCTTGGGTGGGGGGTTGGACTAGATGACCTACAAGGTCCCTTCCAACTCTTAATCTTCTTTTGCAGAGAAAATCAAATATTAAATTCTCGATGCTCAGCCTTTTCATTTTCCTAAGAAGGGACCGAGGGCTGGCCACAAATCGAGCAGGGGCAAACTCTGTTTCCCCTTTGTTCTAACGGCCGTCCAGGTGGTCCTCACCTTAACGACCACCAATTGGGAGCAGAATCTCCTTTGTTTATCCAAAAAACCCAGCCCCGGTTGATAAAGTAGGCCGTACCCGATTTGCCTGGCATATCCACCCCCCCCGCCCCAAAAAAATTCTTCCTCTTTTCTTTGTAAAGAATTCAGACACGTGTGACTCTCTGTGGGTCTGTGGTGTTAACAACGCTGTAGTGGTTTAAATTAACCTCACACCTTGCTTGTAGTCACCCTCCGTTTGCAAAGGGATCCCAAGTTCGCCAGAAGCATTAAGAAAGCAGAATCTTCAGCAGATGGAAAAAGAGAGTCCTGGATGGCGCAGAGAGACAGGGCGAGGCAGCTCAGCCGCCTTGCTATTCAAACTACCATTGCTGAACCCGTAAACTCCGCATGTGAGTTATCAGGGGTGCCGTTTAAGCCAATATCGGTCTGCTTTTCAACTGCCCTCCCCCCCCCGATCAAACACAGTCCTCGCTTAGCGACAAAACTTGTACCGTGGCTATACAGAGTGATGGCTGTGTTGAAAAAAGTAAGCTGATAACCTATCTTCACGCTGATAACCTCAGGTATGTACAGCCAAGGAAGGAAGAGCTGGCACTTTCACTTAACAGATGTAGGGGCGAGTCCCAATTTTGGTTGCTAAACGAGGACCATCTGTTAGGCGGTTTCTGGAATATTTCCTTGCTCCCAGCTGCACCCAGGGAGGAATTTACTGGATTTAAAGTCTGTAAAAGGTGGGAAATCTATCTATCTATCTATCTATCTATCTATCTATCTATCTATCTATCTATCTATCTATCTATCTCTAATATCTATCTATCATCTATCATCTAATATCTATCTATCATCTATCTATCTATCTATCTATCTATCTATCTATCTATCTATCTATCTATCTATCTGTATCTATAAAAGCAAAAGACCGCTCAGGCACCTTCACAAAAGCTCCAGAACCATCAAGCCAACAAACTTGAAATTTGGCACCTTTGTTCCTCTTGGCTTCTAGGTGCTCACTAAGGAAGGATTTTTCCAAATGACCATCAGAGCCATTAATATTTTGTATATTATTATTATTATTATTATTAACATTCTCTGATGCTAAGGAGTTCTACTCCCCCTCTCCACCTGAAAAGAAATCTCTTCCAAATGCAAAACACAAGCAGAGGAGTTTCCGTTTCAGAGCACCAAGCAGCTTTAGTACAGAACAGTTGAGCTAAGCCACGCCCAGGCTCCTTGCTGTCTCCTTGTTCACCCAGCAAATACCATTTCAGTTTCCAAACAGCTCTCGACTCTCTCACACACTGACTAGGACGCTAGCCGAATGAATACTGATGGATGTTGGTAGGCAGAGGCACAATTTTCCCCCCTTATCTTCCTTCCCAAAAACTAAGCCTAACCACAGAGTATCGTAGCGAAGCGCAGGCATAGAGCTAGTATGTTTATAAAAGAGATTAAATGCCTCGGTGTAATTCTGGGAATTATCTGTCCTTGATTATCTTCCAGTTGTGTGGGAAAACAGTGCAGGACTGAAGGATGTGGCCAATCTTGATTTAATTTAGCCTTTTGGGGGGAGAACACATCCATCCCCGAACCTTCCTCAGGAAATAATCATACGAGGATGGGCTCTGAATCCCACAAAACTGCTCATCTGCGTTTTTGTTTTTTAAAAAAGAACATTTTTGCTTGATGCAACTTCTCCCTCTCGATCCCGTCCAGTTGAGAAATGCCAAAATGCCTTACGCTCTGTCCTTTGCTAGCTGCTGGACGCTGCCCTGAAGCGCCCAGCCGTCCATCTGGTGCCCTGCAAGAGAAGGCAGAAGGATTTCCTACAGAGGCCAGCTGTCTCTTCCTCCTC
>NW_020769546.1:231758-233230 GCF_900518735.1 Pseudonaja textilis
CAGTCTTGAGCCAGTCGGTCAGGATCGAACTCTTAGCAGTGGGCAGAGTTGGCCTGCAATACTGCATTCTAACCATTGGGAAGGAAGGAAGGAAAGAAGGAAGGAAGGAAAAAAAGAAGGAAGGAAGGAAGGAAGGAAGGAATAGACTTCTATACCGTAAGTCACTTTTTTTCAACGCCGTTGTAACTCCGAAGGGTCACTCAATGAGTGTCAACTACCTGTAAAACGTTGGATATTCAAACTTCCTGGATTTTTACCATCGTGGCCTGTCTCACCTTTGGCCGGTAGCAAAAATAAATTTCTCCCGTATCCCCCTTTTCATTATTTATTTACTTAATTTTATTTTATAGTGCGGCCTTATTCGCCCATTTTTACCTGCCGCTTTGCCAAGAAATCGGCCCGGTTTCCAACGCGAAACTTTTATCCCGCCGTGAAGGAATAACCCACAAGGACCTACAAGGTCCCTTCCAACTCGGTTAATCCATCATCTTCTGTGAGTTTCTGTTTCCCTCCCCTGAGCCCCCCCCCAAAAAAAGCCCCAGGTTTTTTTTTTTTTTTTTTGCAAAAGGAGGGGTTATGCTTTCTGCTTGAATGTCAGCAGCGGGCATTAGGAGCCTGGCGCTTTCTGCAAAGCCCCCTTTGTGCCTCTTCCACCGGCAGCAGGAAAAAGCTTCGGGCGCCAGAGTTTTCGCCTGCTCTCCCCCACCCCCCCACTTTCCCGTGCCCGTCAGATCGCTCTTCCTCCTCTCTCTCGTTGGCACCCTCAGGGCACAGGCGTGGTGAGCGATGCCAGGCCTTTCATCCCCCAACGAGGAGAGAGAGAAACTCTGCTTAAAATTTGCATCGGATTTTTTCTGAACAAGAAAGGAGACCCTTCTTTCCCGCCCCTCCCTCCTCCAGGCGTTCTTGATGGAAGAAGAGTGGCGTGAGATGAAAGCCCCCCCTCCTCCCCCTCCCCCTCCCCTCTCAGGGGGGCACCAAGGTGACTCCGCTCTTCAGAAAAAAAAGCCATTAAGAGACGTGGGGAGAGGGGGTGAGGAGGGGACCACATTGGTTCTACCTCTCCCCCCCCTCCGCCCGCCACCTCCTATTAAAACTGCCCTTAAAAGTGGAGGCCGTGGGCTGCGTAGAGGCTCTGGATCAAATTGGCCTTCCTGGGCGGAGGGCTTAGGGAAAGCACCAGGGGACCCGGGAGTTTGGGGCTTCGTCCCCGTGGCTGGCGACACCTGATGGGCACCTGCTCCAAACTAGAAGAAGCATCCAACCCAGATCCGGGAGCTATTCTTGAATAGAATAGAATAGAACAGAACTGAAGGGGGAGGGAAGAAGGAAGGAGAATAGGATAGGGTTCAGAATAGAATAGAATAGAATAGAATAGAATAGAATAGAATAGAATAGAATAGAATAGAATAGAATAGAAGCAATAACAGTATAGAATAGAGTAGAATAACAGAATAGAATAGAATAGAATA
>NW_020769546.1:243127-268241 GCF_900518735.1 Pseudonaja textilis
TCTTCTTCTTCTTCACCCGGCTCCTGCTCCTTAAACTATTATCACCAAATGGGGTGAGTATCAGGGACCGCAAAGGCCATCCAGTCCACCCCCGCCCACCCCCAATTCTGTGCAAGCCCACCGGTTGAACTGATTCCATTGCGCAAGCCTTCTGATTGTGCAAACTATTTCTTAGACCTGTTGGCTTCTCCCAAATCTTTCGCTGAAATGAGTAATTTCCCCCCCCCCCTGCACAAATTTGGCTGACAGCTCGAGACCCGCCTCTTTACAGCCAGCTATAAATTTTTTTACCGATACCCCCCTCGTACACATCCCAATAACTTTGCCACCGCTGCCATTATTTCAAATTTTGCTCTTAATTTGATTAACCGCGCGGGGGGGGGGATGTTAAGTGATGACGTGCTTAAGAAGATATTAATTAAGGGGCCTGCCTGCTCTTTTGCAGGCGAGGGGAGAGGGTGATACGCCTTGCCTGCCTTTGAGGGGGGGGGGCTGTCTTGAGGGGCTTTGAAAGGTCCCCCTTTCTCCTTGCACTACCTTTATAGTGCAATATTCATGCGATATCGGGGTTTTTCTCAATTCAAATTTAATTTCACTGTATGAGGTGCAATGACAATAAACTAAAGTAAAGTAAACTCTCGAGAAAACGATTGCCCCAGCTGCCATTCCAAGGCAGATTAGCCAAGTAACTTTTGTTGGCAAAAAGAGTGAAATGCCATTTTTTTAAAAAATAAAATACTTGTTCCCCACAAGGAAATATCTAACAGGATACCATTCTGGGAATATTTGGGTGGTGGTGGGGGAAAAGAAAATCTCATTTGTTCAAGTCTATCTCTCTTCTGGATCTTGGGTCGTGCAATTTTGGGCTGTATCCGAAACCCAGGCGGCTTTGGCGCCCATTGAGATCGGATGACGAGTCCTTGTCTGAGATGTCAGCTGTTCAATTCTCGGCTGGGGATGTTGGGTAGGGTAGTCCAAAACACAGGGAGGGCTGGCTAAGACCTAAGGCTGAGTAGTCCAAAATATTGGGAGGACGCTTGGCTGGGTTCCCTCGTGCAGAAAGAGATGCATATGAGACAAAAAGATTATTGCTCGCAGAAAAAAACTTAAGGGACTGAAATTAGTTTTATTTGAGGCTCACCTTTTAGCCGGCCCGGCCATTGGGGAGCGCTTTCCTCCCTCCCGGATGTATTCTGATCAGGCATAAAATGAGTCAGGGCCGGTCACGGACCTCATTGTGCCAACTGGGGATAAAAATCAGCTTTTAGTTGACCTTTTTCTTTTCCTTATCTCTTTCTGCCAAATTGGGCGGAAATTCTGCCCTTTGAATGCCAGAGGCTTTCAGAGAGGTTTTGGCTACGGAGGTGTAACCGAGCTATTGAGGACATTTAAGGGTTTAAAAGTGGAATTTAAGTCCAGAGTGGCAGGCTTTGGATCTGGAGCACCTGTCCTTAAGAACTGTCTGGTTTCTTCTCTTCCATGGGAGAGAAATAAATGAACGAAATAAATCATATTTGAATGAAATAAATCATATTTTACTGCTGTTTATTTTTCTCTTCCTTCCCTTCCTCCTTCTCCTTCTTCCCTCCTTCCTTCCCTTCTCCTTCTCTTCCTTTTGGTCTTCTTCTTTCCTCTCCTTCTCTTTTCCTGTCTCCTCCTCCTTCTCCTTGTCTTCCTCCTTCTCCTTTTTTCTATTTTAATCTCATTTTCCTTTCCTCTGAATAGACCCCGATGAACTGCATCACATCCATTCCCCACCATCCAGTCAGAGCTAAAGAAGCTTCTTGGATCAGAAGTGAAACGTTTTCAAAAGAAAAGAAAAAAAAGCAGGAAGTCCCGTTGCCTCCTGAAAAAAAAAGCACTTTGGGGAAAGAAGAAAGAAGTTGTATCTGCTGATTCCAAGGAAGGAATATTTCCTGACATTTAGAAGATCTCTTGAGGGACTTTTCGTGGAAACCATCAATACCAGCCTGGTAGAACAGAATTAGCAACTGGAATTCCTTCCCCAGAACCTTTGTAACACAATATTTAAATTAACAATTAACAGAAAACATTAACGGAGTAACAAGAGTTGGAAGAGACCTTGGATGTCATCTAGTCCAACCCCCTGCCCAACAGGAGACTCTACACCAATGGTGAATAACCTTTTTAGGCTCCTGTGTCAAAAATTGTGCACGTGCGAGGGCGTGCATGTTAGGAATATGAGTCACCTAACAGCTATTTGGGTTAGAAATATATAAACCAGGATAAATATTTTAAAACTGTAACTTTAAGAACATGCAAAACTGTAATTAGGTGTGGTTTCTCAAACGGCCATAAGATGGAGCCAGAAACCTGGTTTGTTTAGTCTGAGTCTCAGGGGAGAGTGTGAGTGTATCTCTGTTTCCTTCTGTTGGAAAGTATTGCCGTTGCTCCATTTCTTCTAATTGACTGATATTACAGGATTTGATGTAAGTTTGTTACTGAACTGTTTTTGAGACTGGAATTTGATATTTGGATTATCCCTGGATTGAAAAACTGACTGATTTACCTGTGAATGACTTTTGGACTGCTTATTTTGGACTTTGCTTAAACCTTTCTGGAAGTAAAAACCTACATTTACTGTACAGTGTATCTGTGTGTTCTGTGTGTATTATTCCAACACTACTCTCAAATACGTCTCCCTGTAAGCGCTCATTCTCCTAACGGGGAATTACCTCAACAGTGCACCCTCGCGTGACAGCACCCAGAAGGCAATGCACGCCCCCCCCACGCCCCTTACACATGCACACGCAATCCCCCCACACCATCCCCTTATCAGCTGATTTTTCAGCCGCCCAGAGGCCTGAAAAAAATCCTCTGCAAGGCTTTTCAGGACGAATAATAGGCCCGTTTTGTCACTTCCGGCATTACAGGAAGTCATGAAATGGGCCTATTGTTCACCCTGAAAAGCCTTGCAGACGGGTTTTTCAAGCCTCTGGGAGGCCGAAAAAGGCCTCAAACCAGCCGAAAGATCATCTGTGAGGTGCACACATGTGCAGTGAGGTAAATTTGCCTGCGGCTTGCGTCCCAGCACCAATGGCTCTGCGTGCCGCTTGAGGCAAGCGTGCCATAGGTTCGCCGTCACGGCGCTACATCCACATGAAAGAAGTTGCCTAAACAATATTTTCCAAACAGGAAGTTCAACAGATGCTTTACGAACTTGTAAATTAGGCCCTTCCACCTCCTGTGCAGAAATTGAATTTCTGTTCAATTCCACTCAACAGCCTTGTGGGGCTTCCGGATTACAGTATTTCTGCACCGACTCCCTTGCTCGATCCTGCGTGTGTGTGTGGCGCTGGGCTTTGAGCAAAGCTTTATGCATTGCGCTCTCCATGCTCTGGGAAGGGGTGTGGGGGTGTGTGAGTTGCTGCAGTGGAGAACTAGCCAGAAATTATTAGTCTAATTACATTTCCTTTATACATTTGACCTCCGCTGTATGGCTGCCCGTCGATCAAAGCTGCTTTCGCCCCAACATTATTGGAGTTTTAATAAGAGTTAATTGGCGAGAGCCTCTCCAAGTTGGAGACTCAGCATGGGCTCTGGAGTTCCACTGGAGGGATGGGAAGAGAGGAGGCTACAGTAATACTGATGTTATTATGGGTAGTTAGCTTTTGGAAGTGTTTCTGTACTTCGGTGGCCACAAGAAAACCTGCCTTGGGAGGGTTGGCTTTCATTTCTTCCTTTAACACGGTTTATTTCAACACCTGGTTATCCTTTCTCGTTTTTTTTTTCTTTCTAAACCTCAAACCTTCATTTACCTCGATGACATTGAATAACACGTTTTGGTTTTCCTGTATTTTTAAAATCGGAAGGAGGAGGACACCGATATTTTAAAGTGATTCTTGCAAGAATCTGAAAGGAGCGGGCAGGTTTTGCTGGTAATTTGGCGGAAGCTTGGGATGACAGATCCCATCATCCTCAGAAAACTGAGCGGAGTAGTTGTTCCATACTGAACCTGAGAGACGCTGCTATTGATGGAATTGCCTTGGGTGTCAATTTTTAGGGGCAGGGTTGAGCTTTTTGACATGGTTGTTAAATGAATCACAGGGTCATTAAGCGAATCAATAGGCTTCCCCTATTGATTTTGCTTGTCAGATGCCAGCTGGAACGATGGAAATGACAATCACGTGACTCCGGGATGCTTTAACCGTCATAAATTTGAACTTGCGATGGGTTCAATTGCAGGTCAAATCAGAGTTGTAGGAATTTTTAATACCTACAACCGTTATTAATACCTAATAACGGTATTTTAAATACCGTTTTCCCCTGAAAATAAGATTGGGTCTTATATTAATTTTTTGCTCCAAAAGAAGCCTTGGGACTTATTTTCCAGTTAGGCCTTATTGTCAGGGAAATACGATACTAAGCTGACAAATCATAACTGTGGCTTATTTTTGGGGTAGAACAGCCTGAAAAATCACACTAGGGCTTATTTTCTGGTTGGGTTCTTATTTTCGGGGAAATGGGTAGCACCCACTTATGTTTCTTAAGTACAATTTTTTTTAGGAAAAGGCCTTTGAGATGGAGACCTGAGATTACTAGTTCAGACTACCGGCAAAAGGTACTTAAATCTGGGGTGGAAAATAGGTATTTTTTTTTTCCTCCAGGGTTATCAAAAAGCTGCATTGACTTTTTCCTGAATACACTTTTAAGCAAAACTAGGCAAACTTTTTAAAACTCCAAACCTGTCTACTTTCAGGCCTGTGGACTTCAACTCTCAGAATTCTCCAGCAAGCCGGGGAATTCTGGGAGTCGGAGCCCACAAGTTTGAAAGTGGACAAGTTTGGAGAGTCCTGATGGAGTAGTAAAAACTGTTTCCTGATTTTTTTCCCTTGGTGGTGGGTTTAATTAGGTACCTATATATTTTTTTTCTGTCTTTATTTCTTTCCTTGTAGTTTTTTTTAGCTTTCCACATAAAAGACACACAATCTCTGACACACATATCTTTGTGCATAAATGACGCTGTTCCCCAGACATTTAAGATTCTTTATCTTTCTGCTTAATAAGATTAATTATATTAGAGGTTTACGTCTCCTTGGTGGCATTTTGTAGCTTCTGGCCAGAGAACGGAAACCTTTATTTAATTATTTTAAAATCTTCCTTCTTCTTGAGTTTAGCTTTAGAGGGGAAGGGATTATGAGAATTTGCCCACAGGTAATGCCTGAGGAGGTGCTTAGCTGATGGATCCTCCTTATTCAGAGGCAGTGTATCTTATCGCAGTTTACCAGAACATAAAGCTGTGATTCTTTGTTTGGTATATAGATTTTTCCACTGGGGCCAGAATCTCCCACTTTTAGCCATATTTGGGATTTTGAGTATAACCAGAGCAAAACCATTTGCAGAAAAGGCTTGGCATTCACAGACCTAACCTAAGTTAAGTCCGTTTTTTCACTCAATGAAATGTTATAAGTTGAGGATCTACCTGTACAGTTTTCCTACAATGTACGGAAAAGGGGTGTCTTCAAACACTGCTTCAAGGGTAGCCCTCAACTTAAGGTAAAAGGTTCCCCTTGCACATATGTGCTCATCGATTCCGGCTCTACGGGGGCGCTGCTCATCTCCGTCGCAAAGCCGAAGAGCCAGAGCTGTCCGAAGACGTCTCCGTGGTCTTGTGGCCGGCAGGACTAAATGCCGAAGGCGCACAAAATGCTGTTCCCTTCCCACCAAAGGGATCCCTATTTTTCTACTTGCATTTTTTTAACGTGCTTTCAAACTGCTCGGTTGGCAGAAGCTGGGACAAGGAACGAGAGCTCGCTCCGTTCCACGGCGCTAGGGATTCGAACGGCTGAACCGCCGACCTTTCTGATCGACAAGCTCAGCGTCTTAGCCACTGAGCCACCTGCGTCCCCTGCCCTCAACTTACAAGCACTCATTTAGTGGCCATGGGGAAATAAGGGGTCTTAAAACCGGGCATGGCTTCCTTTGCAACCGCTCTTGCCTCCGAAATTCTTGTCCCGCCGACGGTCGTAAGCTAAGGACGACTAGAAGTATCACCCAAAAAGCATACCTGTAAAAGCAGAAGCTATGGGTGTTAATTATGTCCGAGTTTTCAGTTATCCAAGTGCAACCTTATCGAATTCAGCTTCTGTTAATGCCATTAAATTCTCCTTCCAAGACGACTTTCCCCATAAATCGATTGAATTACCCTTCGAGAAGTTGATACGCTACCTTATCTCTTACTGTTCTTCCTGCAATCTCGGTCACTCCCCACTTTCTCCACACACACCCTTCCCCCATCTCCCCGTAGCTTCTCCTGGTTTCTGTTTTATCTGTTCTTAATGGAGCTTCACACTGATCAATCAGTTTTGTTGCGTCTTTTTCTCTCTTTTTTTGTAAATTTTATTTGAGTTTTCATAAAAAAACAAAAAATACAAATAAAACATCTTTTTTGAAAGTAGCGTAATCCCAGGTTACATTTCTCCGTACGGACACAAATTCAATTTCATGCTCATTTTTATGTTCTATTCCATATCTTATTACTGTTTTACATTTTCTGCATAGCTTCTCCCCTCTTTTAATTTTCTCAATTTGAGAAATAGCTTGACCCCTTCCTCCTCCTCTCTGGGGCAGCCCCCCCAAATATTGGAAGATGCTCTCCTATCTCCCCTGGTCCTTCTCTTCCCTAGACCAGCCAGGCCAGTTCCTGCAACCGTTCACCATATGTTTTAGCCTCCAGTCCCCTCATCACCCTGGTTGCTCTTCTCTGCACTTTTTCTAGAGCCTCAACATCCTTTTTATAGTGTGGTGACCACAACTGGATGCAGTACTCTAGGTGTGGCCTTACTAAGGCTTTCTAGAGTGGTATTAGCACCTCCCTTGATCTTGATTGTATCCCTCTGTTAATGCAATTTAGGATTGTGTTGGCTTTTTTGGCGGCTGCTGCACAGTGCTGGCTCCTATTTAGCTGGTTGTCCACTAAGTCTCCAAGATCCCTCTCCCAGTTACTGCTATTAAACCTGGCTTCACCATATGTGTACTTTTGATTTTTCTTGCCTAAGTGTAGGAGTTTAGGAATTGACTTTAGGAATTGAATTTCATTGTGTTAGATAGGGCCCATCTGGATCTTGAGCCTAATCTTCTAGGGTGTTGGCTATTATTCCTGCCAGCTTAGCATCCTCTGTAAATTCCCTCATCAGATGGAGAGTGGCACCCACCTTCCTGGATCCCTCTGCCTGCCTGCACCCCCATTTTTTCCATTAAGACCTTCCCCCCCACACCCAAACAATCACCTGTAGGAAAGTCCATGGTGGTCGAAGGACCACAGCGCTGCGAAAGCATCTCAGCCTTCAATTTTGATTCCCAAATGCCGCGTTGAGGATGTTTTATTCATGATGTCTAAGTTTGGCTCTAACAAATCTCGGTCTATATATAACACAGTTAATCACTGTTGACTCGTCAAGGGGGCTTGGATCCCTGATTAGCCATGTCGAAAAGTGTGTGTGTGTGTGTGTGTGTTTAAAATCGTCTTTGGAAGCTTACATGCTTTAGAATCTTTAGAATAGAATAGAGCGGGAAGGGTCCCTGGAGGTCTTCTAGTCCACCCCCCTGCTCAAGCAGGAGAACCTATATACCATCTCAGACAAGTGACTGTCCAGTCTCTTCTTAAAAACCTCCACTGATTAAAAACCCACGATTTCTAGCGGCAAGTCGTTCCGCTGGTTAATTGTCCTCACCGTTAGGAAGTTTCTCCTGAATTCCAGGTTTGCTTTGATCCGGCAGCGTCAAGCTATTGTTCAGGACTGAATGTACAGAGAAGATGCAGTGGCTGAACAACTGGGAGCCAAAAGGTTGATTTTTGCATGAAAATACAGACAAAATGGGTGCTGTTTAGAAACATCCAGTTAGGGCAGACTTTTTATTTTTATTTATAAATAAACTTTATTCGTCTTTTGTATATTTTAAAAATAAAGCAAATAACACATATCACGACGTTAACAGTTTTGTGACATGCGTTTCTATCCTTTGTGCATATTTACAAATATATACAATTTTGTGCAAATGCATCCATTTAATCTATAAATTGCTTACCTTTAATTCCTTCATTTACTGTCTGTCTTAATTCGATCCAATTATACCATTTCCCCCAAATTCTATAGTATTCAGACTCCTCTTTCTCTTGTACCATTAAAGTCAATTTGTCCATTTCAGCACATGCCATTATTTCTTGAATAATCAAGTTCATCCGATGGTATGCAGTTGTCCTTCCAGCATTGAGCATAAGCTATACTAGCAGCCATTAAGATATGTAATACAATATATTTTATATTTTTTCCACATTTCTTTTTGAATATCCCTAACAGAAACAGTTCTGGTTCCAATTCTACTTGTTCCTTAAGAATTTATTGCAGCCATTGTTTGATTTTAAGCCAATATTTCTGAGCCCCTGAACAGGACCACCACGTGGTAGAAAACTTCTACCACATGGCAGACTTTTTAATAAAGTCCAGCCAGCCCTCGCCTAACTGGTATGTTTCAAGGAGTTATAGAAATGCACATATTTTTATGGAAGTGACCTTGAGCTACTTAGATGGAAGCGTAGAAAAGTGATAAATAAATGAATAAGTAAAATTTCTAGGCTGTTCCTGGCCTGGATGTCCTTAGTGTGCCTTATGTCCAAAGGATGTTGCATACATAACAACCATCTTGTCATGAGATCAAGACAGGTGTCATGGTCTTGTTAGAGTTGGACTCCGAGGGAGAGGAGGAAGAACCGACCGGGAGTGGAAGTGTGGCTCTGGAGGTTGTGGAGGAGGCTGGGGAAGGGCAGAGGTCGGCTGGGCAGTCAAAGGAAGAACCAGGCCCATCCCTTCTTCATCCTAGGACTCACAGGGAGGAATGGAGATGGGAACAACTTGGCTCATGAGAGAGGAAGCGGCCATGATCCCCTCACTGGTTGCAGTTGGGGAGAATAGTATATAAGAGAGACGGTTAAAACACAGCATTGCCAGAAGCAAAGTTTGTGTTATTTTGGGCTGAAGTTATCTTGGTTGGCATCCTTCCAACAGACTCTGCCTTGAAGTTGGTAATTACTTATCCTGGTCTGTTGTGGAAATTCCTTTATTGTAGTTTGTTTTGGTTTTTTTATTTCACCTCTATCTGCTCATTAAGTTAGGACTGTATTGCTTTCTTTTGAAGACTATTTTTGAACAAGTTTAATCTCCAACTGAGAATTATTGGACAGTGGGGCCAAGTTGGAGGCACTAAAGGACATTTTGGTTTTTGTTACGTTTGTGTTACACTCCGGGTCATCACAACTGGCAACTGGCATGTATTGATGATGGTTGCAGCGTAGTTGTTTGTGACTGCCAGTCGGCTTCCAGCAAGCAAAGTCAATGGGGAAAGCTGGATTCGCTTAATGACCGTATGACTCACTGAACGACCACGGTCATTTGCTTAACAGCCACAGTGATACAGGTAGTAAAATCAGATGCGACTCAATCGTGCCACTTAATGATGGTAGTTGTAAATTGAGAATCCCTACCTGTAGGGATTTGGGTGTGTGTGTGTGTGTGTGTGTGAGGCTTTCAGATTGTGTCCTTACCTGACACCAGCCTTTGTTTCTACAGGTGCCAGGTAACAATGCAATCTGAATGTCTTGTCCCCCAAATCCACACAGGTAGTCCTCAATTTACAACGTTCTCTTCTTCTCCTCTTCCTTGCTCTGCGGCTCCGTTACCCCTTATCTGCTGCCTGGATCTTATTAGTTGTGTTTACACGGCTGGGATGTCGACCGATTAATTTTTAATAGCTCGGCTTATTGCATGTTTGAATGGTTTATTGAGTAATTCCCACATCTTAAGATTAATTCCCCCTTGAGTTTGGGAGGGCTGGCAACACCACCTCATTAATCAGCCTTTCCCCGCACCCGGAGGGGAGGGATCAATCCATTGCCCCTGTCAGGCAAAGGTGTGTTTAAAAACCTCAGGTGCGACCAGGCGAAGGAGTAATTAAACCCTGGCGGGAGCCACACACGTTGGAGATAGCGTGGCCACCACATGCAGTGATGGGATTCAAATTTTTTTACTACCGGTTTTGTGGGCATGGCAGGAGAAGAATATTGCAAAATCCCTTTCTCTCCCCACCTCACTAACCTGCTTTTCAGCTCCGTTCTCCTGTGCAGGGCAACCCAGCCGAGGTGGTCTTTGCTAGTTCTCCGAACTGCTCAAAAATTCCGCTACCGGTTCTGTAGAACCGGTCAGAACCGGCTGAAGGCCACCTCCGCACCACAGGCTGTCTTTCTCCACATTCCAGGTGTGAATTTGGGGGCATCTACGGGATACCTGGGTTCTACAGGAAGGGCAAAAGAACTGCACACAGGTAGCTGAGCTCACACTCCTAGAGAAGGCTGCTTGTATTTGCACGATGATGGGTGTTCTCCAACATACCTTTCGTGGCTCGTTATAAACCAGGCTGAAGATCGGAGTGTACGGTCCCCTACGTGGCAGAACCTGGTTAAAACATGTTGCACACGGACCAGCCCTGTCTGCTGCCCATCGAACTGGGTTTAACGAGGGTTTAAACCAATCTGGACCCTCATCCACCCAAGGAAGTTGCGTTGCATTAAGGAGAGAAGCAATTCAGGAAAAACTTTCTGACAGTGGGGACAATTCACCAGTGGGGACAATTCACTTGCCACTAGAAGTGGTGGTTGCTCCATCACTGGAGGTTTTCAAGAAGAGACTGGACAGCCATTTGTCTGGAATGATATAAGGTCTCTCGACAGCCACTGGTCTGTAATGGTATAGGGTCTCCTGCTTGAGCAGGGGGTTGGTCTAGAAGACCTCCAAGGTCCCTTCCAGCTCTATTCTGATGGATTTTCCAGCTGCTTGATGTTGGAACGCATCTAAGCCAAGAAAACCCTTCTGCTATTCCAGTGGAAGGCCTAGTGTTGGCATCGGATACCTCTTTTTTTTTTATTTTGCAAACTGGAATCAAGCCAGTGCTTTTGATGTGAGGTTAACAACCAGAAATTTAAATTCTCAGGGATTTTGCTGCCAAAAAATAAAATAAAAAAATCTGTCGTACTTCCATTGATCAAGGGAGTTTACCTTGGATGGTTGGTAGTTGGGTGCAAGAGGCTTGAATCTAACTATATAAAAGCGAAAGACCACTCACGCATCATCCTAAAACCTCCAGAACCGTAAAGTCTACAAACTTGACATTTGCCCTGTAAGTTCCTCTTGGCTTCTAGGCGCTCGCTAAGAAAGGATTTTTTGAAATGACAATCAGACCCATTAGTATTTCCAATATTATTATTATTAACACGCTCTGATGCTAAGGAGTTCTACTCCCCCTCCTCACCTGGAAAGAAATCTCTTCCAAATGCAAAACACAAGCAGAGGAGTTTTAGTTTCAGAGCACCAAGCAGCTTGAGTACAGAGCAGTTGAGCTAAGCCATGCCCAGGCTCCTTGCTGTCTCCTTGTTCACACAGCAAATGCTGTTTCAGTTTCCAAACAGTCCTCCACTCTCTCAGACACTGACAGGACGCTAGCCAGGTGAATACAGATGGATGCTGGTAGGCAAGAGGCAGATTTTTTTCCTCTTATTTTCCTCCCCCCAAAATTAAGCCCCACTACATAGTTTCGTAGCGAAGCATGGCTACCGAGCTCGTATCAGAGATAGGGTTGGGTACAACACTGTCAACCCATCCAACAATCTCTTTTTGGGGCCCCTTAAACCTCCTTTTTTGAAGCCCAGAAGGAGCTGCCTTCCATTTTAGCAAGCTGTCCCTTCCTTAAGCGGAGAGGAGATTTTTTTTTTTTTCCTATTTCCGCAGAACTTTATTAACTCATCTTGATGGGCCCAGGTGGGTATCCACAAGTACCTGTGTTTTTTCGCTTATTAAAAATACAGCGCTTAACCTTTAGCATCTGAGTGTCGACTTGAGATAATCTCGGCTATAATTAAGAGCTTGTATTTCGGAGCTTCAAATTGCCTCGCTGTGTCACGCCTATTTTTTGCTCTCGACTTCCCGATTTAATTTCCACTTATGCCGGCGTTTCCTCGGCGGTGAGGGTCTGCGCCAGGTATAATATTTATTATTATCTTCTCCACACCACCCGTCCTGCTGCAGAGATCTTACCAGCGGGGGAAGATTGTGAATTTCTCCCTCCTTTTTCTCTGTAAGGATTTGTCGTAGCCCAATCTGTGAACAAGGTTTTCTGTAATGAAGCCGGCGTTGATTTAAATCACTGGGGCGTCTTGCTCGCTCCCGATTCTGGCAACTAAAGGGGAGATTGCTGTGCTATCTGATTTCATTTAATTGGAAATAAATAAAACAGGAGGAATTTCGGGAGGGCAGGCCGAGAAGATCTTCTCTGTAAGTTGTCCACACCGAGGCCACTCCAGATTTCGTGCTAAGTCCAAGAAAAGGCATTTTGTGAGAATTTTCTCTGCAGTGCCAAACTGACCCACTCTAAATTTTGATTCATCGACCTTCTCTAACTAGCAGTGGCACTTAGACTTACATATCGCTTCACAGTCCTTTTACAGCCCACTCTAAGCGGTTTACAGAGTCAGCCTTTTGCCGCCTCACTTGCCCCCCCAAATAATCTGGGTCTTCATTTTATCGACCTTGGAAGGATGGGAGGCTGAGTCAATCGTGAGCTGGTCAGGATCGAACTGCTGGCAGTGGGCAGAATTAACCTTGCAAATGCTGCGTTCTAACCACCGCGCTCCCACAGCTCTTAATACAAATAGCCCTTAGACTTATATACCGCTTTTATAGTGCTTCACAGCCCTCTCTTAAGCGGTTTACAGAGTCAGCCTCTTGCCTCTAACAATTTGGGTCCTCGTTTTACCCGCCTCGGAAGGACGGAAGGCTGAATCGACCTTGAGCTGGTCAGAATCAAATTGATGACAGTGGGCAGAGTAGCTAGCAATATACTGTATTCTAACCAGAGGGAGGGAAGGAAGGAAGGAAGTAGGGAAGGAAGGAAGGAAGGAAGGAAGGAAGGAAGGAAGGAAGGAAGGAAGGAAGGAAGGAAGGAAGGGAGGAAGGAAGGAAGAAGGGAGGGAAGAAGGGAAGGAGGGAGGAAAAGAGGGAAAGAAAGAAAATAGCAAAAGCTAAATTCTGATTCATCATGCTCTTTAACTAGTAATGGTACTTAGACTTATATACCACTTCACAGTGGTTCACAGCCCTCTCTCAGGGGTTTACAGAGTCAGCCTTTTGCCCCCAAACAATCTTGGTCCTCATTTTACCCACCTCGGAAGGATGGAAGGACGAGTCAACCTTGAGCCAGTCAGGATCGAACTGCTGTCAGTGGGCAGAGTTAGCCTGCAATATTGCATTCTAACCACTGGGAAGGAAGGAAGGAAGGAAGGAAGGAAGGAGATGGAATGAAGGTAGGGATGGGGAAAGGAAAGGAGGAAGGAAGGAAAGAAAGAAGGAAAGAAAGAAAGAAAAGAAAGGGGAAGGAAGGAGAAGGAATGGAGGTAGGGATAGGAAAAGGAAGGGAGGAAGGAAGGAAAGAAAATAGCAATAGCTAAATTCTGATTCATAATATTCTTTAACTAAACCCGTGGTCACATGATTTAGATTCAGATACTTGACAATTGATTCACATTTACGACAGTTGCCGTGTCCTGGGGAGACATGTGATTCTCTTTTGTGACCTTCTGACAAGCAAAGTCCCTAAGGGAAGCCAAATTTACTTAACAATTGTGTTACTAATTTAGCAACTGCAGCGATTACGAGCCTCGGGGGCGCAGTAGTTAAGAGTGCGGTACCGCAGGGCCACTTCTGCTGCGCGCCAGCTGCCTGCAATTTGGCAGTTCCAGGCTCAAGGTTGACTCAGCCTTCCGTCCTTCCGAGGTGGGTAAAATGAGGACCCAGATTGCTGGGTGCAACAGACGGACTCTGTAAACCGCTTAGAGGGGGCTGTGAAGTGGTATATAAGTCCAAGGGCTATTGCTAGTTGCTATTCACTTAACAAATGTGGCACACTAAGTTGTAAAATGGGATCCTTAAAAAAAAATGTCTCACTTAGAAAACATGTGTTCTGGGCTCAGTTGTGATTGTAAGTTGAGGACTATCTTTATTTTAGAGTCCTTGCAGAACGACGCTACTCTTTCAAGAGGACTGGTCAGTAAGTGGCCCTCGAGGCTGCCTGGTTGAGCTTAATTAATTTTTATCCCTTTTTATTTTATTTTTTGCAGTCTCCTCGCCGAAGCTATGTTGGTTTAAGCTGAGCCTTGGGGGAAAAAAGTGAGAGATTCTTTTCTTTGTATCTCCAGAGAATGCTTGCAATAGGTAAGCTTTCACGGAAAGGTCATAAATTAAAACGACTAAATTTATTCATTCCTGTGCATGTTTTTTTCCCCTTCCTAATTTAAAGAAGACTTCATTTAAAAACCAATCTCTTTTTTAGTAAGAGGCATTAAAATCCTGCTTTAGCCAGATTCATGAATCTTTCCATGGTCTCCTGCCGAAGGAAGTTGATTTATTTCCGCCTCTGTCTCTGGATCCGCCACGCAGGAGAGGATGCTCATATAGAATCGAGTGCCCACATTGCCTGGGGATTATGGGAGCGGGGATCCGCCTGAAAGGACCCCATTATGGTCTGTTGGGTTACATTAAATTTCCCTGCGGGCAACATTCCCATGACAATTTCAAAGCATCCTCTTTCAGGCAATTTAATGTAACCCAACAGATAGAGGTTGTCCTCGACTTACAACCATAGTTAAACCCTGAATTACAATCGTAGGTCATTGCCGTCGTACGTTGGGGCATCACACGATGATTGGAAGCTAACCATTTCTTTTTGCAATGTCGTTAAGTGAATCCATTTTTGTTGTTGTCTGAAACCGGCCCAAATATGTTGCCAGTTGCAACCGTGGGACTGTGGGACTCTGTCGGTGGACGTAAAAGTGAGCCAGTTGCCTCAAATGCAATCAGGTGGGCGTGTGTGTGTGTGTGCGGCTGTTGTATCTTTGGAAATGGATTGTCAGCAGAGGCAGGCTTCAAAAAATCTCAGCGACGGGTTCTCTGCCCGGTTGCTGGGTGGGCGTGGCCTAGTTAGCCTCCTGCACCATGATGGGAGGGGCGTTTTCACCCTCCCCAGGCTCCTGAGGCTTTCCTCGAGCCTCCGGAAGGGTGAATTGGCCTCCCTGGGCTCCGGAGGCTCCGGAGACAGAAAAGGACCCATGTCTGGCCTTCCTGAACTTCCGGGCGGCCCGTTTTTCACCCTCCCTGAGTCTCCATGCACACCTTGCGCTTACCTGCATCAAAACAGGCCATGTGGGGACTTTGGGGAGGGGCGGGCCATGGTGGGTGTGGCCCACCAGGAGTGGGATTGGCGCGGGGGGGGTTCTCCGAACTACACAGGATCTTAACTAGGGGCTCTCCCAAACCCCTGCGAACTCCTGGCAACCCGACTCCTGATCCTAAGTAGCTCTGGGTAGGTCCGTTGTAACACTGAACAGCCGTTAAGTGTCTTGTTGCAAGTCAGGGACTATTTGGACGTAAAGAAAGATGCCCTCGAAATAGCAAGCTGGCAACTCTATTGTGCAATCAGGATTTCTTTCTTTTATTAAATTTATTTATAGAACATTTAGTTTATTGTCCTTCATATCGTACAACAAAATTAAATACCATCTTCAGTGTATATTACAACTATCAAAAATAAAACACAAACAGACATCCTTCACATTCTATACATTGAATTGAAAACCCCTGATATTGCATTAATATTGTGCTATGCAGTAGAATTCAACAGAGCTCCTTTGTTGTTCCACTGATTAATTTTTATTTAGCTTAAATGAATACAATTGATTTATTTGGGTAGTAGAATGTGGACTTCCTTGTCTCTCCAGCTATTCGCCTTTGCCCCCATGCAAAACTCTGTCTATGCTCAGAGGCCCTCTTTTCGGAGCCAGCTCCGTTGCGTCAGTGGGAGGAACCAATCTTGCATCCAACCTCCTTGCTCTGCCTGTGAAATCTATAAACACACTTAAAGACAAACTACTTCCTCTAAAAAGAATTTAATTACCTTATTATGTGAGACTTAACTGGCCACTGAAGATTTGGAGGTTTTTTTTGGGGGGGGGGGTGTTCTTGTTTTTCTTTGAAGCAAAAATTAAATGAATTAATAAGTGCCAAAAAAAAGAGGAGAAGAGCGATGACCCACCATTAAAAATTAATTATATTTCCTTCCATTTAATTACATTATTCTTTAAATAGGACGGAGAACGGCCTGGCTTTTCAGCCGTTAAAGGAGGAAACTTGGAAGACAGCGATGGGCATGGTAGGTAGACATGAATTTGATGCCTGTTCTGACTCAGTTTCCCATGCACAACAAATCCTTTGAAGTGAACCCCAAAGATTCCTTTAATTAGGAGCGTCGGCAACCCCAGCAAACGGTTTCTCTCTCACCGCAAGGTAACAAGTCCGTCCAGCAGGGCGATGAATAGTTGTCTACCACAATCTATTCACCTCCGCCCCCTGCCTTTTATCCCCAGAGCTAGGATGGGGCTTCGCTAGCAGCGGTGGCTCTTCCGTCCCAAGGACCGGCCCATAGATTTCCACTGCTCTCCTCTCCTCTGCCTTCTGTGCATCCACAGTTAGGCACTGGACCCAGCTGTTCCTCCTCTTCCTCATCAGCCACCTCCAGTCCTGGGGACTGTTGACATCTCAGGCTCCATCTCTGCCTCTCTCTCTCTCTCTCTCTCCCCCTCCCTCCCTCCCTCTCTCTCTCTCTGTCTCTGTCTCTTTTTCTCTCTCTCCCAGCTCCGTTCCTTTTTTCCCCTTCGTTGCCTTGATGCTGACCCTGACTCCCACGCCTCCTCCTCTTCCTCATCTGATCTGGCTGTTGGAGGGCCCGGCAACTGACAGGCCAGAACACCGCCCCTTAGAAATGTACGCACATGACCAGCTTGGAAATCGGCCCCCCAAAATACCTCTCCGCCGTTATTTTATAGCAGATTCTGTAGCTTGCGTTTTGTCCTTCCATGTCAGAATGTTGACATCTCACTTCTACGCATGAAAAATGGGCTGGATGAAGGCCAACCTGTGCCCTAAACACAGCCTGGCACAGCGACGCCCTTCAGTTCTTCCTCCACTGACAAAAAAAAAACCCCAAGTGCAGAAGGTGAAGTGAGAGATTAAAAATTAATCTTTTTTTTCCAGGCTGTGCCGCAGGGCGGTCCCCTGTAACTATGTTAAATACCAAGTTTGTGAAATGTTTTTATTTATTTAACATAAAACAGCAGTAAGGCTGTTTAAGCACATTATTTACCAATTAGGGCAACAGAAAAAAAGAAACACTCAGAATGTCAAGAACCGTAATTGTTGTAAGGGAGAAATGCAATTGGAAAATGTGTTATAACGTAAAGATGAACAGGCAACGAAAGGTTTACGGGTAGGATAACTAGGGCAGAAATCTCCACCGCCACCTCGATGCCTTCAACCTCAGTTAACCCAGGGCTAGCCATAATGCACAGAAATTGTTTCTAGGTCTCACAATTCAATGGGAGAAGGGATACCAGCTGTCCCGAATACCCAAAAGTCTTTGAAACCCGAGCAAGTTCACATGTGCCTCAGAACAAGCCGACTTTCCTTCGTTAGGGGGAAAAGCAGGCCTCCGTGCGTCATCCCGTCAACTTCCTAATGACCCAATTAGACTCAATAATGGTAGTGTTGGCTTTTCCAAGGGCAGAGGGGTGGTTTAGTGGTCTTGTGAGTTTCAGTGGTTGGAGAAACCATGGTTTGTTTGAGGAGCTGTGGAGGAACTCTTGGGAAGGTCTGTAGGACCACACACAGGTGTTTGTTTAAGCCTGGTGGTCTTGACTTCCAAGATCTGTTTCCAGAAGAACACCCAAGTCCAAGAAAACGACAAATTTGTTATTGTCCACTTTATCTCTTATTCTATTCTGCAAAATAGAGAAAGGCGTCATCTCACCCTGAGCTCCCGAGAGTCATGTCAGTGATGTTTTAGGAAGGCGCCTCTCAACCCTCTTCTCTGTAGAGTACGATCAGAGGACCAAGGTTGACATGGATGTCCCTCAAGGACTTTGAATGATTAAAAATTAGAAGGACTCTTGAGGATGCAGAAGATTGAGGGACGCAATCCTCATTAAAAGAAGGTCTCTGGGAGTTTTGAAGTGTCTTGTTTATGTGATGGGCTGAGAACCCATCGCTTTGGTTAAGTAGGAATCGGCCTCTCCCACCTGGCGATGGATTGTATCTGCAGTAACTTCCTTTCCATTCTCGTGGACCCTCAAGAGGAATGAAACAGAGTGTCGGCTTTGGAAGCCATATTGTACTTAGTGTTGGGATGTAAGAGCCGACCAGCAGTGAAGCTGACCAGATGTGGCTGATGCAATAAGAATGAATCTGTATAGCATGGATTGCGCTGGTTAGACAGAATATAGTGTGCTGGTTAGACAATCTATAGTTGGTTTCGGAATGAGAGCTGCCCCCTTAAGGGAATGCTTCATGGGAAATGTAGTTAATGCCTCTTAGGAGATGTAGTTCGTGTCACGTGGTCACATCTGTAATCCCAGTTGGTCACTCAATTGATCTCTAGTTGGGCTGTGGGAATTTTGGGGCATTCTTACCAGGACCCCAGCATCACGCTGGAATTTTCCTTTGCTATAACATTATGGGATGAAGATAACCATCTTTTGACACTATTGAGGCAACTATTAAGGCAAAGATTGGACGGCAGATGAATCTCAATGTAACTGTGAGTTATACCGTGAGGATGCTTGATATAATCCAATAAATTAACTCGCATGGAAGCCTTTGTTAGTGTTGGGCTGCTAGTCCTGTGCTATCCCAGAAGGGGGTATTTCCCCTTAAGATTGGGGATGGGTGCTGTCCCTTTAAGCGGTGTTTATATCAAGGCAGCCATTAGAGGGGCGCGTCTTCTGGTATTCAATGTAGAGTTCTCCATGTAGAGTTAAAAAGAAGTTTGATTCCTTATAAGGTATCTGCCTACCACATTTACATCTGTATTTGTCTTGTATATAAACCACTGTTAAGTCTCTGTGTGCTGCGTTTTACTCCTGGGTTGTCTTCTAATGGTAGTCACACCGCAAATGCTCTGACACTTAGAAGCTTCCGCGCTGCCTCATCTTAATGCCTGGGAATTAGGGAGGGGGGATTTCTAGAGAGCTGGAAGTTTAGACATAACAACATTCTTCTTCTAAGGTCAAGGACAAGTAAGCCTACACCTGGGAAGGAGCGGCTAGAGGAATGTCTCCAGCTAGGGACGATGAATGATTGGACCATGTGATGGACTGGTGGGTGCAGGGGATGATGGGTTTTTGATTTTCAATTACGGAGGGAAAACCTGGAACTCTCCAATTCGGGTTTTCCCCAGATGTGCCAACATGACTTCTCTAATAAATTCTTATTTGGATGGACTTTGTTTCAGAGTGCTAAGTGAAATGGGAGTTTCATTGGCCCGTGCTGCCTTCTCTAACTGAGTTAGCAATTTAGGAAAGTGACTTCGGAAGGCAAGTGGGTACTTAAGAGGTTGTGTTTCAACTCATAAAATATGTCTATGGTCTTTTAGACTTGCCAACAGAAAGGGAGGTGGGGGGACAGAGGTTTGAAAGAGCAGTGCGACAGCTTGCAAACGGAAACTGCATTCCGTAAATGTTTTCAAAAATAGGAACGAGGTGACCGAAGTTTTTGCCTCGGCAAAATTCTATCTGGAGAGCATGATGGATGACTCTGGGCTATGGATGTGTCCCACTGGAGAATTTGAATTAGGACACACCCAGGGGGCGTGGGGGGAAAACCAGAATCAAGGATGACCATGAACGATGTGTCTCAGAGTCGGCTGCACCCAGGCAGTGCCGGACATGTTAACTCCCAATAAATCCTTTGGAAGTTTTGGAAGTTTGGCTCGAGACTCGTGATTTAAATAGGGGTCACTGTCAGAATTCTGACGCTGTGTTTCCCCATCCAGATGTTTGCAACAAGGTGTGTAAATTACTCAGTGAAGGATCAAGGAAAAAAGACTTCTAGCAGGTGTCTGACCAATTACAATGCCTCTCTTTCTTTTTTGCAAGTTCCTTGTGTGTCCAATCTCACCCGGCCAATACAAGAATTCTATTCTGTTTAAATCAGGAGAATGCGCGGGGGGTGGGGGCTGACGGAGCCCAATTTCTCCCCCTCCTCTATTCAGCTGGGTCTCCGTCCCTGCTTCCTTACTTCCCACCCACCCCCTGTCCTTGGATTAAGTTACGTTGCCATCCCTACGATGGATGCCAAAGCCTGCAGGCTGAGCCTTAAATCTGCCAACGGGCAATAATTAATAATCGTTCCGGATAGCAATGAGAGTAAAAACATGAAATGGGCTCGATCATAAATATTCACGAAAGAGGAAAAACTGATAGATGGGCAGTGCAGATTTGCCAGAAGTGCCTATCAGGAGGGGATTTTGAAGGGTTTTTAAAATGACAGTTGGATTTGGAAGCGTGCTTCTTACGCTACCACTTGTAATGAGTCTTGTAAGGTTGGGGTGAAGAAGGCTTAAGATGTTCTCGTGGCTCTGTTGATATTTTGCTATCTTTTACATATATATATATATATATATTGCCCTTTGGATATTATTGCATGCTGGGTGGGGTGTATTTTTCCCCCCCACCACATTTTCTTTTCATGGGTGGACAACTTCAGAATTCTCTCAGAAGGGAGGTTTGATATTTGGAGGTTGTCCTCAGCAAAAATAGTCTTGCTATGCTGTCTCCAACCCGTGCATGAAATGTTGAAGGTTGGCTCTCCATTTCAAAGCCGACTCCTTGAATTTCTGTGATCCTAATTTCCTTTTCACACGAGGCAGAGCTTCTCCGGACCTTTGGAGGGACTAGAGACTTGGATTGGTAGGAGAAGTCTTCCTTGGTTAGGTTGGACTCTGAAATTGAGCCAGTGGCTCAGCAGGACGGATTTTTCCCGCCAGCTCTTCCTGCAAAGACAATGGGTTGAATTTGCAAATGTCTGCACCCACGCTAGAGCCTGCTGGTGCAGTCATAACTTTAAGGTCATAAGTAACTTTTGTTTTTGAGTCGTGGTTCAGTGAGAACTACCTGTACTTAAACCTCATCTTATCCAAAGCTTAAAGGAAACAGGATGGTTGAAATCTCTCAGCTGTCTCTGCACCAAAGGACACTTTTCCCTCCCCCTCAACCATCCGGGGAAGGGTGGGAAAATGGCTGGAGGAGTCTCCAAGGAGTTTTTCGTTTGTGGTGGCTCCACCTTTCATGACTGGAGGTCCTAGCTGGTGAAAACGGTCCACCTTCAGGGGTTGGGTGAGAGACCCATCTGAATCCAGAGAAGGTTGTGAGTTCAATTCAGTGTGTCCAGCAGCAGAATAACAGAACAGAACAGAACAGGGAATGGAATGGAATGGAATGGAATGGAATGGAATAGAATAGAATAGAATAGAATAGAATAGAATAGAATAGAATAGAGGATAGGATAGGATAGGATAGAATAGAATAGAATAGAATAGAATAGAATAGAATAGAATACAGAATAGAATAGAATAGAATAGAATAGAATAGAATAGAATAGGATAGGATAGGATAGGATAGGATTGAATAGAATAGAATAGAATAGAGGATAGGATAGGATAGAATAGAATAGAATAGAATAGAATAGGATAGGATAGGATAGGATAGGATAGGATAGGATAGGATAGGATAGGATAGGATAGGATAGGATAGAATTCTTTATTGGCCAAGGGTGATTGGACACACAAGGAATTTGTCTTGGTGCAAATGCTCTCAGTATACATAAAAGAAAAGAGACGTTCATCATTAGTCTAGAATCATCAAGTACGATACTTAATGATAGTCATAGGGTACAATAAGCAAAATAACAGAGTTGTAAGGGACCTTGGAGGTCTTCTAGTCCAACCCCCTGTCCAAATGGGAAACCCTGTATCATTTCAGACAAATGATCGTCCAGTCTCCTCTTAAAAAACCTCCACCCCACAACTTCTGGAGGCAAAGCCATTCCACCGATTAATCGTTCTCAATGTTAGCAAATTTATTCTTATATTATAGACTCACAGGGCTGGAAGGGATCTCTGGGGTTAGCCCCCTGCCCAAGCAGGAGACCCTACATCACTTCAGACAAACTGTAGTCCGGTCTCTTCTTGTAAACCTCCAGTGTTGGAGCATTCACAACTTCTGGTGGCAAATCCTTCCACTGATCAATTTTTCTTCCTGTCAGGAAATTCCTCCTTGGTTCTAAGTTGCTTCTCTCCTTGATTAGTTTCCACCCATTTATTGCTTCTTGTCCTTCCCTCGGGTGCTTTGCAGAATAGCTTGACTCCCTCTTCTTTGGGGCAGCCCCTGAGACGTTGGAACCCTGCTATCCTGTCTCCCCTAGTCCTTCTCTTCATCAAACTCGACAAAGCCCAATTCCTGCAACCGTTCCTGATATGTTTTAGCCTCCATTTCCCTAATCATCTCAGTTGCTCTTCTCTGCACTCTTTCCAGAGTCTCAACCTCTTTTTTTTACATGGTGGTGACCAAAACTGGATGCAGTATTCCAAGTGTGGCCTTCGTAAGGCTTTATAAAGAGATACTAACACTTCTTCATTCTACAGTGGAACCTCTGTCGAACTGTAAAAGCGAATGTTTCTGTCCACGACCAAATCGGGGCATGACCAGAATTTTTGGAAATGTTTTGATTCTGGTCACGAAAACATCTTCAGGTGCCAATTTCCCCTGCCGCGGTGATTTTCCCTTTGGCACCAATTTTTTTTGGGGTCCGTGCATGCGCAGTCGGTCGTGCTTCCGGTCACGACCAAATCGGGTGGCGACCGAAGTCCCAGAACCGATTATGGGCGTGACCCAAGCGGTTCCACTGTATTCCTGTTAATGCAGCCTAGAATTACATTGGCCTTTTTGGGCTGTTGCAGCACACGGCGGGCTCCTATTTAAGGGATTGTCCACTAGGACCACGAAATCCCTCTCACAGTTGCTGCCGTTGAGCCCGGTACCACCAATTCTATACCTGTATTCCAGGGGTGTTAAACTCAAGGCCCGGGGTGGTGGTGGCAGATTTGGCTCGCTGGGTGCATACGTCTGGCCTGCGGGGTTGCACCTGGACATAGTAAAGGACCAACACGCGGTCCCTTTGCCAGCGAGGCCCACGTGCATCCCTCCTGAACTCCATTTTCGCTGGCAAAGGGTTGCAGGAGGCCGTCACAGCCCAAAATGGAGCTTGGGAGCCCATTTTCGCTGGCTCGGGCCACTGCAGGTGCCTGCGACACAAGTGACATGCTGGCCACACCCACCCTATGTCAGAGCTCTGACAAATCCACCCCCATTCAAATCATAAGTCTCTAGCCACATCTCTCAAGATTTTTTTAAAAAATGATTTATTAGGAATGGCTACTTTGGCGTTAGCTGGGTGCGGCCGACACTAAAATACATTATTCATTTCCCCCTTGACCCTCATCTTCCCGCCACCCCCTGGATGTATATTCTCCAATGGGACACATCCATAGCCAAGAGTCCTCAATCTTGCTCTCCAGTAATAGTCTTGCGCGCCGACAGCTTTGGGCTGCCAAGGCGATTATCTACGGTATTTAAGGAATGCACTGCTTTCCGCTGCTCCCTTTCTACTGGCGACTAAAAAGACCAAAGGAGTATATATATATTTTTTTAGGTGACATCCTGGTCATGCTCCCCCCGCCCCCGAGGTCAAGCACAACCCTGATAAAGTCTAGTTTGATACCCCTGCTTGTATGCATTCGGCTTTTCTTGCCCCAAGCGTAAAGCCTTATTTTTCTCACCATGGATGCCGGCAGCTTAAAATGTACGTCTGCATGGCTTCCATCTCGGAAGGCAGAAACGGGCCAGAGGCAGACTCAGCATAGGTGTTCGCGCTCCTTTAGGAACCAGAGGTTAAATCAGCCACCTGGAAATCATTGACTTACTCACACTTCGGGGTCCTCGTGACCCACCCCGAAGGCAGCTGCGTGTTGCGTGAGTGGATGCAGGCCGTGCTTCTTTTGGGGGTGGGGGGGGCAAAAACTGCCTCCCTCCCCATGAATGGAGCCTTGAAGGGGGAATTTTTAAATCGCCCTGGAGGAGAATGGTGTCTCTTATAGCGATAATTCAGATTTAAAGGAGAGAGAGAGAGAGAAAAAAGGGGGCAGATTTCTTTGAGAGCAGATGGCGGTGAGCCTAAGAAATCCTACGGATGAGTCAAAGGAGACATACAGCCTCGGCGTGCAACGAACAGAACTGAAGCTGCTAATTTTTAATTTTTATTTTAAAAAAGAAACACCACCACCCCATTTCATCTCCAAGTCGCTCTTTGTTTGAGTTTGTCCTACGGTGGTTTCCGCTCCCCCTCGCGACTCCTGTATACGGTGTCACAAAACCATTAATCAAACCCGAACGCAAACCCCGTGCCTTCTCTCTCTTTCGGTACTCCTGGTTTTTGTAACCGCACTTGGCCATTTTAGGAATGAAAAAACAGCCCAAGCTTGCCAAACGGATTTCACAGCCGAGAATGAACATCGGGCACTAGAGTCTTCTTCAATTTTTTTTCCCCCTAATGCAGGGTTTGGGTTCCCACCTGCTGAATGTGGGGGAACCCCCTCCCGCGACCAAGAGTACAATTGCTTAAACCACCGTTTAAATAATACCCTGGAAAATTAAAGCCCTCCATTAACCTTGAAGAGGCAACCTCCAAATACCGAGACAACGTTAAGTGATGGGCTTAAATACACACCGAGTGGGCCGAGTTATTTGGAAGCGAAAATAGAAGGGGGAAAAAGAAAAAAAAAGCTTTTATGCCACAGGAGGATTAAAACGTACGTTGCTTTCCTGAACCAATGGGATAAGTGGGGTCAAAACCACCCCAAAGGGGACAGGTGTGCCTGCCTGTTTAAATCCCACAGGGGAGAATGTGAGAAAGCCATAACCATCCGCAAGGTTTGTAGCACTAGCGCTTAGACTTATATACCGCTTTAGGGTGCTTTGCAGCCCTCTCTCTTGGCCCCCGAATAATCTGGGTCCCCGTTTTATCCACCTCGGAAGGATGGAAGGTTGAGTCAACCTTGAGCCAGTCAGGATCGAACTGATGGCAGTGGGCAGAGTTTGCCTGCAATACCG
>NW_020769546.1:291581-305684 GCF_900518735.1 Pseudonaja textilis
TAGATAGATAGATAGATAGATAGATAGATAGATAGATAGATAGATAGATAGATACTGTAGATCAGGGGTCTTCAAACTTGACAGCTTTTAAGACTTGTGGACTTCAACTCCCAGAATTCCTCCTCCGGTCATGTTAGCTTGGGAATTCTGGGCACTGAAGTCCACAAGTCTTAAACGTGCCAAGTTTGAAGAGCCTTGGATTAGATAGATAGATAGATAGATAGATAGATAGATAGATAGATAGATAGATAGATAGATGTAGATTAGATAGGTAGATGGTAGGTAGGTAGGTAGGTAGATAAAGATAGAAGATAGATACTGTAGATCACGGGTCTTCAAACGACAGCTTTAAGACTTGTGGACTTCCACTCCCAGAATTCCTCCTCCGGTCATGTTAGCTCAGGGATTCTGGGAGTTGAAGTCCACAAGTCTTAAACGTGCCAAGTTTGAAGGCCCCTACTTTAAGGCCCAAGAGGAGGTAATTTCTTGCAAGGGTTTGGTGAGAAGATGGAACCAACCCTTCCCTTGGCTTATCACAAGCAGAACCAGCCATCTTTCACTTCTCTTGACCTTCCAGCCAAGCTGCAAAACAATGTGCTCTTGGTCACAAGAGGGATGAATTTGTAGGTCAAGAGTCCACCTACTCTCTAGGCCAAAGACAGGGAGATAACCAGAGGTGGCCTTCAGCCAGTTCTGACCGGTTCTGGAGAACCAGTAGCAGAAATTTTGAGTAGTTCGGAGAACCAACAAATCCCACCTCTGACTGGCCCCACTCCCATCTATTCTCTGCCTCCCAAGTCCCAGCTGATCAGCTGGGTCTTCTTTGGTTGCCCTGCCCAGGAGAATGGAGCTGAAAAGCAGGTTAGTGGAGTGAGAGGGAATGGGGATTTTGCAGTATCCGTCCCCTGCCACGCCCATACAACTGGTAGTAAACAAAATTCGAATCCCACCACTGGAGATAACCGTCATGGAAAACCTTGATTCTAGCACGTTGTCATGTCTGGATCCTCACCTGGTTAGCCGCGAGCTCAAGTCTTGGGCTCCTCATCGGAGCCATCAATCACCAGAAGACCTTTGGACACCTGGAACATCTAAGCAGCTTGTGAGATTTCTAGATGATCCTTCAAGGGGGCCATCCTAACCATGATCGAGTCCTTCTTTGGCTCCAGCCTACGGGAAGGATGTCAACCTTCCTCTCCACTTAAGACCTATAAAACCAGATTTACACGGTTTGAGCTGACAAGTGATGAATCACCTGAGCCAGGGGGTGTGATTGCCAGCTCTGTAAAATATCGTGATTTCTCGCTAGGAGGAAGACGGCCACTTTTTCTTCCAGATGGCAGGACCGTGGACTGCTGTTATGCCAAGAAGGAACTTCTCTCCACTTCTTCCAAAGGCTGTAGGGCTGCTTGGCTGATTCAGGCCTGATCCAGCACCTTGCTAAACAGATAACAGATTCACAGAGTTGGAAGGTCATCTAGTCCAACCCCCCCACCCTACACCATTCCTGACAGAAGGCAGTCCAATCTCTTCTTGAAAGCCTCCAGGGATGAAGCTCCCACAACTTCTGAAGGCAACTTCTGTTCCATGGGTTGGTTGTTCTCACTGTCAGAAAATTTCTCCTTCTTTCCAGGTTGAATCTCTCCTTGTTCAGTTTCCATCCACTATTCCTTGTTTGGCCTTCGGGTACTTTGGAAAACAGCTTGATCCCTTCCTCCTCTCTGGGGCAGCCCCTCAAATATTGGAAAACTTGCTATCCTGTCTCCCCTGGTCCTTCTCTTCCCTAGACTAGCCAGGCCCAGTTCCTGCAACCGTTCATCATCGTAGGTTTTAGCCTCCAGTCACTTTCACTTGCTCTGTCTCCCTCTCTTTCTCTCCCTCTTTCTTTCTTTCTTTCTTTCTTTCTTTCTTTCTTTCTTTCTTTCTTTCTTTCTTTCTTTCTTTCTTTCTTTCTTTCCTTCCTTCCTTCCTTCCTTTTTCTTTCTCTCCTCTCTCCCTCTTTCTCTCCCTTTTGGTTCTCCTTCTCTCTTTTTCTCTTTCTCTCCTTTTTTTCTCTCTCCTTCCTTCCTTCCTTCCTTCCTTCCTTCCTTCCTTCCTTCCTTCCTTCCTTCCTTCCTTCCTTCCTTCCTTCCTTCCTTCCTTCCTTCCTTTTTCTTTCCTCTCTCTTTCTCTCCCTTTTTGTTCTCTTTCTCTCACTCTTTTTTCTTTCTCTCCTTCCTTCCTTTCTCTTTCCTTTTCTTTCTCTCCCTCTCCCTTCAAATCTTGGAAGGCTGCTCTCCTGTCTCCCCTGATCCTTCTCTTCCCTAGACTAGCCAGGCCCAGTTCCTGCAACCGTTCATTGTGTGTTTTAGCCTCCAGTCCCCACATCATCCTGGTTGCTCTTCTCTGCACTCAACCGAGTCTCAACATCTTTTTTACAGTGTGGTGACCAAAACTGGATTCAGTACTCTAGGTGTGCCCTTACTAAGGCTTCAAAGAATGGTATTAGCACCTCCCTTGATCTCGATTGTATCCCTCTGTTAATGCACCTTAGGATGGCATTGGCTTTTTTTGGCCGCACGCTGCTTGTAACGTTTGCTCTCCGTGCCTCTGTTGTGTTTCCCGCGAGGGTTTTTCAGTCCTGCCGCCCAAGGGGATTTGAAGGTGGGATATCTTGCAAAGCTCTCCCCCACTCCCACCCGCCGCACCCCGCTTCTTCCTCTCTTTCTTCCAGCTGGCTGGCGAAGTTGGGTAATGAAATGCAAGTCACTTCCCGTAATGAACTGCTGGGGAGAACTCACTTTTTCTATCGCTCCTAGCAAATTAGATTTGGATTATTGGAGCAACGAGAATTGAATGATCAGTGATGTTATCAGCAGAGAGTGGGGACTGGTTCCCGCGCCTGGCAGCCCCAAGCTGCTTGTGTTTAATTACAGGGCATTAAATGATCCCCCCTCTCCCTCCCCGACGGAAGAAGCAAGCCAGCCCAAGAAGGCTGGGGAGACCAGATGTGTGTCTGTTCTCCCGGGTGGACCACGAAGGCGGCGGAAACCTTGTGTCAACCCTGAAGTTGGCCGAACTGTGGCCATTTTCTCTTTGTAGATTTTTCTCTAGGGAGGGTTTCTCTCCTCACAGCTTAAGGGCTGACGTAGAGGGGGCGGCGTAGAGATTAGCCGGGGTGCTGTAACCGAAAATAAAATTCTTTCCCCTGGGAATCAAGGACGTTGGTGCAGGTGTTCGAGAGGTGGAGACTGAGGTCACCTAGCAACTGGGCTGGATGCTGATTGGGCCGTGGGACGAGTGACACCGGGGGAGGAAGTGACAAAGTTTTTTCTTTGAATTGGGTGTAAAACCGAGCGGGAATCTAGAGCCGCTTTTCCACCGAGAACGTGCCAATTTAGGATGGGTCCCAATAAAACGTTCTTTGAGGAATATGCCCACCTCTGGAGTTTTCATTGAATGGGATCAGTGGTGGGATTCAAATTTTTTTACTACTAGTTCTGGTGCGCATGGCTTGATGGGTGTGGCAGGGGAAGGATATACTGCAAAATCCCCCTTCCCTCCCCATCCCACTAACCTGCTTTCCGTCTCTGTTCTCCTGGGCAGGGCAACCAAAGGAAGACCCAGCCAATCAGCTGGGACTCAATGGGAGGCAGAGAAGAGATGGGGTTGGTGGGGCCAGTCAGAGGTGGGATTGGCCAGTTCTCCAAATTACTCAAAATATCCACTGCCCGTTCTCCAGAACTGGTCAGAACCGGCTGAAGACCAACCTCTGCAAGGGATGTATTATGTAGAACTTCAACACCTTGGTGAAAATTACCAGCGGTGCCAGCAGATAGATAATGAGATTCTGTTTCTCTGCAACCTTCTGGACAATTTCATCTTTCTAGGAGTTTCCAAAGAGACATCCGTTGGCCTGGGGAGGAGCCACAAAACCAGGTTACGTTAATTTGAGGGAGGTGTCCTTGGCTCGTTTTGCAATAGAATAGAACAGCAGAGTTGGAAGGGACCTTGGAGGTCTTCTAGTCCAACTCCCTGCCCAGGCAGGAAACCCTGTACCATTTCAGGCCAAAGGTTGTCCAATCTCTTCTTTAAAAACTTCCAGTATTGGAGCATTCACAACTTCTGGTGGCAAGCCGTTCCACTGGTTAATTCTTCTCACTGTCAGGAAATTTCTCCTTAGTTCTAAGTTGCTTCGCTCCTTGATGAGTTTCCATCCGTTGCTTCTTGATCAATGATCAAGTCCTCATTTAGCAACCCCAACTGGAATCAGCAACTCGGCTGTTAAGCGAAACTTAGACTACGCTAACGGCCTTACTCCAGCTCTCCTGCGAAGGTCGTAAATGCGGGGATGGGTTGTAAGTTGTACTTTTTTTTCATCACCGTTGTGTGAAGAGCCACCGAATGTGATGGTCACTAATGAGGATACATTCCAGAACTCTGCACCTGTTTGTAATATTGAAGCCTAATTTTTGAATATTCAATTTTATTATTAGTATTATTATTATTATTTTGGCTGTGTCTTCTCCACCTCTTCAATATTGTCCTTGAGCATTCACGGTTCTCTTTGAACGCCTGATACTCATCTCTCTTCCTTTCTTCTTCCATCTTCTTCCCCCCAGCTCCGCCTTTTATGGTTGCATATATTTTGCTAATTATGCCGATCACCGCAGAGAGGTGAGTTAATTTTTTTTCACCCTGTCCCCTCTCTTCTTCCGAACTGATGTATTCCTAAGTGGCCGTGAAAAGTTAAGACAAACAATGCATTTACAGGTTCATTTCCACCCCCACCCCCCTTTCCCCCCCCTTTCCAATTTGGGGAGGGTTTTAATCAATTCTGCATGGGGCATACTCTGATTAAGCTTCGTGGATGCAGCTCACGCTGTGAAACGAGATGAATTCCTGGAGAGACAACGGTGTGTGTGTTTGTGTGTTTGTGTGTCTTGCAATCAGAAATGAGTTGAGGGGGGCTGTGCCTGGAATCCCCCTCCCCAGTTCCACCCAGTGGTGGGATTCCAAATTGTATGCTACTGGTTTTGCGCGCTTTGTGGTATTTGCCGGTCAAAATTTTTTGCTACCGGTTCGTCCAAACCGGTCCAAACCGGCTGAATTCCACCTCTGGTTCACCTGTTTTCTTGTAGCTCCCTTGGCCAAACGGTGCTGTAAACCTCTGACAAAATTCAAAATAAATGGTTCTTCCTTACATTTTGACAAATTAAAGCCGGGAAAACGTACTGGACTACTACTACTAATAATAATGGTGAAGATATCATCCAAATAACATCATTTGCACAAAGCAGAATTAATGCCAAGGATTTGTACGTGGCAGTTTGGTGGCACAGATACCGTGATAAACAACAAGAAACGTCACGAAAGCCTGTGGAATTGCTCCATCTATCGCCACAGGGCAGTGGAGCCTCCATATTCAAGAGCAGCCACCTTTTGGATGCTTGTGACAGTGAGATGTTTTCAGTGGATGCGTTGCTTTGTTTTGCATTTTCAAATTCTCCCCACCCTTCCATTTTTAAAAAATACTTTTTTTTTTTGCCTTTCAGACAAAATTTCCTCCGATTCAGATGGAATTTGGTATAAATTGGATGCGTGGCAGGAAGGTCTTGGAAGTTGTAATCTTAATCTGTCTGTTTGGTGGCTTTTGGGGGGAAGGTGAGTGGAAAGATTTATACAACCGTAAGGTTACAAAAAGAATCCATATCCTCCACCAAAAATGGAGTTTTCTAGGGTGAGAACAGCCAGGCTGGTTCCTGGCTCTGATTAAGGATCGGATGGGAAGCCACCAGGAGATACCAGGTGTTAAATTCGCTGGGAAATGTCAACATTACCCCCGAAAGGCACAATATATTTTATTCTGTGTTATTGCAAAAATGTGTAACTTTATTCGGCTCTTGCTAGGCTTAATTTAGATCCACGCAGAGAGAGATGGGCAGAAGAAAAAAAAAATGGGATAACGGACAGAATAAGAATAAATCCCTAGAATCTTTTCTGTATGGGAAAACCTTTGGGGTTTACGGCCTCTCCCCCTCCGAGATGTGGGGCTTGGAATTCGGAAACTCTGGGGAGAAAGAGGGCCGGCCCCCACAGATTTGGGGCTGGGTTAGACAGTTTTCCTCTGCTCTTAATTGCAGCTGAAAATTTGAATTTTGCAACCAGTCCATGGCTTTAGCTCCTGCAGGGAAATTTTACATCCCAGCCCCTCCTTTGAGCTTGCCAACAGGGTCTAGAGACTGATTTAAAATCCTGCCCTATCGGCAGAGAACAAACAGGTTTAATTAAACATAACCTTCCCCTTAGCAACAAAATAAAACACGTCCTCCTGATAGAACAATTAGGATTTACCAACCAGGCCCCTCACTTTGTCCCTGGATTCCTCCGTCTTAAGGCAGCTTCGTTAATTGCAAGAGGCTCAGGTAGTCCTCCACTTAATGACCACAACTGAGCCCCCGATTTATGCCGCTGAGTGAGACTCCCGATCTTCCTTGGCAGGTGGCATGATCTCAATTCTCTTCGTGCATTTTATTTTTGATTTCTTAAAGAGTCTTTAAGTTCCCATGTGTTTCAGGTTTTGTTTTTTTTAGCCAAGGAATTGTTTTATTGCATTATACGATGCAAACGTGACAAGATGCAAATATTAGCTGGTGCACAGAGGTATTGATGCAGTACAGGCAGCCTTTGCCTTAATGCACTGGAGCCCAAAATTTCTGTTGCTAAGCGAGACAGCTCTTGAGTTTTGTCCCCTTTTATGACCTTTCTTGCTAAGGTTGTTAAGTGAAACGTTGCGATTGTTCTGTGAATCTGGCTTCGCCGTTGACTTTACCGATCAGAAGGATGTAAAAGAGGGTCACGTGACCCTAGGGACACTGTGACGGTCATAAATATGAGTCAGTTGCTCAGCGTGTGAATTTTGATCCGTTGACCATAAGGATGCTGTAACAGTCGTTAAGTGTGAAAAATGGTTTTTCAGTGCTGTTGTAACTTTAAACAGTCACTAACTGAACTGTTGTAAGTCAAGGACTACCTGTACATAAATGAGTGGCGGGAGTTCCACAGGTAGAGAGAGAGAGAGGTGACGAGGTGAAGATGCGCCGGGTGGGGTCGACTTTGGACCATCAGGTGAAATCGTGGGCTCAGTTTTGAGGGTTTCCCTCCCCCCCAAACAAAGATGGCCGCAGGAATTAGCTTTTCATTGATTTAGGATGAGGGGCAAATTAATTCTACCCGGTGCATTTCATTTGATAGAACTTAAGTAAAACCTGCAGATTATTTTAATGTGAGGAACAGAGAAAGGGCCAGCCAAAAATGAACTGCCCATCCAGGCAGGGACGGTGGCTTTGAATCGCTTTTTGCCAGGGGTGAGCTTCAAAATTTTTAGCAACAGATTCTCTGCCCGGTTGCTGGGTGGGCATGACCAGGGTGGACGTGTTCTAGTCAGCCTCCTGCACCACAGAGGGGTGTGTGTATGCAGTTTTGCCCTCCCGAGGCTCCAGATATTCTGACCAAGGCTTCCTGAGACACCAGCAATCACTCATAAAATCCAAAATTCTTTTATTTTAGTTCAATGGCTGTGAATTATCATCCTTCACAGCCCAGAATGAGCCTTAACCAGTTAGAAACAGTCCCAGGGACGTTGGCCAAAATTCTTCAGAAGTCCGATAAGAACGCACCTTTATCTGACTTGAAGAGCTGCCAATGACTGAAGTCCCAATTAGCCTTTCCAAAACTAAACAGAGAACAAATTCACCACGGAGATTTCAGAGTCCAAACCGATCAGAGTGAATGACGTTGCTTCCTGCAAAGGTTTCTCTACCTTTGCCTGTCCTTTATACCTTATGGGAGGGGCAATCACCTCCAAGCCTTACTCCCGAGTTGCTCCTTTTTTTTTTAGCTGCTCTTGCCTTCTGGCAGCTCTGCACATACGCACTCTGGGAACAGGCTCCCCTGGTTCCTCTGCCTCACTGCTGCCAGATTCTGGAGGCTCCGGAGTCAGCACCCCATTCCCAGATGGCCCTGGCCCCATCTCTGCATCGGATGCAGGACCCTCATCCAAGTCCTCTCCAGACTCCTGGACTGGTCCCCCGTTCTATCCGATTCCACTGCTGTCTGCACAGACTGTGCCGGCAAACCACAACAGGTTGTTGCTATCTTTAAGCTGCTCCAACGATCCAGCTCACATAGCCACATCAATTTGGGGCTCGACTGTGGTTGTAAGGGCTACGGGTAGTAGGCGCCTTGCCCCCAAGGCCTTTCCAACCTTATTATTCTATGTTCCACAACTCCAATCCCTGGGTTCACTTGATGCCTCCAACCAGCCAAAACGGTGCTGAACAACAACAAGGCCACAGACTCGCTTATGCTTCATGAGGTGTGAGAACGCCACGGCCCCGTGCGCTGGGCCAGGCCTGCAGCCGGAAGCTAAGGACTTACTCCGAGATGGGGCTCTACTCACCCCGGTTGCTGTTGATGCGTGCCACAAAGGTCCTTCACTCCTGCTTTGCGCCCAAAGCCATCTTATTTCACTCAATTCGGATTGCATTTTATGGTTGCTCATTTCTTTCAACGTGTGATTGTTCTCCCAGCTGCTCCTGACTATTAATAGAAAGACACTGTGCTTGATGTGTTCCACATTGGGAACAGTTGTTGCCTCTCGCGCCGTATTTCTCAACTTTAAGACGTGTGGACTTCCAAGCCCAGAATTCCCCAGCTGGCATGAATTCTGGGAGCTGAAGTCCACTCATGCTGGCTGGTGATTTCTGGCCGTTGAAGTCCATTCGTCTTAAAGACGTTGATGTCGTTGAGAAATGTTGGCTTAACTACTGGTATACTGACACTCTTGTGCGAGAATTGCACTGGGGTCATTTTGATGATGCAGATTTTTCGGCGTTCAGATTGGTTCTCCAAGGGAAGGAGGAAAAAGGACGGAGCTTTATAAAATTTAGGGGACCCCCCCAGAGAGCAGCTTGGGATGACTTGAGGGAATTTAGAGGTCAACGTTGGGGCGTGCCAAGGATTGTTGTCCCCATGACCCCAACCAGCAGCATGTGAGGGTCGTCTTTGAACCTCCGTGAAAATGGAAGACAGCAATGGAGGGTGAGGAAGAGACATATAACAGGGAGGGGGGAAGAGGAGACAGGTTGAGGGGGGGGGAATTATGCTTTTTGAAGTTCACCAGGGACCACACGAGGCTTAACAGAAGCAGCTGTGCCAGGCTGGGATGAGCGCCAACCATCGCTGTCCGTTTGAACATGATCTAAAACGGGTCTCCAACCTTGGCAACTTTAAGACTTGCGGACTTCAAGTCCCAGAATTCCTCAGCCAGCTGTGCTGTGCTTGCTGAGGAATTCTGGGACTTGAAGGCCACAAATCTTAAAGTTGCCATGTGGTTTTGCACACTGGCTGGTCTTACCAGTTTGTGCCAGTTTGGCTCTTTTCCCCAAACTGGTTGGAGATTTTCCAGAATGGGATGACCTCTGTTCCACCAGGGACTTGTGGGAGGCCCCGGGGGTGGGATTCATTTTTTTAACAACCGATTCTGTGGGCGTGGCTTAGTTGGTGGTCATGGCTTGGTGGTCATGTGACTGTCTGGGCGTGGCCAACTCAACATCACTCACATCGAGGCACGCATCTCCTCGCCTGGCCTCTCGTGACTGTGGGGATGCTGCAACAGTTGTAAGTGTGAAAAATGGTCATAAGTCACTTTTGTCAGTGCCATTGTAACTTTGAATGGTCACTCCACACAAGCAAAGTACCAGCAAAGGAGGGGAAAAAAAACTCCAGAGAAGTTCCTGAGACAGGAAGTCTCGTCCTGCCAAGAATGTAATAAGGGTTAACGGAGAGGCAGTTTCTGTCAGCAACACCAGAATGTTTCCTTCCTGCCTTCCTTACAGGATTAGCCCAGTAATTTCTTCTAACAACCGGTTCTCCAAACTGCTTAGAATGTAAACAACCGGTTCTAGCGAATAGGTGCGAACCTGTAGAATCCCACCCCTGGGAGGCCCCCCCAGATCTGCTTCTCCAGAAGCTAAGTCAACCTCTCCAAAATTTGGGATGCTCTTTCCCAGCGGACAAAGAGCCCCCTAGCTTCCTTGGTTTCCCTTCTCGAAGGAGGAAGTAAAATACCTTCGCCAACCAAGCGCCAGCTTCGAGCATCATCTTTAAGGAAAGAGTTTCATCAAAGTCCCAACCTCTTGCCAGAATTTTTTTTTTTAAATGGGGCACTGCACAGCCTCCATAGAAAACGCAACTTTAAAAAAAAATAAGCGCTAACGAAACTCAATTGTCCTTAATATGTCATTGCTTCAAGCCCAATGTTCCTGAAAGGGCCATTTTCCTTCTCGCTCACAAGCTGAGAATTCTGCACACGGCTAAACTTGGTTCTTCCGTGCAAAGAGACTATTTTGAAGGGCCTCACCTTTGAAACTAATGTGGGTTGAAATCAAGGCCTCTCCTTGCCGTTCTTCAGTCTGCTCCTGGTGCAAAATGTTCCTTAGTTGCGATAACGCCAGAGAGAAGTGTCTTCTGGGGAAAAAATAAAATAAAAAGCAGAATAATAGAATTGGAAGGGACTATGTGTCAACTCATAAAATATTTCTCTGGTCTTTTTAGAGGTGCCAACAGAAAGGGAGAGGGGGGAGCCGTGCGGCAGCTTGCAAAACCGAAAGTGCATTCCATAAATGTTTTCAAAGATAGTAATTAGGTGACCAAAGTTTCTGCCAGGCAAAATCCGAACTGGAGAACACGATTGATGATTCTTGGCTAGGGGATGTGTCCCATTGGAGGATATGAATTAGGATACACCCAGGGGGTATGGGGGGAAAACCAGACTCAAGGATGACAATGAATGATGTGTCTCAGAGTCGGCTACACCCAGGCAGTGCCAGACATGTTAACTCCCAATAAATCCTTTTTAAGTTTTGGAAGTTTGGCTCGAGACTCATGGTTTAATTGGGGGGAACTGCCGGAATCCTCTCACCAATGGCTGTCAGCTCTCTTTTTGAAGACCTCCAGTGTTGGAGCAACCACAACTTCTGCACTTCCGTTTCGTTGACTGATTGTCCTCACTGTCAAGAATTTTCTCCTTAGTTCTAGGTTGCTTCTGTCCTTCATTAGTTTCCATCTCTTGGTTCTTGTCCTGCCTTCAGGTGCTTTGGAGAATGAGTTTGACCCCATTTTCTCTGTTGGCAGCCTCTTTTGGCTTATGCCTTGCCTTAGATTTCAATCCTGTTTAGTCATTTTAACAGGTGGAATAACATCTCCTTCCATCTCTGTTCTTGAGAGACAACTCTATTGAAAAGGCCCATGTGCCATTCTAACCTGCGCCGGCGTGATAGGCAGCTGAATAACACACTCCGAGCTTTTTAGCATCCCCGTCTTTCAGATCCGTGTTTCCCCCATTTTCTCCGGCACAAAAAAAACACCACAATCATGTTATAATTATAACTTAATTAAAGCCGAGGAGATCAAAGCCACTTTAGACAGATTAATGATATGCCCAATGCCATGGATTTTACTGGCGTGAGCATTAGCGTCAGCGCCGGTTCGTTTGTTTTTATTTCGCATTTCATTTTCAAAAGACCGTCAGCGCCTTTTGCCTTTCATTCCCTTTTTCTTCGCTTCTCTTGACGGATGAAGGATTTTTGAAGCCCTAACAGCTGTAGGGATTTACGTGGAGAGGAAAAGAAACATTCCAAGGGATTATCAGACGGAGGGGATGGGTGGTGGTGGAAATAAAGAGAAATCAACATTATTATTATTTTTTTAAAGGGAGAAGATTGGATGTGAAAAGCAGAGATCCACACAAGAGTCGGAGCTCTAAATTACAGGACAAAGAAGCCAGCCAAAAACTGTTTGATCGGTTTTCATACATTATTCTTGTGTGGCAGAAAATAATTCTGAACATGTTATGCTGAGCTGGATGGTTGCAAAATTCTAATTATTAATATTTTAAAATCAGTAGGGTTCGCATTAGTGGAACACCTGAAGCCATGTTCTTCCATCAGTCGTCTCCATCATTTGGTGTTATGGGAAAACTACTCAGCTCAGTTGTTCCGATTCTGTTTCCTCAACTTCAGGCAGCCTCATCTGCATATTATGTAAAAACGTTTGATAATTAAGGCACGTTAGTCTTGCTCGGCATGAAAAATAATGTCTATTTTTTTTTCCCCCAGAAGTGTTTAAAACGCCTGCCCAAGTTCTTAAGGAATTGTTTAGTTGAGGAACAAAGGGGTAGAAAATTCCTCCGTTCCCTCAATTCGCTTTGCAATGCTGTTTTGGACCCGTTAAGGCGAAATATTCTCCCTTTAAGAGGGAAAACGGGGCAACTAGGCTGCGCATAAATTCATCGTCTTTGGGGTAACCTCTGCAATCGTAGCAGTGCCAGGGTGAAGACGGGGTTGCCCTCGACGTCCTCCACCCGTCAGTTAAACCCACAAGAAAGGGCCGAATGGCCTCTGCACGAGATAATGAGAAAAACATGGGAGAAAATTTATTTATTTATTTATTTGCAAACTGGTTATCTTTTTAGGTTATTTTTTTTAGTTAGGGGGGAAAAAAAGAAAGAAAAAATAAAAACCTAACCAACCAGCTCAGCAGTTTTCAAGAGAAAGGAAAAAGGGCTCTTGGTTAAAAAAAAAAACACACGCCTGAGTTAAAGCTTTGCAAAGCTGTTTGAAGCAGTTTTATTAAGGGCAAGTGGGAATAATGAGCAGATACACTCACATTGGAAGTCTGTGTGCTAGATAGGAGTTGGGAAAGTCGTACGGAATTGGGAAGGAGGGCTTGTTAGAGTAGGATGGCTTGGAGGTAGCACAATTCTCCTTTTGTTAGGAAGACAGGGATAATACCGCTTTGCATAGAGTGCAACCTTAGGACACACATGAAGATGTGTGCATGAGTGTGTGTGTGTGTGTGTGTGTGTGTGTGACCTCCCCTTGATGAGCTCACTTCTCACCTTTGGAGTAATTTAGCAGGTTTCCAGGGTGTCATTTAGCAAGTTTCCAAGGGTGTAAAAACGCCCAACAGCTTGGAAGGTGGAATAGAATGAAGGTGCGCCAGAAGGAAGGGTAGAACAAAAAAGCAGAAGAAGGAGAATCTGGGTGAAGCCCGAAGATCTCCTGGCAAATCGGGAAACGGACTGCAAAAGCTCCCTTCTCCTCCAAGAAGGCCTTCTCCAAGCTTCACCTGCGTTTCCAGCTTAATATTGGGTGGCTGTAGGGCAGTTTAGGTGTCCCAATCCACCGTCTAAGGAAGCGCCTAGGGAATGTCTAGCCGTGGGGGGTCTTCAGACTTGACAGCTTTTAAGACTTGTGGACTTCAACTCCCAGGATTCCTCTTCCTCTAGTCATGTTAGTTCAGGGATTCTGGGAGTTGAGGTCCGCAAGTCTTAAACTTGCCAAGTTTGAAGATGCTTGGATTAGACAGACAGACAGGTTAGGTAGGTAGGTAGGTAGGTAGGTAGGTAGGTAGAGAGATAGAGACAGACAGACAGACAGATTAGGTAGATAGATAGATAGATAGATAGATAGATAGATAGATAGATAGATAGATATATAGATAGATAGATAGATACAGACAGACAGACAGACAGACAGAAAGACAGATTTATATAGGTAGATAGATAGATAGGTAGATGGATAGATAGGTAGATGGATGGATAGATAGATAGATAGATAGATAGAGACAGACAGACAGAAAGACAGATTAGGTAGGTAGGTAGATATATAGGTAGATAGATAGGTAGATGGATAGATAGGTAGATGGATGGATAGATAGATAGATAGATAGATAGATAGATAGATAGATAGATAGAGACAGAGAGAGAGAGACAGAGAGACAGACAGATTAGGTAGATAGGTAGGTAGGTAGATAGAGACAGACAGACAGATTAGGTAGGTAGGTAGGTAGATAGGCAGGCAGGCAAGCAGGTAGGTAGGTAGAGACAGACAGATTAGGTAGGTAGATAGATAGATAGATAGATAGATAGATAGATAGATAGACAGAGACAGAGACAGAGACAGAGACAGAGACAGACAGACAGACAGACAGACAGACAGACAGACAGATTAGGTAGATAGATAGATAGATAGATAGATAGATAGATAGATAGATAGATAG
>NW_020769546.1:313247-324405 GCF_900518735.1 Pseudonaja textilis
TTCCACTACGTCTCCTCTTCCATCTCTATCACTACCATCTCCTCCTCTGTTACACCTCCTCCTTCTCCATACGCTCCTTCTCTCCTCTTCCTCCTCCTTTTCTCTATCATGCCTCCTCCTCCTCCACCTCTATCACTACCCCTCCTCCTCTTCCATTACACCTTCTTCTCCACCCTCTCTTCCTTGCCTCCCCTTCCTCCTCCTCCTCTTCCTCCTGCTCCTCCGTCACACCTCTTCCTTTTCTTCCATCTCTATCGCTACCACCACCATTACACCTTCTCTGCCTCCATCCTCTCCTCTTCCTTGCCCCCTCTTCTTCCTTCCTCCTCACTTCCACCCTGCCTGCTCCTCCTTCTCTATCGCTACCTCCTCCATTCTGCCTTCTCTTTCTCCATCCTCTCTCTCTTTCTCTTCTCCCTTCCTTCTCCTTCCATCCTCCTTCTCCTTTTCTTCCTTCTCTTTTTCCTTCTCTTTCTTTCTCCTCCTCCTCCTCCTGTTTCCAACCATTGCAGTCAGAGACTCGGGGGGAAAACCATGCCCCGTGTGTGATTGTGTGTCACGGCAGCCCCAAAGGTACGTTTCCCTGGCTGATACTGCTCCTCAGCCTGCAACCGCTGCATCGCGGTCCTGCCTGCGGCAGTATAGAGAAATCATCCTCCATGAAAGTTGCAGGGATCAACAATATTTCTATCTGCCCTCCTCCCCGCGCCCAGTGATAGAGCCATCCTTCACCCAATCCTATTTTATGATGTTTGGGGACGTGTAAATCAACGGAGCCGAAAACACGGCTGGCTCATATTTCCACGTCGCAGGAGTTGGAGCCCAAGTTTGCATCTTTCATGCCGACGGTGTGGCATTCTTGGTGTTGCCCGCTCACCCGCCCCACTCGTGATTATGTTTCACACACCCTCTGCATGCGCCCGAAGAGGTGCTGCTGAAAAAGCGTGTTTTCCTGCAAACCTTTCACCCCTGCTGTGATCCTAGTCTCATAGGGCTGGAAGGGGAACTTAAAGGTCTTCTAGTCCAACCCGCTGATGTTGTTTGCAGAACCGAAAGGGCTTCACTCTATAGCACCTTCTCCAACCCGCAGCCGAGGTGCACTTTTAAGGAATAGAATAGAATCAGAATACAACCTGGAAGGGACCTTGGAGGTCATCTAGTCCAACCCCTTGCTCAAGCAGGAGACCCTACACCATTTGAGACAAGTGACCGTCCAATTTTTTCTTGGAAGCCTCCAGCGATGAAGCACCTGCAAGGTCTGGTGGCCAGCTGTTCCACTGGTGAATTGTCTGCCCTGTTCGGAAGTTTCTTCTTAATTCAGGTTGCTTCTCTCTCCTCAATTAGTTTTCCATCCGTTGTTTCTTGTCCTGCCTTCTGGTGCTTTGGAAAACTATTTGTTCTATTTACAAATTCAAAGGTAGAGTATTCTACACGATTGTGGTAAGAAAGGTGCTAAAATGTGGGAAAATTCACTTCACAAAGTTCGCTTCCCAACTGTCCTTCTTAGCAACGGAAATGATGGGCTCAATTGTGGTTGTAAGTCCAGGACAGTTTCTGTAAGCAACACCAGAATGCTTCCTTCCTGCCTTCCTTACAGGATTAGCCCTGTAATTTCTTCTAACAACCGGTTCTCTGAACTGCTTATAATGTTAACTACCGGTTCTAGCGAATAGGTGAGAACCTGTAGAATCCCACCCCGTTATTGTCCCCCATCTTCAACAGCTGGGGGGGGTCTTTCATCTCCTGCCACGCCAAAGCAGATGCGGCGTTCGACATCCTGTAGACTCGTGGTGGACAGAAGACTCATCAAGAAATGCTTCCTTTGTTTCTCCTACCTGCCTCTGATCAGCCATGGCGGGAATCGATAGATCAGCGTGAATCACGGCGCTCACAATCATCCATTGACTCGCGGCAGGATGGTAGACAATTAGTCGATGTACCCCAGGATGGCATTGACGTACGGAGAGCAATGGAGTGAGAGAGAAGAACGGAGGGAAACCTCTTAGTGCTGAGGTGCTCAGCTGGGCTTCTGTGAGTTTTCACGCTGGTTTGATTCAGCTGCGTGCCAAGTCCTCCTGGCTGGTGCCACTTAACAGCATGAACAGAACAACAGAGTTGGAAGGGATTTTGGAGGTCATCTAGTCCAACCCCCCTGCCCAAGCTGGAGACCCTACACCATTTCTGACAGATTGCAGTCCAGTCTCTTCTTGAAAGCCTCCAGGGATGAAGCTCCCACAACTTCCGAAGGCAACTTCTGTTCCACGGGTTGATGGTTCTCCCTGTCAGAAAATTCCTCCTTATTTCCAGGTTGAATCTCTCCTCGTTCAGTTTCCATCCATTATTATTCCTTGTCTGGCCTTCGGGGGCTTGAGATAGAACATGCTTTGTGGAGGATGCTTTAATGCACCGAGTGTCCCATTCCTGAGGGGCTTCACTCCCCCAGCAAAAAAACAAAACAAAACAAAACCAGGGTGAATTCCAAAACCGGGCAAAGAACATTGCGTAAATACAACAATTTGATTTTACTAGATTTTTCTTTTTCCGAGGAAAAAAGAGCCCCCTGTTAAATTCCCTTTCATGAGGATGGGGAGGGGGGGGGAATGGTTTGGGGTCCAGGTGAGGAGGAGGAGGAGACTGTGCCCGAGAGGCGGACCCTTTATGCAAATCCTGGGCTCCGTTCCAGCCAATGAGAAGCAGTGCCCGGCAGGAATTAAGGCTGTGGCTCCTTAACTGGACAGGGAAGGGCAGCCCCAGTGCTCATTAACCATGTTTTGGCGGGGGGGAAAAAGGATGGCCGCTAAGGGGAGCTGGCTGAGGAGGACATGTGAGGGGCAGAGGGCACCCCTGGCTTTGCCCTCTGGATTAGGGACCCTGCCGGTACCAACCTGCCATGCCAGCCTAGGCTGGATCCTTCCTTCATGGAGTGTGGCAACCAACCCCGGCTCTCCACAGCTGTGGCTTTGCATGACCCCACCATGGGCAGTGCCACCATTTTTCCTGCCAAGGCAAGGAGGGCATGGCGAAGATGGCGAGGCCGCCTGTCCTGAGGGGAGATCCTGCCTTTTTCTTTCTCTGGACTTTGAGCCCTGCCTATTTCTCCAAAGGAGCCCCAGTTGGCCTCCGCTGCCTCCTTGGCAGAGCTGGCATAGAGAGATGTGACAATAAACAGAGCCAGGAGCATTAATAACTCATCAGCACGCGCCTTCAGAGGTGGCGCTGCGAGACATTTTTAACCAATGCTTCTAAAATGAGCGATCGCCCAGCCCATTAGCTCTACATGGGGATCTATTGATTACTGGGGCCGCCAGCGTTATTTAAACATCACCACTGAGGCAGGGAGGGAGACGGGGCAGCCGGCCTCTGGTTTTCCTTGCAAACGGTTCTGAAATAGCTCGCTTTGTTGTCCCCCTTGGCTGCAGTAGAGAGGAGAAAGTGGGCTGGGGACAGGCCAAAGGGCAGCCCACTCCTCCCGTCTTCTTTCTGGCTTGAGGTTGGAAGACGTTTCTGAGCAAACCCTGTGCAATTCGGTGGGAAAAAGCACCGCCCAAAAAAAAAATCCTCCAAGGGAGGAGGAAGAAGCGCTGAAAATTTGGAAGCATCTTTTGCCCTCTCTCCGAATCGGCTTTGTGACTTCGTCACGAAGTCAAGGTGGATAGGCAAAGCCTGCTGAGATGCCACCATGCTGGACCTTCAGGAATTCTGATTAGTTGGACCGTCCGGTTACCATTCTTAAGAAAGGTGGTCAAATAATTTGAAAAAAACATGCCCCCATTTTGCAGGTCTTCCCCCCAAATTTTGAAAGCATTTGGATGCTGTGGCTTTGGGATAAACTGAAGTTTGTGGTAGATCTTCCCTGTTTTTAAGGCAGAAGATCCTACGGACTGTCGTTAGATGGTTGGTTGGGTTGAGGAAAAGTGTTCAAAACCAAATTCTTCAAGATGGGATCCATGGTATATAGGACAAGGCAGGAGCTTCTCATAAAATGGTGTCCATGGTACATCGGTGATGTCCTGGATCTTGGGTGGTCTCGTTTTGGTGTCTAAGACCAAGGGTCTTCAACGTTGACAGATTTAAGACTTGTGGACTTCAACTCCCAGAATTCCTCCTCCAGCCATGTTAGCTCAGGGATTCTGGGAGTTGAAGTCCACAAGTCTTAAACTTGCCAAGTTTGAAGACCCCCGATCTAGTCTAACGAAATGAAGGACTAGGGGTGACATGGTAGTAGTCTTCCAATATTTGAGGGACTGCCCCAAAGAAAAGGGAGTCAAATCATTCTCCAAAGCTCCCCAGGGGTAGAACATGAAGCAATGGGTGGAAACTAACCGAGGAGAGAAGCAATCTGGAACTAAGGAGAAATTCTGGGAGTTGAAGTCCAGAAGTCTTAAACTTGCCAAGTTTTGAAGTTCCTTGTCGTAGACCATTCCTCATGCTTCGACTGGGAAAGATGCCCCACGCCACCATCCAAAAGCATTTTTAAAAGATGTTTTTTTAAAAAAAGCTTGCTGACTTCCTCCTTGGAGGATGAGGCCACGCATCACTGCTTTTCTAGTGAATTAACCAGTTAATTCACTAGTTTTAATCCCAAAGAAGGTTGATGGATGAATAAATTGAGATGCTAGATAGCCAGCCTCTCCATTCTCGTCTTCCCTGTTCTTCACTTTTTAATTCTTCCATCCCACAAACACGTTTGTGGTTGCTAAACAAGAATTGATGAATGTGCAACATCTAAGGATTTATTGCTTTATCCACCAGGTGTGTTCAGTGAACTGAGATATCTATCTTGCCGCGCCGGGATTGCTACTGGTAACAATCAAACCGAGGTAGTCTCATCTCCCTCCGGCTCCATTTCAAACCCAGCTCCCCAAATAAATCGGGAGTAAATTTGAGCCCCCCCCCCCCCACGCTCCCTTTTCCTCCTAAGACCAGCAACACCTCTGGTCCATTCTACTAGCAAAAGCCTTTGCAAATTCCACTTTTTAAAGCCTTAAAGGTCTAAATCCAGTTTTCGGTCATTGTAAGCCTTGCTCATCCCTGGAAATTGCAAGCAAGAAAAAAAAATCTCTTCCCTTTTCAAAAACGCATTCCCCTAAAATGCACATTTCTCGCCCTGCTCTCCTATCTTTCTTCTATTTTACACACACACACACACACATTTCAGCACGTTTTCATCTTGCACTGCAAGTTTTAGAAAAAGGAGATTGATTTTAGATCCCCTCGTGCTACAGAACAAAGAAACCCACTGCTTGGCCCCGATGCGGAAGAAAGATGTAGTTTCACAAATGAAGAATGCAAGCATCCTTTCTCGTGGCTAACCTTCCTTTCTCGCTGGAGTCAGGAGTGTCCTGAGGCCAATCTTCTCCGTTCTCCCTCCGAGCGCTTGTAAATCTCCTTGAAAACCGTTAAGGGGATCTTGCAGCCCTGAGACAAATTAAGAGAAGGCCTAAAAGAAAAAGAAAAAGAAAGAAACTTGGAAGATCAATGCGGAGTTTTTTTTCCTCTCCCCTAAGTCACATTCATATCCCCCCCGCCTCTTTCATTTAATGGCAAAATCAATGCAAATCTTTGTTGAGTAAAATGCAGGGTAGGAATATATTATGGGATGCATCTATCAAGGGGAGGAATGCACTCGTTTTGAAGGCTTGGGTAGCAACTCTTAAAACAGCGAGGGACCGCGCTATTTATAATTTCGTTTTCGAAGTGCTTGTGGCTGCGTTTCGCGCTTGGTGCGATCAATCATTTTGTGGTTTTGGTACACTTTTTCAAACTTGCTTGTTCTTTGGCTGGTGTTCTTGGTTTATATTTATAGACCCACTCAATGTAGTATGTAACCCATAAAGAGCAACCAAGATGATTAGGGGGACTGGAGGCTAAAACATATAAAGAACGGTTGCTGGAATTGTGGATCTCTAGTCTGATGAAAAGAAGGACTAGGGGTGACATGATAGCGGTGTTCCAATATCTCAGGGGCTGCCCCAAAGAAGAGGGAGTCAAGCTATTCTCCAAAGCACCTGAGAAGGCAGGACAAGGAGCAATGGGTGGAAATTAATGAAAGAGAGAAGCAACCTGGGACTAAGGAGAAATTTGATGGTGAGAACAATTAATCAGTGGAACAACTTGACTCCAGAAGTTGTGAATGCTCCAAAAGTGGAAGTTTTTTAAAAAGATGTTGGATAACCCTTTGTCTGAAGTGGTGTAGGCTTTCCTGCCTAAGCAGGGGGTTGGACTAGAAGACCTCCAAGGTCGCATCCAACTCGGTTATTATTCTATTCTATTTATTTGTTTGCCTACCACCTGGAAATGCAAGTGGTCTTAAAAGATAGCATGCAAAACTCTCAAATAAGGTCAGGTTGACTTTCTCCTCGTTTGTCCTGATCTTCCTTGACAGGTGCCATCACGTCATTCTCATCTTGCATTTTATTTTTGACTTCTGGTTTGTTCCCTGGAGTCAGGCCTCTTTAAGTTTCTTCTTCCCATATTTTCAGATTGTTTTAGCCAAGGAATTGTTTCATCGCATTCTACAAGGCAAACGAGATGTGACAAAAAAACAAGTAGTAGCTGTGCACGGAGGTATTCATGCCATGCAGTAGCCCTTGGCTTCAAGCAATGGAATCCAAAATGGATGTGGCTTGAGTTTTGTCCCGTTTTACGACCTTTCCTGCCATAGGTTGTTAAGTGAATCATGGTAGTTGTGAAGTTAGCCACATGGTTGTTAAGCAGATCTTGATTTGGCCAACCCGAAGGTCGCAAAAAGGGGATCAAATGACCCTGGAACACTGTAATCGTCATAGATGTGAATCAGTTGTCGTGCGGCCGAATTTTGATCATGTGTCCATAAGGTCCTAAGTCAGGAGTGGGATTCGCTGCCCAGTTGCTGGTTGGGCATGGCCATGGTGAGCGTGGCCTACCTGAACTTTTGGGAAGGCCATTTTCCCCCTTCCCAAGGGTCCGGAGGCTTCCGCAGGTCTCTGGGAGGGCAAAAACGGCTGTCCGTTTCTGGACTTTCGGTCCTTCTGGAAGGGCCTCTGCGCAGACCCTGCACTTATCTGCATCAAAAATTGGCCATGTGACGACTCCTGGGAGGGAAAGGGAGAGGTGGGCGGGGCCAGACAGGCAGTTCAAATACCGGTTTGGCGAACCAGATGCAAATTTAACACCTGGTTCTGCCGAATTGGTCCAAACCAGTTTTCTACCACCCCTGTCCTAAGTGTGAAAATCAGTCATAAGCCCCTTTTTTAAAATGCCGTTGCAATTGCAGACAGTCAGATTGTAAGTTGAGGACTTCCTCTAGTGGGTAATAGAATACAAATATTGCCATGCGTGGGTACAGAAGTATTTATAAAATAAAATATAAAATAAAAAAATCTGAACGCTGTGTTCATTTAGATGGCTCAAACCTTTAAAGATATGGAGAATATTGTTTATAATTTCTCAACCCCTACCTTCTGATTCTGACATTCCAAATCTCTCTGATTTTGCAGAACAAAGTGGAACCATTCTCAAAAATATTTTGGATCCTGCAAGTTGGATCTTCGGTGCTTTTGGAAAGACAAGAGATAACTTGGATTCAAGATAGCAGAAATGTCCAGTAAGAAGCTCTTTAGTTGAGATGGTCTTGAGTCTGCATTGAAAATTCCTGTTTCGATCCTATAGTGATGATAATATTTATACGGCTTTTATGCCTTATTGGTACACTGCCCAGAGTCGGTGCAGTTATCTAAATGCGATAAATAAATTATTTAATTGAGATAATTTAATTGAGAGACTCAGCAATGTAAATTCACAGGCTTGTAAGGGTCCCGCATGGTTCAAATCTCTGGTTAGAGGTGGGTCGATGATGGTTATAACCTATTAATTAATTCCCTCCCTTTTCTGTCTCCCTCCTTTATTTTTAATTAGATATTGATAACGAATGCAGCGGGCAGGGGTCTGCAAGGAACAAAGAGAAAACATTATCAGGGTAAGATCCTCAAAATACATTATCCATACGGAAGTCTACGGAGATTCTCCGTCAACCAAGGTCACAATTGTCCCAAACCTGCTTTTTCTAAAGAGCTGAAGAAGCTTCTTGGATGAGAAGTGAAATGTCTTCAAAGAAAAAGAAACACAGAAATCCTGCTACCTCTTGAAAAATCACCTTTGGCAGGTCCATACAATGTTGCCTAGGGAAGTATTAAGGATGTAAAACACCCACCCACCTACCCATTTATCCTTTCATAAACAAATCGGTTTCCAACCCTTCACAGTTCCACTTCAGCTACAAGCAGAACAAAACAGCAGAATAAGAGTTGGAAGGGACCTTGGAGGTCTTCTAGTCTGACCCCCTGCTAAGGCAGGAAACCCTACACCACTTCAGACAAATGGTTGCCCAATCTCGTCTTAAAAACCTCCAGCGTTGGACCGTTCACCCAGGATGATCCTCGGTGGTGCAGCGGTTAGAGTGCAGGATTGAAATCGACTTCTGTTGACCGCCAGATGCCTGCAATTTGGCAGATCAAATCCCACCAGGTTCAAGGTTAACTCAGGCTTCCATCCTTCTGAGGTGGGTAAAATGGTGACCCAGATTGTTGTGGGCAAGAGGCCGACTCTGTGAACCGCTTAAGAGTGGGCTGTGAAGCACCGTGACGCGGAATATAAGTCTTACATGCTATTGCTATTCATAACTTCTGGAGGCAAATTGTTCCACTGATTAATTGTTCTAAATGTCAGGAAATTTCTTCTTAGTCCTAGGTTGCTTCTCTCCTTGATTAGTTTCCACCCATTGATTCTTGTCTTGCTTTCTGGGGCTTTGGATGATAGCTTGACTCCCTCTTCTTTGGGGCAGCCCCTGAGATGTTGGAAGACTGCTATCATGTCTCCCTTAGTCCTTCTTTTCATCATACTAGACAAAACCTAATTCCAGCTGCCGTTCTTCATATGTTTTAGCCTCCAGTCCCCTAATCCTCTTTGTTCTTCTCTGTAGACTCTTTCTAGAGTCTCAACATCATTTTTACATCGTGGTGACCAAACCTGGATGCCATATTCCTAGCGTGGCCTTACCAAGGCATTATAAAGTTGTATAACATTTCACGTGATCTTAATTCTATGCAGCCTAGGACCAGGTTGAGTTTTTGGGCACACCATTGGCTCATATTGAAGTGATTAAGTGATTGAAGAACTTCTTGAGTTATAATTCCAGTTTTGGGAATTTTATATTGTTTATTTAACTCTGTCCCACCTGAGCAATAGCTCTGCTGGTGAGGTGGTTCCCAGGAGATGCTTTTAACCAGTCTGGAGTTCTCCAAGTTTTGAAACGGAAAAATTGGGGGCCAACTTAACTTGTACACAGCGGTGGTCTTCCAAAACACCTCTTCTTTCAAAGCTGAGAGGGTCCTGGCTTGGGAGTCGATGGGATTGTGTTGCCTCCTTGACTTTCATCCCTGTGAACCCTCTTTCCATCATCACTCCTCTTCTGTTTTACACATCTGTTCCTGAGGATAGCATCTTCCAAAATTTGAGAGGCTGCCACAAAGAAGAATGGCCCAAGCTATTGTCCAAAGCACCCGAAGGAAGGACAAGAAGCAACAGATGGAGAGAAGAAACTAGAACTAAGGAAGAATTTCCTAACAAGTTAAAAAAATTAATCAACGAAAGGGATTCCCTCCAGAAGTTGTGGGTATTATATCACTGGAGGTTTTTAAGAAGAGATTAGACAACCATTTATCTAGATTTACAATCTCCTCTTTGAGCAGTGGGTTGGACTAGAAGACCTCCAAGGTCCTTTCCAACTCCTTTATTGTGTTAATATTCAGCCCAAGAATTTGTGTGTGTTCCTGCCTGGTTTGAAGCTGCACTGGTTTCATTTTTATTTTGCCTTAAAAGGAACGGATCTAGTCAACCGTCAAAAAAAGGGTATCCATAAATCTCATTTGAGAACCAGGGAAGGGGGGTGGGGGGGAGGAAAAAGAAAAGGTGTGAAAAGTATTTTTATGTATTCCACACATACCACTTTTACTTTTCTGTTTTTTTTTCTCTCCATCCTCCTTTCCCTAAGCAAATTTCCCAAAACAAATTTAAAAAGAAAACTCGCCAAGCAAAAAAAAAACACACAGTTTGGTGGTTCTAATCAAAGACAGACGTGCCAGGGTGATATTAAATTCGTTCTCAGCAGAATGAGTTTCATTTCAGCCCCGAATTGGCACAAAATCAAGTTTTGAAGTGTAACCGGTTTCCTCTCCCAAGTCTCGCTTACAACTCCATTCAGACAACCAGCGTGAAAGTTTAATTTTCTTTGGTTGTACCAACAGTCACTGCTGCAACCTAGTGAAATCTTTATTTTCAAAGGAAGAACTGCTGGCAGCTCTGGCACCGCGTCGTTTCTTGCCAGCCTCTTTGTGAGCCAAATCCACAGTCTATGTTAATCCATTTTTTTAAGGGGAGAGAAAAAAAAATAATCGAAACATCCTCCATTCCTGTTTTTTTTACAACGGAAAACATATTCAGGGTTAGAAACACACTTCTTTCACATCTAGAGAAAGAGGCACGTTTAAAGAAAATACCTTAACTGGAAAAGGTGCAAAACCTTTGGCTAAAATGACCAACTATCTGCCGGGAATACTTTTGTGTATGTTTAAAAAAGAAAAGGAAGAAAAACACGTACTTTTTGGATTTAGGGTTGAGGTGAGTGGGCAGATCATAGGATTTGATAATATTCTTCAGGATGAGTGAGAAGGAATATAGGTACGTGTGTTTCTTTGCATTAAGTAACCTTAAAGAGATATTAAACTACACTTCCCATCGTCCTTGGTCAACACTACCATCAGCGGAGTTGTCGCTGAATGTATCTGGAAAGGATCTTTTTAGCGAAAGCAGTTTTTGAAACATCCGTTCATGAAAACAGGCCAGTCTACCTCAGTCTACCTCTATCCACTGTTTTATTACTTATTTATTAAGCAGATTTATATGTACAGTATTTATTTAACCAGTGGAACAACTTGCCTCCAGAAGTTGTGAATGCTTCAACACTGGAAGTTTTAAAAAAGATGTTGGATAACCATTTGTCTGAAGTGGTGTAGGCTTTCCTGCCTAAGCAGGGGGTTGGACTAGAAGACCTCCAAGGTCCCTTCCAACTCTGTTATTCTATTCTATTCTATTCTATTCTATTCTATTCTATTCTATTCTA
>NW_020769546.1:324415-349138 GCF_900518735.1 Pseudonaja textilis
TATTCTATTCTATTCTATTCTATTCTATTCTATTCTATTCTATTCTATTCTATTCTATTCTTTTGCCCTGTTTGTTGACCCAGCCGGGCCTCGCTTGTCGATTATTTTATCCCTCCTTTTGTTTTTTTTAAGCAGGGTTGCAATCCTTTGACGCCAGGAATGGGGTTTTCTGTTTTTAGACATGAGTTTTAAAGATCATGTTGCGCTTGGGATTTTCTGGGTGAGGTGCAGTCAAACCACGCTCGTTCGATTCCACAGAATCCACAGAGTTGGAAGGGACCTCTGGGTCTTAAAGTCCAGTGGCCTTCAATGTTTTGGGCACCAGGGACCAATTCCGTGGAGAGGGAGTTTTTTTCACCGACCGCAGGGGGCCATGGTTTCGTATGCCGCCTTCATCCCATGGGTGGGGCTTCTCTTGTTTGCCTGGACCGGTTTCTGGCATGCTGTGGCCACCGGCCAGTCCACGTACTGGGGGTGAGGGACAGCAGTGGGATCCTACCTGTTCCACTACTGTTTTGGTGACCGCCCGCATGTGCGGACACGGTCCTAATGCGCAAGCCCCTAATGCGCGCATGCAGCTTTCCCCACACCAGCTGAGATCTGCAGCGCCAAGCGGCCGAGAGGCCTAAAGAAGAGAAGAGCGCAGGGGTAGGTAGAAGGACGGATCCTGCGCTTTTCCTTTTTCCCCCCTCTCAGCTGATCATTGGAGGCTTTTTTTTACTACCAGTTTAGCCAAACCAGTCCGAATCGGGAGCCTGCCACCGCTAGCTATGGACCCCTGTTCTAGTCCAACCAACCTATTTCATTTCGGACAAATCCCAGCGTTCATTTCCATCAAGCCTTGAAAAGGAGGCCCAGGACGATTCAAACAGGGTCTCATTTCTTGTCAATTAGCAGGGTTTCACACACACACACACACACACACCCAAGCTCTGAAATAACGGAGACCTCTCTGGGGGACGTACACTGGTGGCCATCTCTATGTGATGGAGCCACGTTGGGAGACCACGGGAGGAGAAGTGAGAGTTTTGCAGCCGTTTCCAAGAAATGACATTAGCGGGCTGTGCAGTTGGAGGGGGGTGTGTGCGTTAGTGATACAGATGAAAGATGCATGGGGCTTAGCTTCTAAGTGGTGCCTTAATGCATTAGCAGCAACTGCTCTGCAGAAAGCCGGCACAAAATGACATCGGCTTAATGTAATCTTTGTGATGTGGCTGTACCGTGCCAGCCGCTGCAAAATTATTGGCTGTCGTTTTGGGGGTGACCTCTTCCTTAGCTGCTCTGGCTCCTCGCTTCTGATTTGATTTTTTTTTTTTTAAAAAAAAGGCGTTTAAAAGGATGGTCTCACATCTTACGTTAGGGACTTCGCCACCAGCAGGGTTTCCCTTACCGCACGCGCGCGCACCAAGGTTCTAGTCCTCAGCGTTTAACCATTGCTTTGCATTTCTCTCACTGAATAATAACAACAATAGGTGGATAAAAATACCAAATCCGGTCGAAAACATCTGGCTGACGGTGCAACCCATCATCATCCATAATTATTGAAATTATTGGATTTTTATCAGTTCGCCAGCAGAGCTGCATCTAGAATGCTGGGCTGTGAATTTTACGCAGGGTTTGCCAAATCTGCCCATTTTCTTTATTCCTTTCTATCTCTCCCAATTTACCACGTCTGTTAACTTCGTTAACTTTCCTTTCTTGACCTCATTGCTCCTTCCTTTAAATGTTACCCTGTCGTAGTTCTTCCTCCAATCTTAGCATCTCTTAATTCACTTTTAGGACTTAGTTCAGTTACAGGCCCATACCAAACATTGTTAGCACGACGGTTCTACGCCGGCAGCAATCCGTATCAACCATCAGCGCCTGTCCATGCTATTTGTGATACATTTTTAAATTTTCAGTTGACTGAGCTTCGTGTTTAATGAATAAAATAATAATAATAATACTCGGAACAGCTTACATCCTGGGACGATACCATTCACACCACCAAACAACCACATCTGTCCACCCCAGGTCCATGGGAAGGACTTGATAGGTGGATAAATCAAACCAAATCCAGTCAAATATCTGGCTGACTATGCAGTGAACCATAGTAATAACTTATTAAATTTATAAGCTGCCGAACTCTCAGCAACTCTGGGCATAAAGAGGTTGCTTCTCAGCAGAATAATAAAACAACCGGCTTTTTCATTTTTATACTTTTCCTGTCAGCTTTAGGAGACCTAAAAATGGGAGATTTTAACCTTTCTTTTTCCCTTGGACTCTGAAAAAAAAAAAAGGCAGCTAACCTGAGCTTGCATAACGTAACAGCTATGAGTATTAAAAATAATACAAATGGTTTCCATGAACTCTGAGTGGTAAAAACTGATCTGTTTTTATTTTTTGTTGTTTATTTACAGTACATATGAAATTTAGAGATGTTGTCCCCCCATCATTCAATATTGATCTATGCTTGCATATTAACACTGGGATTTTTTTTTAAAAAAATTAAGGTTTAGCGTTTTTCCTTCTCAAAAAGGAACTTGTTCCATTTGGGTTAGTTTTAAGGAACTTTTGCCTACCAGTGTGTGCAGGTTGTTTACAACAGAATATAATTACGTTCCATTTTTTACTATTAAAAAAATTAGTGGGTTTTTTTTTTTGGAAAAGTGAAAAAATTCCAATAGAAGAAGAAGTGATTAATGATGGAATGTGCAGAAATGAGTAAATTGACACTAGCAATTAGAGAGCAAGAAGATAAAGAATACTACAAAATTTGGGATTTATTTTATCAATGGTTAGATAAGAAAATAGAGAAGTAAATTATGTTATAAAAAGGAATGGCATAATATGTAAGATAATATGATGTAATGATATTATATAATTGAATATAATGAAATGTACGTTCTCAGATTTGTTAAAACTTAGATTTGCTCGACAAGAATTAGGTGAATTTATAGATGAGTCTAAAAATGACATAACAATAATACAATATAATATGTATAGTTGACTTATGTAATATGAATATATGTTTGGAAGGAGACGATCGTTGATATTATGACATTGCACAAAAGAAACGTACCAACCGACACACTGTATTTTGGAAGATGGTTTTATGTTGATGTTATATGTTTGTGTTTGTTAATGTTTGTCTTTAAAAAATAAAAACTTTTACAAAAAAATAAATAAATAGCGTTTTGGAATTCTCCTTTCTGGGCAAAAAGAGAGCATGGGAGATTATGAAAAGACGTCCATGCTGCCGAGGACAGAGAGTATCCGGTGAGGATACCCCCATGTGTGAGGACAATGAGGTAAGTGAGAACAGAAGCAACACACACACACAATCACAAGCACAGCTGCTGAGTTTCTAACGGAGGAAATAATTCTCGGTGATGCTCAACTGAGAAACATCCGTCTCCGTTGGGTGAAATGAACAGTATCCCATTCAAACAGCGAGCCCCTTTTTATGTGACAATATTACTAGTCCTCGACTGAAGACCACAATTGAGCCCAACATTTCTGGTTGTGAAGCGAGACATTTGTTAAGCGAGGTTTGCCCCATTTTGCGACTTTTATTTCCATGGTTGTTAAGTGAATCACTGCAGTGGGTCAGTTAGTAACACGGTTGTTAAGTGGACCTGCCTTCCCTTGCTTGTCAGAATGTCGCAAAGAGGGGATCACCTGACCCCGGACTAACTTTGGAAGGTCATTAAATGAACCGTTGCAAGTCGAGAACTGCTTGTAGTGGGAAGTAAATAGAAAAAAATTGCCTCGTTTTACAGTATTTAAACATGGTTTGAAATCGTTGTTAGCTTTTTCTTGGCGAGGATTGATTTAATTTAAGAAGGAATTTTTTTAAGCACGGTAAAAAAAAACCCAAATCTTTACACTTGAGTTTTCATATATGGCACACGGTATGTTGCCATCAAGGTAGGGACATGTTATACATCAACATAAAAGCTGAGCTTAGAACAAATTCTAAATCATTTTTTAAAAGTTTCTAATGTCCATAAAAACGTAGCTTTCTTACTAAAATGCAAGAATTTAAAAAAAAAGTATTGCTTAAACAAGATAAATAAAATAAAGTGGAATGAAAAAAAAACTACAAGTCACATCCCAAAGGTGCTTCCCAGGCTGTTTTTTTCTTTGAAGAAGTTTGTTAAGCGTGTACGAGAAAACAAGTATAAGTATGAATATAACGTACAAACATATACGTATAAATGGGTAAAAATATATGCATAATAGATGCGTACGAATAAATGGGAACAGGGACAGGGATGGTAGGTACCCTGGTGCGCTTATGCACGCCCCCTTACACACCTCTTAGGAATGGACCGTGGTCCACGGTAGACAGTTTAAGGTTAAAATTTTGGGGGTTTGAGGATGTAGCAACAGTCAGGTGGTGAGTTCCAGGCAGTGATCACCTGGATGACTGAGAATCTCTACAGACTTTTAGCTATACAGTTTGGGATGAATACCCTTTGAATGATCTGGGAGTAGGAATGGTTTTCCAGGGGAAAAATTGCAGGCTACGGGAACCAGGAGCACCACTCAGGTGACCCCGAGGACACAGGTAAACCTCCAAGGGGCCTCAATGACTTTCTAAAAAAGGATGCAAATGACCAGCTGTCTGGAAGGAATATAAATCCTTCCATTTGCTACCATCAGAGCTGAAGAAGCTTTTTCAAAGTCTTCAAAGAAAAAACAAAGTCCAGCCTGGTTCACCGGCAGTAGGTGCGGATGCCTGAGGCCTCGGAGAGCGAGGACTCAGATGAGGGGCCTGGATGTGATGCAGGGATGGGGCCAGGACCATCGGGGAGTGGAGTGCTGCCTTCAGAGGTTATGGAGGCTGGCAGCAGTGAGGAAGAGGTCCCCGAGGAGCCTGTGCACAGTGCATGTGTGCGCAGGGCTGCTCTAAGGAAAGAGCAGCTGCAGCAGCACAGGCGACTCTGGAGTAAGGCTGCAAAGTAAAGGCCCCTCCCTTAAGGGATAAAAGCCAGCTGAGAAACCGGAGCTCTTTGCGGGAAGCAAAGACGTTTTTTGCATTCAAGCCTTGTGGACGTTCGGACTATCTTCGTTTGTGTTTGGAGACCTTTTGTGTTTGAAATATTTCTTGGCAACTTCATCCAGTGTTCTTGGCAGCCTTGCACCACCTTGGCACGGCTCGTTCTTATCAGAGACCATTAGTTTGAAACCGCTTTTTAACCGTGAAGGGAATTCATAAAGAATCATCAAAACCTGCTGTTACCTCTGTTTGGTGTTTGTTTCTTAGGAACAAGATTTGGGTCAACACGCAACCATGACCTGGATGACTGAGAATCTCCACCGATTTCTACAAGCCACATCTAAAATTGGGGTTTAAGAAGGAATTGTGGAATGTCTTCCAACACAATATAACATCCCACACTCTATACGCTGCTCCATTTTCTAGAAAGAAGCAGGTTTTTGTTTTTTTGTTCGTTTGAAAAATAGGGCACAGCCAAGGACATCCATTGTTCCAAAAGGATTGTGTTAATTTCAGGAAACAAAAACCCACCTTTCAGGGTTACAGCGAATGCAACACGGACCCTACAATTAATGCGTTGATGTATTGCATTGGTTGTTGTTTTTTTTGTGTGTGTGTTAATTTTACAAAACACACCCGACTGATGCGACATCGGAAAGCAGGGTGTCTTTCAAAGAGAATTAATTTGTTGGGAGCTTAGCATGGGTACTGTATTTCTCCTGGCATACGCAGACACATCAAAGGTGAGGAGAAGGGCTGTGAGTAATTTTTGCATTAATCAATCTCTTTCTTAACGAACGGAGAGCCGAAAGGACACCCCAAGGCCACAGATGGAAGGAAGGAAACCCACCACTTTTTTTTTCTCCTGCCGACAGCGTTTTCATTTTTTGCAAAGAGAGGGGCTCTCCAAAATTCAGGATGAAATACTTTAAGATACATAGTTATTATGATTAATGTATGCCCGTTTAGAAATACACCCCTTGGCCTTCCGTAGGGCTTAACTGCCAAGCAAGCAAGAATAGGTTTGTAGTCTGTGAAAGCTTCTTTAAGATTACAATTTAAGGCTGAGTGGTTGTCTCTGTTCAATTGAACCCTAAAGTGACAAAACACAAGTCGAGGAAAAAATAGCTATTCCAAAACAGGCTGGCTCTTTACCTGAAAGAGGGAATCCTAGCAATTTCTATTTATTTATTAAGAAAATATCCACGGCCTCCCAACTCATTCACGGTGATTACAGGGTGACTTATAGAAATAACACCCCAGATATATAACCCAGTGACAACCCCTCGGTGACAACGGTCAAAACAATCACTTAATGGGTGCCTATCAACTTGGAGGACCCTGGCTTACTGACAAAATCTGGTCTTCAAGGCCCTCAAAAGGATGTGATGACCCAAAGGGGCGTGGCACAAAGACAGATAATAAGCAGAAGTCCCTTTATTAGCTCCAACTTTGCCCCTGATGTCTGGTCTGGAGAAAAACTCTCCCAGGAACAGCCTTTGGCTGCAGAGAATCAAGTCCAAAACATTGTCAATAGAAACTTCAACTATAAGTCCAATCGAGATGAGGTAATTAATCTGGCAGGGCAAGACAAGGTGTTCCAGAAGTGAAGGAACAGCAGCGAATTAACTCAGTTGGGAGGATGCCAGGAACACAGATAACCAAAGCCAACACAAGATAAATTCACGTTTGTTCCCAGCAGCTGCCGCACTCAACATGCATCTCTTTTAAACTCTCATTCCCAGGTGTGCCTAATGAAGGGAATCAGGGCCCTTTCCTCCCCCGTAAGCCACGCAACCCAAGTTGCTCCCTTCTCTGTTCCTCCCTGTGTGCCCTAGGATGAAGAGGGGGTGGGCCTGGGTCTTCCTCTGAACTTCCTCTCCCTTGTTCTACCTCTTCCCTCCCTGCCCACTTGGACTTTGCCCTTCCCCAGTTTCCTCCACAGCCAACGGAGCCAAACTCGCACTCCCTGCCAGCTGTCCAGCTTCCTCCTCGGATTCAGACTCCGACGGGGGCATGACAAAGGGTGATAAGGTGGGATACAATCTTATCTACATAGGGATGATGTTCCACAGAGAGAGAGCCACCACAATCCCCACAATCCTTCTTCTCAATCCCATGAGGTAGACCTCTGTAAAAGGGGGGCTCATAACACAATTCATCTCCCTGCACTGGTGGGTTGGGTGATGTAACTGGGAAAACACCATCCTTCAAGAAATCTAGCTCCCAAGTTTAATTCAGATCAACGGTCTAACTAATGTAGTAGTCCTGTTTCCAACGAAGTCAAAGGGTGCTCACAGTTTTCCTTTCTGGGACAATGTGAGGCACATGGTGATGTTTGGTAGAATCATGTCGGAGCAATCCAAATCGGTCGGGATAACAAATCCAAACCAGGTCAAGTTTAGGAACATCCATGACAGGAATCTGGCGTGGAAACGAAATAGGGAGCTGCTCCTTCAGAAGAATGGGCCCAACCCAACGCAATATAAACAAACAAGATTTATAGGGTGATTGCAGAAGGAGTGTGTATATGGTTGAGATTAATTTTGGATCTAGCAACTCTTCATTTGAGGAGGCAAAGCTAAACTTCCTTCTCTTGAATCCTGTGATAGGAAAACTGGAACTAGGGACCCTTCTGAGCCAGGTGAAAATCTCCCCTTCCTCAAATCGTCTGTTCTAAAGGATCTGGATTTGACAGATTGGTACCGACAGTGGAGATTCACAGAAGGGAGGGGCTGGGATAACTAGATGTTCATTTGAAATGGAATTTATACTGCGGGAAAATGTATTTATGCGTTGCTTGCAAGAAATATTTGAGATCTGTCCTTTCGACAGATCTCAAATATTTATTACAGTCATAGGGCAGCATAAAAGAGATCTCAGATATATATCGCTGCTCCAAAGTGCAGATATTCTGTTTTTTCTTCTGTTTGACCGTTTCTCCATAACCTTGGGAAGTAGCTGAGATGAATTTATATTAACTTGTTAACTTCTGGTTGCCTGATCAGATCTATCCCTTAAATCCACCATCCTGTCTCCTTTGACTCATTTGGTATTTTCCTAACACATTCCTTGCTTATTTCCAAGAGCTAATTGCAAATTATCATAAGACAATAGCCGGTTTCTGAAGTTTTTAAAAGCAAACCAGAGATATCACGCACTGAATTTGCTGTCTCTAGAATATGTATTGTTGGGAAGGTGTGTATTGTTGAATTCGGGATCCAACTTGTATTCTTACCGGCCATGTTTTGGTCTTGCAACCAACTTATAGGCACTTTGGTTGTGTTTCAGTAGGGAAATTATGTCAAGTTTTGCATCAGACCAGGATATTATAGGAAAGCAATTGTGTTAAGAGCATGAGTCAGCAATGTACTCTTGATATTTTTGCACTCCCTGGCATCATTAATTAGCAGGATGGAGCTTGAATGTTCTCCTTGGAGAACCTTAAAATCTGGGAAGATAGGAGGAACAGAAGGGACAAAGGCAATGGTCCTTTCAGCTATTGTCTTCTCTACCTTTGATTGGTCTCTCCATCATTTCACATTTCCAGGTGGAGTTGGTGGGAAGGGTGAGACGTTACCACCTGCTGTCTACAAGGTTAAATCACATTTCTGCCCCAGTGTGAAGATTAACCCCTTAGGATTTGTGATTTAAGACCTTGCTTAAGATCAAGAAATCATGAGGTGGTCTTGAAAGGACTTCTGTAGGGTCTATGTGGTAGGCTCTTTGTAGAAGAGGCAGAAAGGGGGACCTCTTCTCAGTCATCCTTGGAATGCAACTGAGGTGGTGATCTGTCTTCATTCCCAACCTTTTCTACTCTGTTCCATGGTATATGGAAGGAATGCTCCAATATCTAAGGACCAACTGATTCTTCAAAGCACCCGAAGGCAGGGCTGGAAGCAATGGATGGAGACTGATCAAGGAGAAACGCAATCTAGAAGTTAGGATGTCAGCCTCAAGATCTCTTCGGGTACCCTAACTGCTATCTATCTCATTTATCTCTCCCATATCCTACCTACTTTATCTTCTCTACTACTAGGCTTAATTCTTTCGGCTGTCATTAGCAACGGGGGGAGGGGTAATTGTGGGGGGAAGAGAGCTGGAGGTGTTTTGCATTCCTTTACTGTGGGCAAGCAAAAGGAGGGGGTGTGTGATTTCTTCCTTTCAACTTTCCATTTCCTTGCTAGCCTCTATCCCTTTTTGCGCAGCTGCGAAGTCTTATCAAAATATGTCAAGGTCAATGGACAGAGGCCTCATCACCACCTGAAGATGCCCACATGATCATATTCAGAACTTTTAATTGGAAGAGACTTCTGGACTTTGGGGGGTGGGAACAATTCCATTCCTTTGTATATGTGATCTGCGCGCCAAATTCTCAGTTTCGGAATTCCATCTGTAGCTTCCTCTTTAATTTCCAGTAAAAGAATAACTTTGCTCTGATCCATGGAGTCTGGGTATTTCTTTCTTGGATTTTGAAGGGAGCACACACTGACAAAGGAAGACTTTCCTGAACAGCGAGGACAATTGATCAGTGGAACAACTTGCCTTCAGAAGTTTGTGGGTGCCCCATCACTGGAGGTTTTCAAGAAGATATTGGACAACCATTTGTCTGGAATGGTGAAGGCTCTCCTGCTTGAGGGTTGGAGGATAGACCTAAAAAGTACCTAACAATGGCTGTTATATGTGTTTGGAACAAAGAGTGACTTCTGAAAAGGACCTAGGATTGGTGGGCAGAGAAAGAGAGAGAAGAGAGAGAGAGAGAGAAGAATAGAGAGAGAGAGAGACCCTTTTTCTGTGTTCCTGAATATTTCTCTCCCTATAGGCGGCCAACTAGATTTGCCAATTAAATAGCTGTTTAGAAATCTTTGGAGCCACTAATCAAATCTGCCAAAAACCTTAATGAGGACTTTTTATTTCCCCTTTCCATTTTTTAAAAGCACACTTAAAGGTTCATTAAAGATCCACAGAGGGAGGCAGAAAGAACCGCGTCGTGTTCTTCAAAATCAGTGTTCGCTTTGGCCTTCCTTCTTGATAAATGTCCAGGTTCTATTTTGGCTCTTCCAAGTTAGAAGCGTGTCCACCCTGCCATCTTCCCTTGACCCGCTGTGGTTGATGTCTTTCCCCCTTAGTTATTCCCAGTTCTAGATAAATCTTGCATTTTTGAACTTCGGGTGGACCAACAAGAGATAAGTTGAAGCTTGGGAGATGAAGATTTGAGATTATTTTAGGGCCCCCCTGGCTCCGGGATCCTGGAAAATAGCAGTGAATTATCACCTGAGAGTTTAGGTGGGGAAAGGAAAACTTGTCCAAGAATTGTAGAAATCTGGGGTCCCCAAACAGCATGGGAGCAGTTCTCTGGCACAAGGAGGTGATGGCAAGGAAGAACCACGTAAGAACAAATTCCAGGCAGTTGATCCTGCTAGGAAGGAGAAAGAGGTGAATGAATGAATGAATGAATGAATGAATGAATGAATGGACAAATGAATGAATGAACGAACAAACGAACAAATTCTTTATTAGCCAAGTGTGATTAGACACACAAGGATTTTGTCTTGGTGCATATGCTCTCAATGTGCATAAAAAGAAAAGATATATTCATCAAGAATCATAAGGCTCAACACTTAATATAGTTATAGGGTAAAAATAAGCAATGAAATCATACTAGGAAACAGTCCATATAAATCGTAAAGATACAAGCGACAAAGTTACCGTCATACAGTCACAAGTGGAAGGAGATGGCTGATAGGAACGATGAGAAGATTAATAGTAATAGTAGTGCAGACTTTGTAAATAGTTGGACAATGTTGAGGGAATTATTTGTTTAGCAGAGTGATGGCTTTCGGTAAAAAACTGTTCTGGTGTCTAGTTGTTCTGGTGTGCAGTCCTCTCTAAGCGTTGTTTTGAGGGTAGGAGTTGAAACAGTTTATGTCCGGGATGTGAGGGGTCTGTAGATATTTTCACAGCCCTCTTTTTGACTCGTGCAGGATATACATGGAAGGCAGGTTGGTAGCCATTGTTTTTTCTGCAGTCCTAATTCCTCTCTGGAGTCTGTGTCTGTCTTGTTGGGTCGCAGAACCAAACCGGACAGTTATAGAGGTGCAGATGACAGACTCCATCATTCCTCTGTAGAACTGGATCAGCAGCTCCTTGGGCAGTTTGAGCTTCCTGAGTTGGCGCAGAAAGAACTTTCTTCGTTGTGCTTTTTTGATGACGTTTTTGATGTTAGGCGTCCATTTTAGGTCTTGAGATATGATAGAACCCAGACATTTGAAGGTATCTACTGTCGATAACTGTGTTGTCTAGCATTATAAGAGGTGGTAGTGTGGGAGGTGGAGCAAAAGTCTTGAGTTTCTGGCTTTGAGATGGAAAACTAGCTTGGAAGACTTCTCAAATTTTCTTAAGATGATAGAAAGTCTGAACTCCAATAGCACACCACTTTTTCAAAGGTGTCTTCTTTATTCTCTTGGGTTTTCCTACCCATGGGATTGAAGAAGCAACAGGTTATGGACTGGAATGAGGTGCCAGGTGGCCTGTGAAGTTCTTGATGTTCTGAAGGTCCTCAACATTTGTGAACTGCCGTGAAGGAAAGTACCCCATGGATCTTCAGCCGCTTTTAATGCAATCCATGAAGACGGAGACTTGCCCCAACTCTTCAATTGGGCTTTCCTTCTCCCCCACTATAAAAGACTGAAGTTGCTCAGCCTTGGACGTTAATCCATCATTGGTCCTGAAGTTGCTTCTTATGTCCAATCTTTCATTTGGAAGCATTATGTAGATCAGAATTAACCAGCCTAAACAGATCCCGGAGAAATCAGGAGTTTTGGGTCATCTCAAGGTCTTAAAGGGAGTGTTATGATCTTGAGGATTGTCATTTTCCCATCAGAACAGAAGAACCAAGGAGAATTGCAATTTTCGACCTAATTTCGCTCATCATGATATAAAAAAAGATGTTGAGGCGCTAGAGACAGTGCAGAGAACAACAGAAATGATTGGAGGCTAAAATACATAAAGAACGATTGCAGGAACTGGGGATCTCTTGTCTAGTGAAGAGAAGAACTAGGGGTGACATGATAGCAGTGTTCCAGTATCTCAGGAGCTACCACAAAGAAGAAGGGGACAACTTATAAAACAAGAAGCAAGAATGGCTTTGCTCCAGAGGTTGTGGATGTGCCATCACCAGAGGTTTGAAGAATAGAGTTGTCTGAAATGGTGAGGTATCTCCTGCTGGATCAGGGGGTTGGGCTGGATGACCTCCAAGGTTCCTTCCAACTCTTGGTTATTCTTCTGTTCTGAAAGAAATTGAATTTCACCCACTTCTACTCTAGCGTCTTCGCCCGCGGTTGACTTCTTTTTTTTATAGCTCCTTAGATTTTGCTTCTATTGGCTGAAAGCTAATTTGTGGATTCAAACCCCAGGAATAAAACATGCCCTGCCTGAATCCAAAATCCATGGGGGTGTCGGTGTGGAACTCAAGGTACCAAGAGACCAACCAGCGTCTTTTAGAAGTACCAATCCGCGATGCGACGGGATATAAAACCAGCCCATTAGGGTTCTCACTGTGCAGCACCAGTGCAAAAAATAGGAATCAAAAACATGGAAATTGGGGACCTCGACATGTCACCCGCTCCTCAGGATTTTAACTAAAGAAATCCATTGGTTGCGTTAAAGAACCGGCAGTCACACATGAGCAAAATTAGAATAGTGAAGCAGATTGCAAATCACTGCTCAGGGATGGAAGTGAGTAGCAAATGGGATTCCTTCCTTCCTGCCTGCGGCAACGGTTGGGTCCTTCTGTTGTAACTCAGGAGCCTGGACTGCAAGTTATCCGCATGCAGCGTTTTTGTCAGCAAATCTTGGGCTGAAATAAAACCAGGCGGCTCAGCCAAGAATAACGGCTCCCGAGCATTTTAGTAGAAACGGAGAAGGCGAACGTGTGGGTCGTGAAATTTGTTTTGTCTGTATTTTTTGTCTGAACCTACTCTTCGGGCCTTAACTGTTTACAGATGCTGCAAGCAAATAAACTTTGCAATTTAAGACATTTGCAAAAAAGAATAAACTCAAGTTAGAAGACGAAGGATGCGTGGGAAGATGAAAAACCTTTTTACATTTTTTTTTTTTTGAAAATCGGTGCTTTAAAAGTGATTTTTCTTGGCTTCCTCACCTGATGTAAATATTTCCTATCTATAAATAAATGCACCCACAGCCGCCCAGAGTTACTCAGTGGTAAGATGGGAAGCAAAGAAATTTAATGAAATGAAAATAAATAAATGTAAACGTCTTCCCTGTTGGCTAAAGGAAAGAGAATGGCCACTGCTCTGCTAAGATGGTTAACATTGGTTAACAGCCGCCTAGTGAGCAGCAGCCTGCAAAAGGCTTGTATAAAATTGATGAATTCACCAAATATTTTGTCCCTGTAGATCATCAGCCGGTGATGATTGTATGCCTTGAATCTCAGTTCTGGAGTCCTGGAGAACTGTGAATTAAAAACTGGAAAGGTTTGCTAGGATATTGTCGGATAAAATATCCAGATTGGAAGATGAAGTGATTTTGTGGTGCGCTAAGGTGTTCTTTAAATTCCTCTCTTCGCACCTTTCGTGTTCTCTGCTCCGCCTCTCCTTATTTGCTTTTAAAGAAGAGGAACAGTGTCATGCCAGGCCCATCCTCTCTTCATCCTAGGACACGCATGGAGGAAAGGAGAAGGAAACAACTTGGCTTATGAGAGAGGAAGCGGCCATGATCCTCCTCACTGGTTGTAGCTGGGGAGAATAGTATATAAGAGAGACAATTAAAATACCACATTGCTAGAAGCAAAGCGGGTTTTATTTTGGGCTGAAGTTATCTTGGTTGGCGTCCTTCCAACAGACTGTGTCTTGTTATCTCCTTGAAGTTGGTAATTACTTATCCTGGTCCGTTGTGGAAATTCCTTCATTGTAATTTGTTTTGTTTTTTTTATTTCACCTTCATCTGCTCATTGAGTTTGGACTGTATTGCTTTCTTTTGAAGACTATTTTTGAATAAGTTTCATCTCTAACTGAGAATTATTGAACAGTGGGGCCAAGTTGGAGGCATTAAAGGACATTTATTTACGTTTTGGATTTTGTTAACATTTGTATTACACTCTGGGTCATCACAAACAGTCTCTGCCATTATCTTAAAACCCGTTCTTGACAAACGACGATTTGGTGACTGTTTGAAGTTAGGATGGTGCTGAAAAAGGTGGCTTATAATCAGTCCTCACCTTGATGACAATTGCAGCTTCCCCTAAGGTCACGTGATCCAAATTCAGGCTCTGGATGGATTGGCATGTATTTATTATGGTGGCAGCGTCCCGGGAGAGTTACCCAGTCACCATTTGCAAGCAGAATCACCCTAAAGAATAAGCCCTGAAGTGTGCAGCCATTTTGTGAGGGCAAAATTCTCCTGTTTTCTTGGAAGGTTTCAAATGGGGGAAATGTTGGGGAAATACAGTATTAAATGCATCTGTCCGTTGACAATCTTAACTGGGGCTTAATTTTGGGGATAGGGCTTGAATTACAAATCCTGAAAAGTCATGCTAGGGCTTATTTTCTGGTCAGGGAAACGTGTTATTGCTATATTGCTGTTTCATCTCTCCTTCCTTGCATCTCGTAGGCGTTCCCTCCTTGCATCGATGTTATTCGTCCCTCTCTTTCTCTATCACCCCTTTCAGCTCTCTTCAACCCTTTCATCCAAAGGTTGGCTGCATCTGGGCATCCTTTTAAGGATGCCTCTGTGATGAGAAGGATAAAAGCACAGTCCAGTCCTTTGCCCAGGGCTGATGTCATGCTCAGGACCCTGAAGCTGAGTTTGAGAGGGGGAAGGAGGGAGAGAGAGATGTGTGTTTGTGTGTGTGTGTGAGAGAGAGAGAGAGATGGCAGCTGGGGTTCACCCCACAGGTAACGTCTCTATGCAAACCACGTCCTTTTACAAGATAAACCAAGCGGCATGGCGAGAATTAACCTAAATGCAAGGCCGCGTGTCGCTTGCAAATCCCTGGAAAGGATTATTCCTGGAAGATGCCCCGTTTCCAGGGTTCTGAGTTCATCTGGACACGGGCCAACTCCCTACCTGCCAGCCTGGTACCAATTAAGTAAAGGAATGGTCGTTCCTGCCACCACATCTCGCTCTAATGGCTCCCTAGTCCACCCTTGGGACTTTCGGCTTTATGCTGACGAAGTTGCAGCTTTTTCGTTCCGCTTGGAGAGATTTCCTACTGCAGCGGGCTGTTCTTGCGAGTTTTATGCCTCGAAGCTGAACTGGGAGACCCACTTTCCGCAAACCTGAACGGCCGCCTCTTTGTCTCCGACCCACCCACCCAAACTCCACTGGTGTATCTCACCTTCCCTTCAAAGGTCCACATCACCGTTTTTGTTTTTTTTTCACCCCTTTTGAAGAAAAAGAGAGAAAAAGAAGAAATAAAGCGAAGGGGATGGAGTGGGTGGAGGGAAGGATTTTTCTGAAAAGCACTGAGAAATAATTAGTAGCACATTGTGTCATTAAACACTAGACTTTAATTAAATTGCGTGGAGATAACTACCTCTCGCAAGGAGAAGACTGAGAAGCGATAGGAAGCAAAGTACTTGGCGTAATGGAGTAATAGACCCCGTAAATAGAGAGATAGCAACATTTGATGGCTTGATTTAAGCACCTGAATGCTGTTTATTTTCCTTTCCCTGCACCCAGGATGTTGCATTATCTTGATCCATGTTTGACCTTCCTGAAAAATTGAGACTTTGAGGAATTCCTGACTGTATTTGTCTGCCTTCCTCTGAATGCATTTCTTCACCCTTATCTCTTTTTTTCTTTTTTATAATTTTGTGCACGTTCTTAGAAACTTGGGATGTTTTTGCAGTCAAAGCTACTGAGCTGTGTCTTCTCCGGAGAACTTTCTTAGCGACTCTTCAACATCTTTCCCTTCCAGAGATGTTGGACTACAATTCCCAGCAGCCAGGACTGAGGGACACTGGAAGTTGGGGGTCAGCAACACCAGGAGGTCAAGACTGACTTCCTCATTCACCTTCATTATCCCTTCGCTCGCCGTTTGACACTAACATGGAGATTAAGGGGATGGAATGCCAGGGTGGAGAGAATGGTGTCAGCCTTCAAGATCTTCTACTACTGCTTTGCATCTTTTGGCTGCCATAAGTAACGGGGGGAGGAGGGGGTAAAGTCTAGGAAGCAAACTGGAGTTGTTACGTTCTAGTGTTGTGTAAAATGAGGAGGGGGGAGTATAAATCCCTGCTTAGGTTTCTATTTCTCGCTTAGCTTTCTTTTCTCTGCGCAGCTGCAAAGTTTTATCCAAATATGCCAAGGTCAACGGACAGAGGCCTCATCACCGCCTGAAGATGTCCACACGATCATATTCACAACTTTCAATTGGAAGAATCATTTGAACTATAGCGGGTGGGAAAGTTTCCACCCCTTTGTATGTGTGATTTGCACGCCTAATTTCTCGGATTCAGAACTCTACCGCTGCTACCACTTCATTTTCAGTAAAAGATACCTTTTCTCTAATCCAAGGAGTCTAAGTATTTCTTTCTTGAATTTGGAATGGAGCGCCACCTGACATTATGCTGAATCTGGGAAATTAGGCGTGCAAATCACATATACAAAGTGATGGCAATGTTCTCAACCCCAATAGTTCAAATGATTCCTCCAATTAAAAGTGGTGAATATGATCGTGTGGACATCTTCAGACGATGATGAGGCCTCTGTCCGTTGACCTTGGCATATTTGGATAAAAGTTTGCAATTGACGCCTGACAATGGTATTCAAGCATCCGTCGGCTGCCGTTGCCTGTTGCTGGCATCCCAAGGACACACTGAGCAGATGTCCCAGTGTGGCTGGCTGGTTCCCATAGCAAAATGAACAAAAAGGGATTGGTGGAAGTGTTGGACTGTGGGTGGCCCCGTATAGAAAAGGGGGAATTAACTGTGAATGAATGAATGAATGAATGAATGAATGAATGAAAGAAAGAAAGAAAGAATTCTTTATTGAGCCAAGTGTGATTAGACACACAAGGAATTTGTCTTGGTGCATATGCTCTCAGTGTACATAAAAGAAAATATACATTTGTCAAGAATCATAAGGCTCAACACTTATAGTTATAGGGTAAAAATAAGCAGTGAAATCATACTAGGAAACAGTCAATATAAATCGTAAGGATACAAGCGACCAAGTTACAGTGCTTGTATCCTTACGATATGCTTGCTTTTGCGTGAGAAACCTAGAGCTGGTTTCACTTCTTCTGTGCTGATGTGGTTTATTCCGTAAAGTTTTATACTCTTAGCCAAATAATGTCCTTTTTCTGGATTCACCAACTGGACAGTTGGTAGGCTGTTTTAAGGCTAGGAATACATTATTAAAACTCCAGGATTCACGACATGTTACAAACCCATGCAATGACTCTAGTAATAACGGTGAGTTTTCATTTTTCTACCTTGAACGTTCTGGTTAATCCTCAACTTATGATCCCAATTTCTATTTTTAAACGAGGCGGTTATTGAAGTAAGACCGGGCCTGATTTTACAGTGTATTTTTCAGCATTTAAGCGAATCACTGCCGTTGTTAAGTGAGTCATGCAGTCATTAAGTGAATTTTGCTTCTTCCTGTTGATTTTGTTTGTCAGAAACAAGCAGGGACGGTCACAAATAGCAATAGTAATTAGACTTATATACCACTTCACAGCCCTCTCTAAGCGGTTTACAGAGTCAGCCTCTTGCCCCCAACAATCTGGGTCCTCATTTTACCCGCCTCGGAAGGACGGAAGGCTGAGTCAACCTTGAGTGTTGTGAGATTCGAACTACCAAATTGCTGGCAAATGGTGATCAAATGACCCTGGGACACAGCAACCATCGTAAATACATGCCGGTTGCAAGCGCCCAAATTTTGACAATGGAAATGCTGTGACGGTCATAACCACGAAGACCAGTCTTAAGTCACTAAGTGAATGGTTGTAAGTCGAGGACTGCCTCTCTCTCCCTCTCTCTCTCTCTTACTCCAGTCGCACCAAATGAAAGATGTGACAACTTAATTCGGCCTGGTCAGAGGGTCACACAATGCTCCAGCTTAGCTCCATGCACAGATAGAAAATGATTGCGGTGTTTTTATAATCAAACATTTAACCTTCCCAGACGAAACAAATTATTCCGTTCTCCAGTCTGGGAGAATGTTTCAAAATGAATTAATTATCCCTTTTTTTTCCCCCCCTCTTTCCCCCTCTCCTCGTATTTTGGATTAATTCCATTAGTTTCCTCCTTAGCTACAGCAATATTTGAGGTTCTCCCCAACTCAAGCCTTATCCAAATGATATTATTCTTATTCTTATTCTTTTTTAAAAAAGAGAGAGAGCTGCAGGTTGCATTTTTATAGCCGCTTCCTTTCCCAGAGCGGAATAGAAATGACCAGACTAAAATGCCTTGATTAAAATGTGTGTTTCGGCTTTGTTTTTTGCAATCGAGACAAGGCAGTGCAGAGACCACCTGTCTAATTTCATCAATATCTTGACCCTTCCGCTGCCTCCTCCTTTTCTGCGTTCTCCGTTATCCTTCCTTGGGGATGGAGAGCAGCCTTGCTGTTTAGGCCCACAGAGGACCGCCCCAAAAATGCCAGCTGCAGAACATCCAACCGCCGTGCAATTAATGCAAACCCAATAAAGTATTTTGGGGTTGTTTTTTGGGGGTGGGTGGGTGGGATGGTTATTAAGGAGAACTGTGCTTGTTTACAATTGCCCCAAATCAGGAAGAGTGACTTTTCAGGCAAACAAATTTTCTTATATGGCGTCCACCTCCAAGTGTTTCTTCCTTGTTTTGTTCTGTCTTCGTGAGATGCCTGCTGGCCTTTCTATCATTCATCCGTTCCCTTCTTTTGTTGTTGAGGTTTCGTTATTGGTGGGTGACACATAGAAGGACTGGCGTAGCTGCGTGATGCCAGGGAGGAAACTGGCATGGAAGGGCACGTGACTCTTAACTGTGGGTTGGCCAAGCCCTCCTTGGTCTTCCCTTCCTTGAAGGACCAAAATTGCTGAACAGGCTAGCTTGATTGCGTTAGAATTGGCAGGATTTGGGATGCATTCTCCCTTCTTAAAAGAGGTTCATGATTAAAACTAAATCAACTGTCTTTGACGGAAATACTGGTTTCCATCTAGTGCTATTCTGGAGAGATCAGAGTTGAAAATTCAGAAATGTCCCGTGGTGGACCTCCAAAACCGTTGCTTCTCCAGAGAACTGGAGGGGTGGTGAAACTGGCAGAGGAACACACATTTTGCTAGACTTCCTGAAATGGATCACTCTTGAAAAACGGATGGGAGGTTGCTGGGTGATACATAAGCAGAATTTGAAAAGAGGTTCAGGTGATCTTTAAGCAGCCTTTGGAAGACCATAGCTGCATTTTGCATGGCGTGCGGTTGACTTCATAGATCATTTCTGGCTGTTTTGGGGGCAATGTCTTTTGTGATTTGGGTCAATGAATCTCCTCTCCCGGTAGTTGTATAGCTCCACAGAGTAAAGGCCAAGTAACACCCTTTGCATTCAACCCAACAAGCCAGCAATTAGAGATTTCATTGCTGTATTTTTAGCTGCTTCCCTTCTGCAGGCATTCATCTTCCGTTTTTTTCCCCCCCAAACCGAGCAGTGCCTATTCTTCATTCGGTTCTCTTGCCAACAAATAGATTTAATACTTAACTACAGCCCTTTCTGGTGCGTATACGCTCTTCTTACCTGCCTGAGGAGATGAGGAAAGTGATTTGCATATTTATTAAATATCTCTTAGTAGGATACACAAAGTGCATTGCTACATCTTGCTTGCTGTACGCTGTTCTGTTGGTGCGGGGAAAGAAAAGGTGACAAGGACTTGGGGGTCTCAGAGGGGAGAGGCTGCAATGAAGTTGGGATATCAGCAACCAGAGGGTGATGTAAGGAAGGTGAGAGGGGCAAAAGCAAGCAAAGATCTGGGGTCAAAGCTTTGTCCGTAACTTGGAAGTGGGTCAAAGAATCGCAGTGGATTGAAGCCTGGAGGGTAGAAGATTCTTAGGTGTTGTGACTCAGAGGTTTGAGCCTGCTCTGTTAGAAGACACAGGCTTGAGTAATGAGGAAGAGAGGGATTTGGCCTTGAGGTTTGAGCCTGCTTTGCTGGGAGACACAGACGTGAGCCAGGAGGAAGAGGAGGATTTGGCTCTGAGGTTTGAGCCTGCTTTACTGGAAGATTCGGAATCATCTTCCTCCCCAGGACCTTCCTCCCTGGTTGTGCCTCAGGTGTCGGCAGATAATCAGGAGAGAGTGCCGGAGTCCTTGGCTGAGAATCAAGCCGAGGAATGCTGGTTTGATGCAAGGCAGAAGCGTGAAATGCAACGTAAAAGGAAATGTCAAATCAAGGACTGACATGAGAGACTGACACGCCCCTCAGGAAATAAAAGAGGGCGTGTTAGCTCTGAACCCTCGTTTGGGACAATTTGTTTATTTGGGATTGTAGCTTTGACAAATTCTCTGTGCGGGCGTTTGCCTTTGATTTATGGTTTTGTTTTGTTATCGGACTTAGCAGGCAGCTTTTGGAAGACTGCCAAGGACTTCTCCAGCCAAAGGAATTTAACTCTGTCGTTCCTGGTCCTGTCTGTTTATTTATATTCCTTTGGAAACTTGGACTCTCACCTCGTGGTCACAAGTGAGGCAGAACACTTAGGTATGGAGGAATATGGTCTGGGTGGTTTCAGGAAAACATCTCCCCAGAAATGTTTTGGGGTCTGGGGGTCACTTGGATTGAAGTCCAATGTGTCTGAAAGGAACTGGATTCCAGACAATGGATTTGCTAAGCATAACCAATTAACCTCCTCTTGTCTTTCCATTGTGCTCTCCACGTTTGCCCGGGGTCAGGCTTGCAAGAGTGACCTCCAAGACACCAAAACCAAGGTTGGGACCAGGTTGTGCACTGAGAAGCGTGCCACGGATACCTTGTGAAGTGGGTTATGTGCACACACCTGGCTTCTGCGTGGCGTCGGCGGCTGCCTTGCAAACTGCCCGTGTGGAGAGCTCTTTAGAAGAGGCTGTTCTCACCCGTCTTTCAAAACACTTCCTTTTTTTTTTTCTCCTACTGGTGCTTGTGTTTGAGGATTCCAACAATTGTTTTGTGAGTGGAAACACTCCACGCTCCCTTTGGGGATGGCAGAGAGGGTCCTTGTTAAAGACACACCAAGGAACCCCAGGGACTTTCTTGCCCGACTGTCAGTCAAAGCAGGAAGCCAACTTCAGAGAAGGCCATCAAACGTACCCGAGCCTTTGAAGATGTTCTTCTAAATTCTGTAGGCTTTTTTTTTTTCTTTCAACGCCATCCTTCACAATTTCTCCCCGTGGATTCTCTTCGGCACCATCTTCCGTAGGAAGAATCGAGAAAGATCTCTACCTTGAAATACCAGCTTTAGCTGGACACATCGTGTGGGATGACATTTTGAGATCCACCTATTTCGATCCACCTATTTTGATCCACCCAGGACAATTAAAATCCCGGTGGTTATTAGAAGCGAAAAATCGTGGTTTCTTGCAACGGTTGTGGCTGAAAAGGTCTGGGGGAAAGAAGTACCCTAATTTGAAACCCCTGAAAAGCTTCCGCGGATGACGTTAAGCATGGATAGGCATATATATGTATATTCAGCTCAACGGAGCCTTCAAAATTTTGCTTCTCTTTCATCTTGCCAGATATCCAGGGGCCCACAGCTGTCACGTTTGGAAGGCTGTAGATAAAACTAGTCTTTTCTTTGAAACCCTGATGGAGGATTTAAGAGATTTTGGGTGGGTGGGGGGTTCTCCCCTTCATAAGCCTCCCCCTCTGGTGTGCTCCTTTCTAGCAAATTCTGGGATGGATTTCTTCCTTGACCTTGAGCATCGCTAAGAAAAATCCACTCGATTTAAATGCAAACTGACAGGTATCAAGTTATCCCATTGATTTTTATTTTTTTTTGCCTAGTTTTTCAACTACTTGTTGAGTTCTCTGATGCAGCTGACATGGAGCGGATCAGCGCCCGTGTATTTTCCTACGTGCCTGCTTTCCTTTGTCCGTCATTCTTACCCTCGCTCAATATCTGACTATCTTTTTGAATACAGAAGGCAGGCATCATCTCAGAAGCCTATTCTAAAATCAGGACTATCCTATAACGGGCAGTTAAAAAACTCGGATTTTCCTTAGGTGGCAGCAAACAGGTATCTCTTTCTCTCTTTGCTGCACCCTGCTGGTTGTGTATAGCATTGCACTCCAGATTTGATAGCCTAGATTGGAAAGGATCATGGGAGACTAAGTTTGGGCCTACAGTTGCTTCACAGCAAACTTCCTGTTGTATTTCGCCCGCAGCCGGTGCAGGTGGCAGCGGAATCGGACAGTGGGGAAGAAAGGGGACCAAACTGGGAGTCTGGGAAGGACTCAGACAAGAGTCCTGCACCCGATGCAGAGATGGGGCCAGGACCATCCGGGAGTGGGGCACTGCCTCCAGAGCCTTTGGAGTCTGGCAGCAGCGAGGCAGAGGATCCAGGGGAGCCTGTTCCCAGTGCGCATGTGCACAGAGCTGCTAGAAGGTGAGAGCAGCTGAAACAATAGGAGAGACTCGGAAGTAAGGCTGGGAGGTGATTGGCCCTCCCATAAGGTATAAAGGACAGGCCAAGGTGACGAAACCTTTGCAGGAAGCAAAGTCATTCGTTCGGTTCAGATTCATTCTTGAAGCTCTGTGTGGACTTTGGCTGGCTTTTTTTATCTCGTTCATGGGACCCTTCTGTTATTGGCAGCACTTCACAGGAAAGAAAGGTGGGTGCTTATCTTGAGGGATAGCTTGAGATTCATTACTGACTGGGAATGAAAATAATTCCCAGCATTGCAATGAAACAAGGCTTGTTTTTTAAAAAAATAAGCATGTGTGTAATGATGGTCTTGGAAGCCTTGGTGAGAACACTTCCTTCCAAAGCAGGCCAGCACCTCCATTTTTAAAAAAAATAATAACCAGGAGGACAAGTTAGGTTGAAACTTTGCACTTCTTCCCATTTGTCATAAGGGTAAGAGTGGTAAATTTAGGCAGGTGGCAACCTGGGATTGCTAGGGATTATTTTTCTTCCTTGCTCCGTAGACCGCACACTCGTGTGTCATTCTCCCGCAGGAGTCTGCCTCAGACGTGAGAACCGGTGCAGTGATGTAGGAGACAAATTGCTTTGCAGGGGAAATATTGCTGGATTTATCCAGATGTGACTCAGCAGGTATTAGCGGGAGCTGGCAAGAGAGTGGAGGAATAGAGGAGGAACACACACACACACACACACACACACTCACACAGAGCTCCGTTGGAGGTTTTCTCCCACTCTTTTCCAGGGGAGGGATTAGCTCAATCTGCCCTGGTTTTTGTGCCAGGGAAGAGACGAGGAAGTGAACTGGCCCACTGCCTGCCCTTTGCTCCTGGGGTAGCCGTGCCTTCGGTTGTGAGTTGTGCCAAGCGGGGAGGGAAGGTTTGAAGGAACAAAATAAAAAAAGTAAGGTACAACATGCTATGTCAGGTTTGCCATCTTTGGCCTGGTGCCTCGCTGGATATCCTGCCATCAAGGGGGGGGGGGGGGGGGGGGGGGCATTGAGGGGTGAGCATGATTGAAAACAAACGAGCAATAAAAAAACCTGTACAAGGATGGGTTGGGATGGCCGCTTGACCAAGAACAGAAGTTGAGAAAGAGTTTGTGCCATGCATCCTGAGAAGGAATGTGGATTATCCCGAACATCTCAGCCTTCTCAAAAGTGAACCTTCATTGGTAGAAGACCAAACTGGGGCGGGGAAATATTCCGGATCTGATTAGCACAGGAAATTCAGTTCTAGCCTGGCTTTACCGCAACCAACGTTCTTTAGTTAAAAAAAAAAAAAACACCTGTCCATGGAGTTGAGGGTTTTTCTTTCCTAAGGGATTGGACTCAGGCAGGTCTGACACATGCTGGATCAAAGCTTCGGCGGTCCGCGACATCAGGGTTAAGTAGAGGCTTCTCCGTCTGAATAATGCAAGGATGAAGCGCTTGTTTATCCAAAGGATATTCTGTTGTCATTGACGTTGGTTAAGGTAATTCCTAGAATAAATAGTTAATAGCTGGGGGAGGAAACCCCTCCCCAGCTACAGTTTTTAATCCTAAACCGAACCAAATGAGGAGGGAACTATTCTTCTGCATTTCCTTGCAGAGAAAAGCGTGAGACTCTCACATTGTCGGGATCTCCATCGTCTTGTGGGCATCCTGCCATCAGAGGGGAAGGGAGGGGGGGAGGCATTTGGGGCAGTCCACACCCATGTATCTAAGGGTGGGAAGTGGGGAGATGACATGTGAAGAAGAGCAGAGCTCCTTGTGCCAGTTACGCCGGGTATCTTTAAGGCCGTTTTCCCTGGGTGTGTGAAATTTCAGCAACCCTATGGTTTTCCCAGTTGCAATGTATGGCTGTGAAAGTTGGACCCTAAGGAAGGCTGAGCATCAAAGAAGGGAGGCCTTTGAACTCTGGTATTGGACTGTAAGGCCATCCAACCAGTCAGTCTTAGAGGAGATCAACCCTGACTGCTCTTGAGAAGGCCGGATCCTGAAGAGGAAACTCAAAGACTTTGGCCACCTGATGAGAAGGAAGGACTCCCTGGAAAAGAGCTCAGTGCTGGGAACGATGGAGGGAAGAAGAAGAAGAAGAAGAAGGAGAAGAAGAAGGAGAAGAGAAGGAGAAGGAGAAGGAGAAGGAGAAG